>QANY01008345.1:569466-849451 GCA_003255025.1 Datisca glomerata
GGGGGGGGGGGGGGTGCTCGGGGGTATTTTTGTTGTTTTATGTACGGAAAATACATAGCCCCTGAAGTTGTTGTCCTTAAAGGATTTCAATTTAGTCCACCAAAGTCTAATTCATGCAATTAAGACAGTGCAATCTTGTCTGTGTGCTAGTCCGGCTACCTAACACCGTCAAGCGACTCCAGCATTTGCTGATGTTAATGTTGACTTGGAATAAAAATTAAATACAAATCTGCACTTAGTCATTTACCTAGTCAAATTTCATTCATTGAAACTTTGGTGGTTAACTCTTTCAAGAATCGATTATCATTGTAGTTGACTGTATGGTCTTTTGTTCTCTTGAAAACAAAGATATATTTGAAGAGGGAAGACATTTGACATATAGTTCTCTTTGTCTGAGTTAGACTAGGAGAGACATCATATTCAAAGTTCATAGTGGGGTATGCCTCTATCTTTTTCTTGTCTGGGTTTAATTATCGAGCATTCTGGTTGATTAATCAGGTTTACGCCTATTCCTGTATCTGCTGTATCTGGAACTGGGACTGGAGAGCTTCTTGATCTTGTTTGCTCATCACTGAAAAAAGTTGAGGTGGTAATTCTTATAAACTCATCTCAGAAGTTTCTCATTCATTTATTAGTTTATGCATATCAGGATCATTTATAATTTGTATGTCTAAATTCATTGTCTCGACGATTATAACAAATTTGCACTCTCTGTCTATATCCAGCATATTCTTCGGTCTTAGGAAAAATAATAATTGAAGTATTATTAATAACTTGTTTCAGGATCCTGAGGATCTTGGTGAAGGAGAAGATTACATTCCCGCTATTGCAATTGTTGGCCGACCTAATGTTGGTAAGAGTAGTATTTTGAATGCTTTGGTTGGAGAGGACAGAACAATTGTTAGCCCAATCAGCGGTACCACTCGTGATGCTATTGATACTGAATTCACAGGGCAAGATGGCCAGGTTTGTTTGGTCTAATTCTGTTATGTTGTGGTTTTACCTGTAACCGATGAATGTCAAAGCAGAAATCTTGTTATGTAGGAGAATAATCAGAATTCTAATGTAGCCTTAATCACATGGGCCAGATAAAATGTTTCATAATACGTCCAGGGCTTGACAATCATACTATCATTGCTTTGTACATGCAAGTGGAGATATAGTCCCCCAATATTTTACTTGCTAGGATAGGAAGGGATTATCTAATTTGATAGATTCTGAACAATCACAATAATCTGGCAAGAAAAGGATGAATGACACAGACACCCCTCTAGTTTGAAAAATGACAATTAAGTCCATTCTGTTAAAAGTCTATTAGTTTAGGTGTGAAAAAATAATATTATCTCTATAACCAATCTGGTCCAACCATTTTTCTAACTTAAAATTTAAGCCGACCTGGATTTTATCGGGTTTAGGTGAATTTTAGTTTGAATATTTAAAGAAATTGATTTTAACGTTTTCAGAATTGGAATAAAAATAAGTGGTAGTTTTGGTAATATGCATATTATAAACGGTATTAGTTTGCAATTTAACTGTTCTGAGTTTTTTGATACCTAATATGGAGGAGGTCTGCATCATTTTTCAAACTTGAGGGGTTTGTGTCATTTAAGAAAATTACATGGGGTGTCAGAATAATTTTCCCATAAAAAAGAACTACAATAAAACTCTGTTTAGTCTGGTTACTGCCTGGTGAATGTAATACTGAGGGATTTGCATATTGCTTCTTTCCCCTGCTTTTCCAACCTTTTTGTAACAGTCATATACAGATCTCTGTAGTTGGTTGATGGAACCATCAATATCCTTCAGTTTAAATGAAAGGACCACCACTTGATCGTGTTTCGTGTACGACTGAACACTGCTTTCTTGATTTTTAGACCAATTCACTTTTTTTAGGGAAGCGTCAATCACTTGTTCTTGTTGCAGAAATTCAAGCTTATTGATACTGCTGGAATCAGAAGAAGGGCAGCTGTAGCTTCATCAGGCAGTACGACGGAGGCTCTATCTGTGAACCGAGCCTTTCGTGCTGTTCGTCGGTCTGATGTTGTGGCTCTTGTCATTGAAGCTCTAGCTTGCATCACTGAGCAGGTACTCATCGTGAATCTTATCTACGGTCTTACTTTTAGTGATTGATGTGTAGAACACCTCTTGACTTTCTTGACCTGACTCTGTGGATGTTTTCTTTCCAACTGCGTGAACTTTAAACTATAATGTGCTATTCTGCTTGAATGTTCTAGGATTTCAGGATTGCGGAAAGGATAGAAAGAGAAGGAAAGGGTTGCCTGATAGTTGTAAACAAATGGGACACGATACCAAATAAAAACCAGCAGACTGCAACATTCTATGAGCAAGATGTGAGGGAAAAGCTGCGTAGTCTTGATTGGGCACCTATAGTTTATTCTACTGCAATTGCTGGCGACAGTGTTGAGAAGTATGTTTTTTTAGTAATTCTCCTGCACATGATGAAATCTATATAGATTAGACCTTTGTTTTTTAGTAATTCTCCTGCACATGATGAAATCTATATAGATTAGACCTTTGCACTTGGTTTATTAGTAACCTTTACCCATCAAAAGGAGTACAATGAACCTGCCAATTGATTTCCTATACGTTTTCTAGAAGTTCAACAAAGAAAATTTCTCTCCTAGTCTAACCCAGACAAGAAAAAGATAGAAGCTTACCCCACTACGAACTTTGAATATGATGTCTCTCATAGTCTAACTCAGACAAAGAAAATGTCTCTCAGTCATGATTCATCTATTGCAAATGGACCAACTGTACCAGCTTAAATGAAGTTGCATCATTGAAAATGACACATGAGCCTAAAAAAATGATACATGAGCATCACAGGTGTAAATGCCCATAAATCCTGTTTATGTATTCCTTTTTAGATTTATGGATTCTGGCATAAGCCTCTTTAAAGAATTTTGGTGTCCGAAGTCCTGAGTCAGGACGAGTCATTCAGGGATGGGTTTATAATAAAGGTGCACTGACCGCTGTGTGATTTTCATTGGCTGAAAAAAGAAAGTCTTTCTCATGCTAGTTGGGTCCTTGGTCAGACACCTAAGGAGACTTTTTAGTTGGGTTCAGGATTATCGTGGCTGCTAGTGCAGTTGAAAAGGAGCGATCACGAAGGCTAACTACTTCAATACTTAATCAAGTGGTACAAGAAGCATTAGCTTTTAAATCGCCTCCAAGGACCAGGGGTGGCAAGAGAGGACGTGTTTACTACTGCACTCAGGTACCTATCTTCGTTCTTGCATTCTGAAAGTGCTTTTGTTATTGATTTTGATAATCTTTGCAATTTTCTTGTCAGGCATTAATTCATGAGAATTATGTTCATGAAAATCTTATGATTTTTGCTATATAAAAAAATCTCATCGTTAAATGTCTAAACAGAATTTTTTGTTATTTACTACATCCCATTGCATGTGATTTTCAAAGTAGCTATTGTTCTATGAGTAATTCTAGACCGATCAAATTATAGATCAAATATTAATTGATTGAGTGATGTGTCCATTATTCATATATTAATTTGATAAATCATTTTAATAAGTGTTAAAACGACAACCTATAAATAATTGACAAATTACTTGGTTAATTAAAATTTGGTGTATAACTTAATCAATCAAATTACTCCTGTTCAATTAAATTTAAATCTGAAACCCAATGATTGGCCCAAGTGGTGAAGGCCTTGGCCTTGGAGGTTTGCTCCCTTCTAGATCCAAAGTTTGAATCCTTCTTAGTGCAAACAATTCCTTGGGCCATACCCCCTGTTGAAAAGCCAGCGACTTACTTGGCTCATGTACGAAAACTTCTGATGTCACACTGCACGAGTCTCAGATTAGTCGAGGTGCACTTAAGCTGGTCTATACATCCACGGATGCCAAGAAAGAAAAAATTACATTTGCCTAATCCTATATGTGATTTCATAAATAACGTGAATCTTAATCTTTTAACCACCTTCACAGGCAGCCATAAGGCCACCGACATTCGTTTACTTTGTTAATGACGCGAAACTTTTTCCTGAGACTTATCGGCGGTATATGGAGAAGCAATTGCGAGTAAATGCAGGCTTTGCCGGTACACCTATCCGGCTCCTATGGCGGAGCAGAAGAAAAATGGGAAAAGATGAAGGTAAAACACCTGTCCTTTTCACAGTTTACCATCATCATCATATTCTTTACCTTCATCATCTGTTACTGTTAGTATATTGTCTGTCTGCATGAATTTCCAAGCATACGGCCTTGTTGTGTATTTTATAAATAATTTTAGGGAAAATAGCAGGAAAAGACAGGTTTTGGGGGTGCAAAAATGGCCGAAAGTTTTTTTATTTGTAAAAATGGCCAAAATATGACCATGATAAATTTTTTCTTACCGAAATTACACAGTGGTAAATAAAGTATTTACCATATTTCGGCCATTTTTATAATAAACAAATTTTCTGGACATTTTTACAACTTGAGCTAAGAAATGGACAATTTTTGCAGTTCTCCCTTCATTTTATCTCTTCATCGAAAACCATACGCCCACCATATTTTATGATTATACATTCCGTTTCTTTATATGGTTACAGGCAGAAGTGAAACAAGGGCACAGCCAAAACTAACATCACGAAATAGAAAAATAGCTGTAGCCACATGAACAGATCAAATCATTTAGCAGGAAAAGTCCATTCTGCTTAAAGATACAATCCAACTGAATATCAGCCTCATGCAAAACAAACAGTGTAGAAATCACCAACCGCGAATTTGGACTTATTACAGTGCTGATGGCTCGGTCAGTTAATCCCTCCGATGAATCGACCGAGAAAAATAGGACCGGTTTTACTTATCACTTATCAGGAGCAAAATTGTGTCTTGGGCTGTCTGAAATGGTAAGTTTTCACTTTCAGTGAGTTAAATGAAATGTGATATGAAGGTGTATAGTAAAGAGATAAGTTTAACACAATTTTTTAGAGAATGAGTTTGACTTGGTTTCTCATCTTAATTATTGAAAATTAGTTGGTTAGTTCAGATCACTGATTATGTTGGTTGAAAATCTGTGATAAAAATGGGCTTCTTCATGCTAGCAGGACCATCATATTAAATTTGGTTATAAAGAAACATGGTTAAAGGTCCTCTTTTATTACTTAAATTGACATACCATCTAGCTTGGCGGTCCCAGCCATATGTTTTGAGCTTGCCTTTTTTTTATTTCTTTAAAAGTGTCGTAGACATATTACCTCCGGTTCTCAAACTTGAAGTGGTTATGTTAATATCTAGGTTGTTCATATGATGTTGAATGACGGAGAAAAGCTTTTGATGTGATTTTTTTTTATAATTTTTAAAATTTTCAAAATAAAATCTAGTCCCTCTGTTTTTTAAACGGACGAATCATAATGAATAGGGACTCCCCTATTTTGAGAACCCGTACATTAGGACTAACTAAAAATGATTGATGCTTTGTTGGCAACACTAACAAAAGATTAAATTTCATTTCCTCTTAAATAATGGGAGTTTATATTTTCAGAATATTATTTTAATTCATTTTCTTGTGTCTATTCTACTTCTTTATTGGCCATAAAAATACAGTTAGAGTGGAGGCCTAAAGCTAAAATAGTTTCTTGATCTATAAGGTGTAGATCTATAAATTATTACATTCAAGTTCTTGACAGAGTGAACCGACGAAGAAAAAAAATTAAGTTTACCGCTTGACAGTAAGCGTTTACAGTAGATATAAGGTGTTATTTTTTAGATTAGCACCGAGTTTCTAGATCGTAGTTCTCCGACTGATTCTTGGATGTACATGACCTCAGTTAGGAGTTTCACTCAAGTGTACCATGAGTAAATTAAGAGATAAATCCTCAAGCCAATGGTCTCGAGATAGCACGGAACCTCCGACTTGAGGGAGCAAACCCCGAAAAACACGGTGATCATTTATGCTGCACCTCATGATTGTAGATATAAAATGTTAGTTTGTAAATTACCACTTATATCACATAGAAATTATGACCAAGCATGTGGTGCTAGATTCAAGAAGTAAAATCAGTTTTGTTCCCCTTCTTTCCTAGTCCAGTAATCAGAACATAACAAAGTTCACCGATCATTTTACAGCGAGTCTAAGAATGTTTCATTTGAAAACACTTTTAAAAAAGATCGTTGGTTAGAATAGATTTTGGTATGTGAAAGCATTTCTATAAAAAATAAATAAAAATGAGAAAAAGTTAACTTTCCAGCTGAAATAGTAAAAATGGTCGGAAAAAGTTTTTATTTATAAAAATGGTCGAAAATGATCAAAGTAGATAAATTATTTACCAAAATTACATAGATGTATAAACTATTTACCTTGTTCTGACCATTTTTGCAATAAAATAGTTTTTCGGACATTTTTGCAGTTTGAGTTGGAAAGTTTATCATTTTTACAGTTTTTTCATAAATAATGTTTAAGTGTTTCTTAAAATGGTTTAATATGCACATCAATATATTTTAAAATATATATAAATACTTTGTACAAAAATGTATATGACATAATTATAAAATAATGTTATTTCAATTTATAAAACATTTATAGTCATAAACACTAACCAAAACACTCACAATTCTTTCATGTGAATGGATAATTTAAAAATTATGAAAATATTCATAAATTTCAAGCCCCCGAGATCAGTTTTAAGGTTAAAATGCAAAAAAAAAAACAATTGAATTTAGTTGAGTAATTTAGTTTTTGCGCTTTCAAACTAGAATAACTAGGTTCTTTGTTACTATAGACAACAAAAAAAAAAGTTTTATAAAGTGTTCAACCGAAATTTTGAAAAAGATTTTGAGCAGTGACTTTGAATTGAAGTATACACATTAACTAACTTGTACATATTTATAATATGTTAAGTTGGTCTTAGAGTTTGTTGAGAGCCACTGTGTCTAGAATCACTTTTATTAAATAAAAAAATATTTTAGTTTATAAATAGTGAGTAATCATCAGAGTACATAGATCTCCTCCTATTAGGCCACAGCAAGAATGATCTTTGTTCTCTAAATAATGAGCAATGTGATTGGATAATTGAGATCAGCTGCACAAATATTGAAGTAAAAATGTGCTCCGATATTTTTATTTTTTTTTATTTTGAGTTATTTAAAATCAAATCTGGTCCATCAATTTTTAAATTGAACAAACCAACTTTTAACATAACCATCTCATAAGAACAAAAAAAGATTTGCATCCATGTTTTGAAGCATCCTTACATATATCCAAACATATTTCGTGTTAATTGGAACTACTTTTTCTAAGAAGCATTTTATATATCTTTTTTTTCTCAACAGAAATTTGATAAGTGTTTTTCTTAAAGAAAAACACTATAAATATTTGTGGGTTAACATAGAAGTTTTAATGGATAAAAGCAGTTTTGAAGAGAGAATTTATCAAACTCAACTTTGATATGTAGGAATAGGAAGGATACTCATTATAAGAGATAAAATAAATATTGAAATAATGAAACACAAGCAAACGGAATGTGCAAACACTTGACCTTTTCTCTCGTTATCGCATCGCATCCCATCTCTTCTTCTAAACATTTGGATTCATTATTCTATTAGAGAAATTGTTAATTATGTTTGCATCTTAAAAATTATTAAGAAATCAAAATATTTGTTCGGAATTATGTTCTCATTATATGTTTCATTTAAATTTATATAATTATTTTACATTTTTGTTGACAAAATATTGAATTTAATTTCACCTAACTAGAATGAAAGAGAGCATTAAATTGAGAGAGATATTATTCAATCCATGATGGAGATGAGGGTTTAAAGATTGGGTGCAAATTGTTTGTGAGTGCAATATCTTATCTCATAACAAGAAACCAAAAAGATATATATGGTTGGAGTTGAGACTAATAAAGATAGACAAAAAAGATTAACTCAGTCATTTATCAACCTCTACCTCTACCTGTTCCTTTAACTAATATGTTTGAGTCATCATATTTCTTCCTAAGTCTTCTCATAGAGTAGATCAAGATATTGATTTCCGTCGATGTATCTATATTACGTGAGTCCATATATTGTTAGAGTTAACTATGATGAGTTAACTTTACAGTAGACTTATGATTATATTCTCATGCATGACTCCTCGCGATTATTTTTTCTCATTTATCTATCACACACAATCTGAGACAATCATTGCCAACCCAACAGGAATGTTAATAGCACATAAATGCGATGTTTAGCGTTTTTCTCATATGCATTCTGAAATTTATCTTAAGAGATAATTAATGATGCTAAACATCATGGCGCAAAATAGAAAGACTTTTCATGATGACATCTTAGTTACTATTTAATTATTCGATTGATAACCTAGAAATACAAATTTAGTTCGGATTCAATTAATATTCAAGGATAACTCTAAAATTCTAGTGACAAAATATTATTAATTAGTAAGAGAAATAACAAATATTCACTTGAGAAATGAGTTTAGTAATGTAGTCTAAATTCATTATTTAAAAATACAAAACTAATCTCAATAGATTTAATTATTTGGAAGAAGCTAGAAGAAGTAGTCTTCTAACAAGTTCCTTTGAAAACACTAATTAATTAACTTATAAATGAAGTTGATAAGGTTGGTTTGATAATAAATAGAGAGGACATGTCTATTAATTTGAAATGGTAAATTGATAATCACTTTGAGCTCTCTTTATCAGCTCTGTGGTCCAACATTTCTAACCTACTTCAAACTATAGTGCTTAAAGGAGAGGGGTTGTGTCAATGAACTGTATCTCAGCAATTGCATCTCCCATAAAAGCTCAAACCTTCATAGAATGTTGAAACTTCTCAAATGGGCCACAAGGACAAGAATGAGATATTTGGCAATAGGGTTAAAACAGCCAACGTTTGTAAAATTCCCAATATGGTAAATTTAGTGGGTGTAAGTTACATTTTATCATAAGTTTTATTTTGAACTACTAATTAATCACATAATTGATTATTCTGTAATCTAATTTAATTGCTCGCGATGCTCTAGTAGATTTTTCCTTAGAATGGAGTTGAAAAGTCTAAGTCTGTTCTAATTCTTAAAACCTAGATATGGAGTAACATTTAAACATACATTTCTAGACCATAACACACCACAGTTTATTATGCAGCATATGACACACATGCTGAACCATGCGGCACAACAACCGAATTAAGTGATACATAAATACGGGTTCAACCAAACTCGGGCTGAAAAGTCCAAACTCATTATACTCCTTAAACCTAGATGTGAGACATGAGAGTATTAGAGCCTTTTGTCTAGCGAAGAAGAGGCAAGGTCAGGCGATGTGTGACATATTTCAACACATTCTTTTATACGACAAATAGTCGAACTAAGCTGCACTCAAACAAAGTCTCAACTAAGCTTTGATATAAAGTTGAAATTCTCTTCCCATTCTACCCTTTTAAACCCATATATTAAAGAGAGAGAGAGAGAGAGAGAGAGAGAGAGAGAGAGAGAGAGAGAGAGAGAAGTCTTTTTTACCAACACAGAAGGGGCAAAAGCTAGAATTTACTAGATAATGTTGGACAATATTCTAACGCACCCTCTTAGAGTACAACACAAGACACAACCGACTATATGGCATACCAAACACAGGTCTCGAACCACCCTGACATATAACATCTGAACTATACATCATAAATAACTGAACTAGCGTCATAAACAACCGAACTAAATGGCACAAACACATGCCTAACAAGCTCCGACATCAAGTTGAAACCTGTGTTAAGGAGAGAAGAACTAAAACTTTATAACCTGCACCAAAAGGATAACAGAGGTGATATGGGACAACATAATAAATGAATGAGAATGAATCATGGAGCATATTTTCTTCAAAATAAAGAATAATTTAGAACCTATTAATGCACAATATTAGCAGTGACTGATCCAAAAAGTAATGTTGGGTTAGGAAAGCACTAATCTAAACCTTAAGAAAAATTTTAAAATCGACATTAAAGTTATATTTTGAAAGTACATAAATTAAGATGTTAACGAATGATAGTAAAACAGTAAAACTTCAATTTTTCCTCTTTATATTTCAACATAATCACAAACCAGACCAACCACTAGAACTCAGTTCTTTCCTAACATCAAGGCAAGCTGGAAATGTTAATAAATTGAAGGACGAGAGTGCCTTTAATGAAGCTCAACTATATGTCTAAAGTTAGCTGAATTTAAACTCATAAGTAGAAGATTTGAATAGTAGAATTGTGTTGCAATAATTATATTTTCTTTTCTTTTTTGACAGAAAAAGAAAGATGGAAACTCTTGATGGATTGGAGAAAGAAATAGAGGAAATGAGAGAATATTACAAGAGTGGGAAAACAAAGGAAATGTCATGGAGAAAATCTCAGCTTAAAGCATTACTTAGATTTGTAAAGGAAAGAGAAGAAGATATTTACAAAGCTCTTAAACAAGACCTTGGAAAACATCATGTTGAGGCTTGTAGAGATGAGGTATGTATGATCATCCGGCCATTTTCTTGTGTGAGAAATTGAATTTTGATTTACAAAATGGATTAATGAGAGAGAGATAGATAGAGGTTTCTTTGTTTTGTAATTATATATATATATATAAAATCTTTTTAAAACACTTTGCTAATTAATTTTCTTATCCGAGGATTGTTCATATATGCAGGTAGGAACCTTGATCAAGTCTCTGAATTACGCATTGAAGTCTACAAAAATGGATGTCAAGCAAAAAGGTAAACAATTTTTTGTCCTAAAACATCTATTTTCTTAGCCAAACTCTGAATAGAATTATGTAACTAAAAGAAAGAAAACTAATTTAACCATTACGTTTGCTGTAATCCATAGGCTAAACTGCCTCAAATTGCATTGCTTACTACAGCAGAAATTATGCCAGAGCCTCTTGGTGTTGTCCTTGTTTTCTCATCTTGGAATTTCCCCTTTGGTAAGTAATTTTATTGTAACTATCATTTCATCACCAACATTTGTCATAATTTGTTTAGTAGTATAATTAGTAATTAATTTTTCCTTTATCTACAATAAGTTAACGCTTTACAATCAGCGAAGCTGAGTTTTGAGCAACAAAATAAATTGATGAAACTCACTTATTTTTTTCGTTGAGGGAGATTTTAAATCCAAACTTTGTGAGTTTAATCAGTTACTTATAATCTTTTTGAGTTTTAAAATTAATAAATCGATTAACTTAACCTTTTTATAATCAGCTATGTTTAGTTTGAAGCATTAAACTCAACACCTTAAACTTTGTGATTA
Organism: Datisca glomerata; assembly: GCA_003255025.1. Lineage (NCBI taxonomy): Eukaryota > Viridiplantae > Streptophyta > Magnoliopsida > Cucurbitales > Datiscaceae > Datisca > Datisca glomerata. The sequence goes on from QANY01008345.1 coordinate 580,707, forward strand.
ATGGTAGTCTAACATAATTATATCAGGGCAAGAAAGCCTTACTTTATACCATGCACCATCTTATTATTCCCCAATTTTCGTCTCATGTGTCATGCATGGTCACCTGATCTATAGTCTGTAATATGTATTAAAAGTAGAGAGAGAATGACATTTAATAATTGGTTGTTTTTAAAACAACAATAAATTGATCAAAGTAAACATTAACTTTTTTAATTTAATCACCAATTATTTAATAATTTTACAAAAAAAAACAAGTAATTAAGAAATTATTTTTGATTAATTTTAATTCGATAGCTTTAAATGGATTGTCTCGAGTATTTGAAAAAGTTATAGAAAAAACTACAGTTTATTAACTAGTTAATTTCAAAGAAGTTTTCAAGCACACCTGAAAGAAGAGTTAAGAATTAAAATAATTAAGATGAAAGTTTAACACTAAATAAGTTAAGTTTTTAGGTTTATTAGTAATTTAAATCATAATTTGACATACAATTTTTTCGTGTTTACAATAGTCTTGAATTAAACAAGATAATTAAACTAGAGAATGTTGTAACGTTAAGAAACGAAATAAATCGATTAAATTCAGTCTGGCTTTAAGATTTTTAAGTGTAATTTAACATCATATATATTCTTTGATTTATTATATTTTGTGTGTTTATAAAATAATTTTGAATATCCTAGACATAATTAAGCTAATAACAAAAAGCTGTGATTTTTTTTGAAAAAAAAAAGGATTGTCATTGGAACCAATGATAGGAGCAATAGCAGCAGGAAACAGTGTGGTGTTAAAACCATCAGAATTAGCCCCTTCTTCTTCTTCTCTTCTCTCCCATTTACTCCCTTCTTATCTTGACTCCAAAGCTGTCAAAGTTTTCCAAGGTGGCCCTTCTGTTGGCCAACATCTTCTTCATCAGAGATGGGACAAAATTTTCTTTACTGGTACCATAAAAAATCCTCTCTCTCCCTACTCCCTCCCTCTCTCTCTCCTCCCTCCCTCTCTCTCTTCCTCCTTTATACCTTTTTTTTGTTGTGTTTGACATAATGCTAGGAAATGCTCGGGTCGGCCGGCTCGTAATGACGGCGGCCGTGAAGCATTTGACGCCGGTAACTCTCGAGTTAGGTGGAAAATGTCCTGCTGTTGTGGATACTCTCTCCAGTTCTTGGGATAGACAGGTAATCCAATGATCTCGTTATAATATGTTATTACATAACATATTATAACGAATGTCCTGCTGTTGTGGATACTCTCTCCGCTGTTCTTTTAAATTACGGAGGTATGCATTTAATAGAATCTAGGCCATTCAATTCATAATGGACACTCAATTTTGCCAACCCATTTTAGTTCCAAAAAACATATACATAAACACACACATAGATACATACATATACATGCACATCCACACACAGAGATACACAAATACACCCACATAGATACATACATACACATACACACACATTGATACACGCATATACGTACACACATATACATACATCTACATACACACATACATAAACACATGCATACATACATATGTATATATATATATACATTTAAAAATAAGTTTTCAGATGTCACCTCATTTGAACTATTCATATCAACACAACTTTGTAAAATTATTATATTCTTGTGTATATACATATCTACATACAATATATATATGTGTGCACGCGTGCGCGTGTATGTACACGCTAATATCATGAAACATTTTTCTTGTGTCGGTAACAATATTTTTCTTTTTCTTCTTTGGAGTTTTTTAAACAAATGTGACTTAATTTCTTTTGTGAAATGGGATTTAAAGGCAGCTGCCAAAAGAATAGTTATGGGGAAATTTGGTCCCTGTGCTGGTCAAGCATGCATAGGAATTGATTATATACTAGTCGAAAACAAGTTTATTACCACCTTTGTAAGTAACATTTTTTTGATTTTTTCTTCTCGTTCTCGCTTCAAAACACCGATATAGTCACGGTAATCACGTTCGTTCCTGAACTAGGTGGAAGAAATGAAGGTCGCGATCAAGAAATTGTTCGGAAAAGACGCGAAAGAATCGAACAGTATGGCGAGGATAATAAACAAGCAACATTTCTTAAGGCTGAAGAATCTTCTAAATGATCCAATTGTTAGAGCTTCTGTAGTTTATGGAGGCTCAATGGACGAAGAAAAACTGTAAACTACATACGATATTCGACATATAGGCTCGATAATTGTGGGAATTAGATCTCTCCAATCAATTAGGATCGTTGATTTATTTTTCAACAGTTCAAATCAACTCGGCATTAACTTTATAAACTTTCAGATAAAAATATGTTTCTTTCGTTCTGAACTGATCTGAACAGTTGAAAAATAAACCAACAGTCCAGATCGTCTAAAAACCACCTTATCTTGATCCATAAGTGCTTTATTGGTTATGTTTAAGAGTTCGAGTAGAATAAATGATTATTTATAAGAAACTATGCTGATTACTCTAATGAATAATCATTCATGCAGATTTATTGAGCCTACCATCTTGATGGATCCACCACTTGAAGCAGAAGTTATGACAGATGAAATCTTCGGCCCGTTTCTTCCCATAATCAGAGTAAGAAATACAATTAGGGTTGTAAGAGGAACTGAACAAATAGACTAAACCGACCGAACCAGATTGGCACAAGTCGATTAATTTACCTTCCTATTATTGTTAATGTCGGTTCGGTTGGTTTAATCGGTTTAGTTAAAATATACACTCCACTCAAAGTTTAGAAACTCTTTTAACCGAACCCGAACCGCGTAAATGAAAAACTAGAATTGATATATGAAGGTGTGTTGCACCTAATTTAGCGTTAGTAGAGTGGAGATGCGTGAACATTTGCGTGAGTTCGACTCCTTACAAACTGAACGGGTTCTGCACGTTTTCGCTATTCGATTTGATTTACACCTCTAAATTGGACTATACCGGATTGAGATTTGAGTTGTCTCTAGTTCATTCCAACATAAAACTGAAAAATAGATAATCCAGTTCAATCTAGTTATTGGCTCAAAAAATAATATTTAAAATTTTTTTATTTTTTTTATTTTTTTTATCTTTGTATAAAACAAATATGAGCGTTGAATAAATGATTAAATAGGGTCGACCTAAAATCATCTTATTTTTAGATCATCAAAGATGAGGTGATCAAAATTCAATGAATTGCTCTCGTGGCTCGTCCCTAAAACACAAAACACGCGCGCTCTCGTGCATGCACCCGCACCCGCCACACTGATCTACTTGAAGATTTTGTGTTTAACTTACACTTTCTCTTTTCACAGTTGGAGAAGATTGAAGACAGTATAGAGTTCATAAACTCAAGGCCTAAACCTCTTGCAATCCATGCCTTCACAGAAAACACCTCCCTTCAGAAGAGAATGATAACAAAAACTTCATCTGGAGGCTTGATATTTAATGACGCTATCGTTCAAGTACTTCCCTCGTATTTGTTCTATGTTCTTTTATGTTTTTGTTTAGTGATACTTTCATTTTTTTTTTACCAAATCGTCATTAATGACTATTCTGGCTACAATTATGCAGTATGCAATTGATACGATTCCTTTCGGAGGGGTCGGTGAAAGCGGGTTCGGCCGGTACCATGGGAAGTATTCGTTCGACGCGTTTAGCCACGAGAAGGCAATCACTAGACGGAGTTTCTTCAGTGACTTGTGGTTTAGATATCCTCCATGGAACAACTATAAGAGGCAACTGATTAAGCATGCTTATAATTATGATGATACTAAAATGGCCTTGGTCATTCTAGGCTTGAAGAAGTCTTAAGGAGAAACTGCCTATTATGCACTATATTGTATATACAAAAACACTTTAGTGTGTACGATGTTTAGGTCTACCGTTTGCTTTGTACACTGATACAAGCTACCAAAAAGTAGGCGTAAAGATGATTTTCACAACCTTTTCCTTTTGGAACTTTTAGTGAGTGGGTGTTGAGAAAGAGTATTAGTCTAAGGATTTTTAAGGTTCAATTCGATCAATTCTTTGATAAAAATTTGAACCGAAATTCGGTTCAGTAATAAAATTGAGTCAAATTGAATCGTGAACGTTAAAAGAACCGAATCGTGAATTTTGATTAGATTCTTCAGTTGAGTATGTGAATTTTGAATTTTGATCAAATCAAAAATGCGTTTCGGTTTAGTTCGATTTTATATAAAATTATATATAAAAAATAAAAAAATATTAATTTAATGTCCGATTCAGTTCGATTTGGGTCAAAAACTGTCAAAAACTAAACTGAACTTAAATTTTGATTTAACAATAAAACTGAATGGAACCGAGCAGAACACATAAAGAATCAACTGAATCGATCATTTTCAATTGGAGTCGTTGGATGTGTATCTAAAAACTCGATGATGAGGAAAACTCGATGATGAGGTCCGCACGTTAGGAAACGTCCAGACGTCCGCGCTAGAGTGTCTTCGATAGTTAATATGTTTATACTTTAACCACATATTCGACCAAAAGTTCAACTTCAAGAAAACTGCAATAGTGGTGATTTGGTAAATAAAGCTTGTACACTACTTTGTAGAGAAAAGTACCATTAACGACATGAACACTGAAAACTACGTTAACTCGTTCATTCAAAATCACATATGCTTGTAATAATGAAAAGACCTCTGGTAAAAGAGAAGACAAAAATACCTCTGGTAAAAAATTGCTGCTAGACCACTCTATTCTAGACCATAATCTAGTAAAAGAATAATTCGTTAGATCTCAGTCTAATAGTCACTAATTTTAATCAAAAAACTCAAAACTAAAGGAATAACTTAATCTTTTCTTCTATGAAATAGACTGAATTTCCTTGAAAAACATTGGGGGTCCTAAAATCATTATTTTCTTTAAGGAGTGTCTGTTAATAAAAATTTCTCAGTTTAATACAACTTTTGGGATTCTACATTGAATTTTTTTTATAGACTAAACTTCAGTGGCTACATGATGCATCAAATAAAATGCCATAGCTACATAACAAAACATTCAGAAATTTTTTCAGTAAAATAAATTTAGTTTCTAGATGAATTGTTAGAGCATAAAAGGCCAAGCATTAACTAATAAATTAACTAATAAGTTCTTTTTCTTGGCCTATTGACTCCTTTTTTTAATCTATTAATGATGTATTAAGATGAATTCGATAATGAGAGTACTAAGAATGTGTCAGCACTGAGATGTCATTAGGTATCTACTGATTCTTATCACCAATAATTATTATCTTTTTCTAAAAAAACCAATAAAGTAAAACCCGTATTAAAAATATCAAAATTCTTGAGGGGTTTCACGTTTAAGTTCAAGTTGCTAATACCTAAAAAGTACCATCCGAACTGAAATAAAAGTTTTCACCCTCAAACTATCACCAAACTATTCTTAAGGTTAGGAGGATCATGGAATGGTAGACACAATTAAGTGTCCGTGAGACAGGTTACACGACGTCATTTGGAACAATTCTAAAAGTTGAAACGACATGATAAAATAAATGGTTCTAAACAGAAGGTTTAAAACCAAATTGTAGTTGTATACCCAAACTAAACCACACACTGCGAGGAATAAGTGCATAAAGGGGGGCTATTTTGAACCATCAAGTAACAAAATGGCCTAAAAGTATTAGGATTACAAGAATGTCCTATTTCAGATTCTTGGACATCAAACGCTAATACAAAATAACAAACCTACTCTGAGAGAAACCATGAAATCTCGAAACTGATTTTTTTTTTCAACTTACTCTATCAAAAAATATTACGTCACATGATTAAAGATATTGTCTGATTCCATGATTATCATGCATTAAAAAGTGGCCTATTTACGATGATTTCTCAAAGTAACATTACCAGGACTCCTGCATGTATGCGTCGTGAAAGTATATCCAAATCCGTTCTTCTCCATTCGGCAAATCTACAACGATTAAAGCGCATGAGAAAACCGTGCATCAGTGGACGACCAAACAGGTACAGTAATAATGCCTAAGCTTGCTGCGAGAATGAAGAGGTTGTTAACCATAAGCTCCGCCCTAAGATGGCACTTGCATGTGTGGAGAGGTAAGCAGCATTTAACCTGTCAATCAACAACCAGATGTAAACGGACAAGAAAAAAATGTCCTCACCAAGAATATTTCTTTATTTCCTATCTATTTATCTTTAATGAACGCGAGAGAGGTTACCTATCAACATCAGGCGTAGCCAAGGGATCATATAACTCCTCTCTCTGCTCTACAGCAACAGCAGGGACCGAACCTGCAATAGCTGCAATATCTTGTACACCTTCAACCTGAAAATAAGAAGTATTTATCTTTTAGATTTGTAGCAACTACTGGTGACACTGAACTTAAACAACCTTTAAGAAAATAAATACAACTCATATGTGAAACACCCAGAGGGCGACCAAGGGGGTCAAAACAGTCAAATCTACTCGAGTTTCAAAAAATATGACGCTATATGGTTGACCCCATTTACTGACGCCTTCATTTTTTAACTTTTTAATAGCTTTTTAAAGTTCAAGCAGCTATCTAGTTCATAGTAAAAGCAGTAACATGCCTGTTGAGGGTACTGGGCATAACCAGAATATGCACCATAAGCATATAAAGATGGATCTTGGGTAACTCCATAGGAATAGGCATCGTAGCCTTGCCCATAACCGTAATAAGCACTCCATTGGTTTGGATCTACTTGTTGAGCCCAGCTACCAGGTAAGTCCTGCAGTTAATTGTCACCAATATTAGGTTGAAATACAGAAATGAGATTCCACTACGCTATAAGCAAGACATACTTGATATGGCTAACCGTGAGAAAGCACCAACCAGAACAGAATATAGTACTTGCATGGTAGGTGTGATAATAATTTTCTTAGAAAAAAGATCGTAATTGCAACTCATACAGATGCATAAGCTCTACCATCCATGAACACAGATTAGAAATGCAATTATCAAATAAAGAACGGATTAACAGAATATTAAAAGCAATAACCTGCTTAGCTGTGGGGCTTCTACCCCAAGAAACACGAACTAATTGTTGGCCAATTATCTTTCCCTGCATCTTTTGGATGGCTTCTTCAGCAGATGCCCTGTGAGATTATAGTGTTGGCAGAAATTGGATTGAAGTCTAACTAACAATACATAAAGGCAAAAGATAAATTGATAATTTTGACAAATATGAAAGGAATCAATAGTTTCCCTTTTCCCTTAAAATGTTTTCCTTCTTCAATCCATTGTAATTAATAGGTATGGTAAGTGTAAGTCAATATTCTAACACCAATATCAATGTGGCTTTGAGGAAAACCATGGCAAATAGAAAGAACATTAGTAGTATGAAATATAAATACCGAATAGAAATAAAATGTCTTTAATTTAAATGATAAAAGTAATCACTTTACATGTAAACAACCTTGTTCCAAATTGTACAAAACCACATCCTTTGCCTGCAGGAATTTTCGCATGTAAAATCTCTCCAAACTGCAAGAATGTTTGCTTCAGCTCCTCTTCCACGATGTTAGGATCCAAGTTGCCGACAAAAATCTGCACAGCCAAAGATCAAAAGTCAGCAACATGAAAGTATAAAAAATATAATACAGTAAATAATTGCATTGTCCCCTGACTTACTGTGGTGTTATTGGCATCATAATCTGCTGGAAGTACAGGCACTGGTGTTGTATATGCAGGAATTGGATAAACGGCTGCCAAAGAAGTCCTTAGGTAAATGAATTTGTTACAAAGAAAATACAGTTATAATCTCCTGATTCTATTCATTTTTCTTTTCCCAATAAAAACAGGTAAGACCTCTATCTAACCTCAAATACTTAAGCACGTATAAGAAAAAGTGCAATATAACAAAATAATTTGAGATTTCCTAAAGCAGACAAAAGGAGCACCAAGAAGATACTGCAGCAACAGAGACACTATTTGGCTTCAAACTCACTAAACAAACGTACTTCTAATTCTATTTAAACAGTGAACTTTTATCTGATATGTCAAATTAAGTAGTAGAAGTATAGACAGAGACTCGTCCTCCTAAATGCTGACATCTCATTTACCATTCTATCAAAAGATTAGGATAGGTCAACATGCATATGTTGCATAATCTTAAAGTAAAACCCATCGTTCGACAAGTACTTAAATATTCTGTATGTTTACATTCCGCTCTTTCTCAATATATATACGACATATAAGCCATCACCAACAATGACTTGATTTTTACCCCTGTTTTTTACTTTGAAAAAAATTGCGGATGTACACTAAATACTCATTGTGTCTAAACCGTATTTCAACATCCAAATATGTGTCTAGAATTTATATATATAAATATATCAAAGAGTAGCAGGTGTCAGATGTTCCAGACTGTCAAGAGTAAATTTGTCTAGAGTTCCTAGTCAACAGGAGGATAAATGAGGTGGGTGTGATACTGGAGTAAAATACGTGCTATGTACAACACTATCCAAATTCAAACGTCAGTGTAAATAATATGGAGTCCTGTTTCCAATTCAAAAACCAATGTAAATGACTACTGAGTCATCTTGTAACCCCTCCCTCCCTCCCTCCCTCCCTCCCTCTCTCCCTCAATATTGTTCTCATCTTTCAACAATATTGTTGAAGCAAAGCCTGGACCTTAATGGTGGAGATGTAAAGATACAATCTTCTTTTCACCGGCTAACTGGTGTCTAAAGACCAAGCATCTATAATTTTTCCAGCATCACTTCACCGTGTAGGGTGTTAAAAATACAAATAAAGGAGGGTACAACATCCATTAATTTCTTCATAAAAAACAGCAAGACAGCGCCAAGAGATTCAATCTCAACGTGCATAAGGAGCCTGTCAATGCTTCTGTTTCTGGAGGTGCCCACATAACTACGACAAAGGTACGACTTATCTCACCACAATACTTAATTGATGGAAGAAGATATAGTTGGTCTTTCCCGAAAACCAAGTAAGCCACTTGCTTACACATTGCAGAATGTAAGAAAAAAGAGGATAATGCATATAGGAAAACAATTTTTTTTAAGAAAATAGCGAAGGCTCTCGAGAGCACTTGAGTTATTCTTGCTCTCTGGCATTTTTTAAGATTTATATCTACGAATGTGAAAGTTTTTAGTTTATTACCTTTAGTGGTAGCATATGGCTGTTGCAAACCAATTGCCTTTTTTGGTGTGGCTGCACTAATACGCATTGGCCTAGTTGAGCAATAAACACCATTCATTTCAGTCATAGCACGGTTCCTTTCTATCTCATCAGAAAATTTAACAAAGCCATATCCCTTGGAGCGCCCAGTATTTGGATCAGTCACAACCTTAGCACCCCTTATGGATGGATATTGAGCACGAAAAGTCTCTTGCAACAAATAATCAGTAACATCAGGCGCCAAATCACCCACAAAAATAGAGTGCTCAGGCCCAGCGTCAGGACGTCTTTCCCCTATACCAAAGGAAGCCCAATTTAACCTGAAAGTCAGTTCGGTTCCAGGCATTTGAGTCCCATTGTAAGTCTGCAGAATCCTTTCCGCTGCAGCATGAGAAACAAACTCCACAAATCCATAACCCTCTGGCTGTCCAGTGATCTTATTACGAATAATCTTTATTGAAACCACCTACACATAATAGCAGAGTCCATGATAAAAGTTACAAGCTTGCTTAAGACAAATAACCGATTTATTTTATTATTCGAAACAGAGAGATTTTTACATGTGGAAGATTATCAAAAAGTTCAGAGAGGAAGAGAAGATTTCTCATCAGAGGCTAAATCAATTTACAACGTCTCTTCTATTGGAGATAACCAGACGCATAATCCATCTTCGAAGCTAATAACCTAAGTTTGACCCGTGAAAATCCCATCTCCTACAACTGTTATCAAAGATTCGAGTATTACGCTTCGCCCAAACGACCAAAGTGCAGGCTACACGGCTAGTAAGGAGCATCTCCAGAAAATAACTTCCCTCTTGTTAGCACCATTTTTCCGAAGGCAAAAGACTCATCACGGAGTTAATAACCTAAGGAAAAGCTCAATAGATTCTGAGTTCTTTGAGGATCTCAAACCTTAATTTTCTTGAAAATGAGTAGAGAAGAAAGGCATAGTTCACTCTGACTCAAACCTCATTTAAAGCAGAGTGCACCAACAAGGGAAGATGCACACTATTGAATTTCAAAGTTGTTCCCAAACTTCCCGTAATTTTAGTCCCAGTCCCCAAATTCCCCAAAACTAAAGCATCTAGTAAGTTTTTCACCGCCTACAGTTCATAGTCACGCCTCGAAGTAATCAGATTAAATCCAAACACACCCTGAATTCCATCCACTACACAATTCTCCTCAACCAGTTCAATTCTAAGACTAAATTGCCCAAAAATTTATAAAACTTCAATATTCCAATTATTTAAATAAACTTTAATTCTTGATCAAGAATGAAATAATGTCTTCAGGAGCATACCTAATTTGCAATAATCGATAAAACGTAATCACACTCTGCTTGAAAACTTGAATAGCTTCAAATGAGCCTCTCTCAAATATCTCAGACATATAAAAGAATATATTATATATATATTAACTACACACGAATTAACTATGAATGAATGGACAGAAGGAGACCTCGCCAGTGTGAGCGAAACAAGAACTGAGGTAGGACTCGTCAACCCAGTACTGCAAATCCCCTATCCAGAGTGTTCTAACTTCCTCCACCGAAGTTGGCTGATGGTATCCTTGTTGAACCGACGGCATCGCCATTGATTGAGTTTCCTTGCAATTCTCTATCTCACTTCTAAGCAGCAAACGTCTATACTATACAGCGCGCCGTAACTTCGAGAGCTTCAAACGAACGACATGGTAATTGTCCGCGAGGCCGTTTTCTAAGAAAAATGGGGAAATTAAAATTAAAATTAAATGCTAATAAATTTATCTTTTTTCTTTTTAGATGTTTTATTTCGATGTTGAAAAATGAGAAATTGGTGTGAAAACTTTGAAGAAAGAAAAATAAATAAAATTAGAATCGAAATGTGATTTTTTATAAAATACTAAGTTTGCTAGATCCCAGTCTAGTAAATAATTTTTGTTAGACACTAATCTATTATTCACATATTAATATTAATATTTGTTAGACTAGAATCTAGCAGATTATTTTGACTAGATCTCGATTAGCAGTCATCAAATTAAGTTAATAGAAAAATTCTAAATCAAAATGGTAAATTAGTCATTCTACTTTTAAAAAATGCTACATTTAGTTAAAAAAATATAGGGTGTTAATTTCAATTTTTTTCTTTTTTCAAGAATCTCTTTAAATATTTTTCTTGAAAAATAGGAAAGAAAGAAAAATGTAAGGAAAACTAAATGGAATTAGAGGACAAGTGACACAAATTATTGATTTAAAAAAAAAGAATTGAACAAAATTAATAATATAGTAAAATTCATTTAAAACGTTATTTTCCTCTTCATATTTCAAAGACTCTTTATCTTTCAGTTTAACAAACAATTCACATGATGTTTTAGTATTAGCAAGATTGACCACTGAAATCAAACGAACGTTAAATTAATAACGACATTTACCTAATCTTAGCTAAAATTCCAACGGTTTACTTTGACCATATTGTTAATAGATTTTTAACTTAGAACTTATTATCCCGGAAATGAAAAAAATATAAGAAGAGTAATTATATGCAGACCAAATAATTGATTAAGTTTTAAATGATCAGGTAATGTGACAATCTCATATGTTAATTTATCAAATCATTTTAGTGAATCATAAGCACCAACATATAAATTATTGTCAAATTACCTAATCTCGTAAAACTTGATCAATTACTTGGTTATCTTAGAATTATTCATAAAAAATAGGAGAAAGTTAAAAAAATATAAAGAAATGAAAATACGGTATTTATGTAAGTTAAAAACATAAAGAATAGGGAAAAATTAAATTGAGAATTTTAGTCAACATCGTGACTCAAGAATGAGATAGTTGGTGGACTTAAGAGAGATCACGTGCCAAACACATGTTGCAATTATAAGGAACAAACGTAAGACAAAAATTGATGGAAAGACCAATGCACGTGGTCACAAAGTGTAAAATATAAGTTGTCTAAAAAATTAATTTCTTTTATGGAAGGTGTTGGCGGCTAAATCTCGAGGGTGAGACTAGACCAACAATGTTTCTACTCTATTCCACTCTCTACACCTACAATATGGAAAGATAAAGTAGGAGACTAAGGAAAGGAGGTGGTATCTATTTTACCCCTCCGAAGCTTAAGTCAGTAGGCATGAATGAGAGCAAAGTAGAGAAATAGTTGGAAGTTGTTACGTACGTCTTCAAGTGCATTTATTAGGGTATTTATAGTGGGAAGCTAGTCTCAAGGCTGGTTGGTCTCCGTACTACAGGCCTCCCCTCCAATAGGGTGCCACCTCGGATCAACCCCGGGCTCCGGGCTTTTTGATTGGCTTGGTGAGGTACGGGGTAACATGTGATTACCTCTTATGTCAGGACAGCCTATCCCCGTACCCCTCAATGTACTTCCTTGGCCTCCATTGGACTGACCATATTAAATGCTTATGATGACACTCTACTGGGCGCATGTTGACTGACTCCTTAGATATTGGGCTTCATGCCTTTTTTCATACTCCCCCCTCTGATTGTTCTAGGAGTATTAAATATATTCGATGACACCTTGTAAACTTCTTCCTCGTTCTAGGTTCCGTTGAACTAATGCGGGAGATTTCCCGCCCTTATTTCCTCCTCTCTCTATTGGGACTTAGTCAAAACACAAGTCGATTAATTCGAACACCTTATGCGGCCCTCTAGGTTCCTTAGACACTTAATCACAATGAAGGTACCCTTCTTGGCCTCGAGGTTCCTCTCGACCTCAGGCGATCGTGAGGTCGAGACTTGGGGCATCCCTGAGGTCGACGGGCACCTCGTGTGTCCCTGAGGTCGACGGGGATCTCGGGTGTCCCTGGGGTCTACGCCTCAAGCGACCTCGAGGTTGAGGGGGACCTCGAGTGACCATGCGGTCGGGGAACTAGGGTGACCCCAAGGTCGAGGGGAACCTCGGGTGACCCTGAGGTTCGGGTCTTGGGTGTCCCCGGGATTTAAGTCTCGAATGACCTCTAACGTGTCCTTACAGGTATTTTTTAGATATCCAAAAAATGGGTATAACATTTAGCCCCCAACCCATCAATGTCTATAATATCCCTGGACTCGGAGAGTTTAGCTAATTGTTTCATGTTTACATGACACGACTGTCCTAGCCTATCCATAGGTTAAGTGAAAGGACATATACTTTATTGTAAGGGTCATAATGGTCACATTACCCGAGGTGATCTAAGCCTTCCACCTAGAAGTTCTTTGGATGGCTAGGATAAACCTTGGATCTTTATAAATATCAGGCTCTTCACTTCCTCATTTTCACTCTTCCCTTTTGCCTCCACATGGTGCAAGGTAGTCCTCTCCCTCATTTCTTTTCTTTTTGTCTTGTTGTTTATTTTCCATAGAGTAGAGATGGGAGGAGTAAGGGGTGGTTGGAGGTCGGTGCCTCGAGCATACTCGAGGCCATTCCCAACGTCGTGTCCTCGAGTGACCCTGAGGTCATGGCCTCGGGTGCTCCTGATGCCTCATCCTCGGGTGTTCGTGAAACTAATATCTTGGGTGTCCCTGGGGTCTCGGCTGGCATGGTCGCGTCCCCGGGGTTAGGCCCCTATTACCCTCATTTTTTGTACTGTTATGTCCATTTATCTCCACATTGCATAACCTTTGTACTATCATACCTCTTTATCTCCATTACGCATTATTATATCCCCTATTCTCTACATTGCTTGACCTTTGTTTGTTGTATTTTGTAGCTCATAGTCATCTTCACGTCCATTGGTTAATCATGTTTTCAGCTTCTGATTCGCTAAATGACTCTTTTGTCGAGTTAGGTTCACTTGAGGCTGAATTTTTGGGGTCCCCCTCATTGGACACTAGAGGCCACGAGGGTGGTGAATCGCAAGCTGCTATTAGTCATGGCTCGGTTGGTGCAGATGGAGGAGGTGAGAAAAGTCACCATGAGTAGGGGGAGGCTGGGGGAGCACGAGAAAGACTTATGCGATTGACGTTGCTCCGAGGACCATGACTCAGCAACATCTGAATGAGCTTAGGGAGAAGTATTCCATTCCTGACTCAATCACTCTACGACTCCCTCATCCGGATGAGCTAGCTAGCACCCCTTCCAAGATGAGATTGCTTTTTGTTAGTCCACTTTGAGGCTGGGCTCCGACTTCCCCTTCTTCATATAGCGAGGCTAGCTCTCAGGAGGTTACATTGTGCCCCATGTCAGCTTCTTACTAACTCTTGGAGGAACATTTCAGGAGTATACGTGATATGGACGATCATTCTTAAGGCTCCCCTTGATTTCAAGGTAATACAGGATTTATTTCAACTCAAGCATGGAGGAGTGAGGCTATTTTACTTGAGTCATCGTGGAGGGGAAGTCATGCACACCCATGCTTAATTTGCTATCTAACAACAGATAAACCAAGGACTGTTGGTTTTCTACTGGTGGCGAGTGGGCCAAACGAGTAGGGTCCTCTCTCGATGAGTCTGAGAGGTTCTTTACAGGTTTACTCCCACGGATCTTGTGCTTACTCCTAGTGAGAGCCCACTTTGTTCCAATTTAACGTATTTATACATATATACAAATATGTACATAGTAACTGTTGGAGTTGTTCCTTATGTTTTTGTGATGGCGGGGATGAAAAGTGTTGGGGGTTATGCCCTCAAAATATGTGTATTGACATTTTGAAATAAAATTTAATGAGGATTATGTTTTTCTTATAACTGTTCTTTTAATTATTGAATAATTTAGATAAATATATGAAAATTCTATATTCATTAATGAGGCTATGATCTTGTATTGGTACAAGATGATTAAGATCATAGATAATGAATAAAGTTGTCAACAACATATTAAAGTATGAAATCTTTAATGAATGGTTGCTAGTACGGTTCACTAAGTATTATGAATGTGTGTGATTTAGATCCGGATTATTGATGCGTATAGACATCTTAGTGAATGTACTTTATAAAATGAGATTATATATGACTGATCGATGTGAATTAATATCTTTATCAACGTGCCGTTTAACATAAAGATTTAATACATATCAATTCGACGATCATATATAGATCTGTCTGATTCCTGAGTAGTCATGAACTCCTATGCATGTTTACTAGATCTTTTGATTCACTCGTTAAGGTTTGCTTGTAATACAAGCTAGTGATTTTTGTTTTAGAGATTCAGTGATGTGGATGACTGGGAATATGATCTTATCAGATTTGGAATCCAAACTTTCCTAAAAGATCGTATATTAGTTTTCTTAAGTTTTAGTTCTGAAACTGAATGATTATTGAGCTCAAATTTATAATAAGATAATAAATTAGCCATCTACTATTGAATTAATGGTACTGGAGGATCAAAAGGTATTTAGAGGGGTAAAATGATAATTTTGACCAACTCTAATTTACGAACCAATAATAGGAGGATAGAAATACATGAAGTGATTATATCAGTCGGCTACATAAGAATACTCTGAAAATACATTCTATAATCACTTAGAGTTCAATTTCATATTTATAGTAGAAAAATAATGGAATTAATAAATAAGATTATTTAATTAAAAAGTTTAATTAATAATCTAGGTTGTTGAAGCTTAGGATTATAGGTACATGATTCCTCCACCTCTGTAGTACACAGTCTAGGGTGTGAATATTTCAGAACATGAGAAAAAAAGCTGACTTGCAAAATGAATGTTTATTCTGGGACAAGTACATAATTATGAGATAATTATGTGTGACTAATTAATTGAATTATATATATAAATTTCTGAAATTATATATATAAATAATTAATGATTATTTTTCTAATTATTAATAAGTGAGACAAAATATCTAATTTATGAATAATTAAATTATTATTAGATAATAATTTGAATAAACTAAATCTATTATTTGTGAAATAACATATAAGTTAGTTGATAGGAATAATCAGATATGTTAAATTTGAATTAACTGATATCTTGATATTTATCTGATTAAAATAAATATTTAATACGCAATAATTGTCACGTGACACTATAATAGTAGTGGTGCAACACTGGAGTGCCACACGACACTGCAGTGGTGCCGTGAGGCACTGTGCTACCTCATGGCACACTGCAGTGCCCTATGGCACTGCAGTTGTGCACAGTTACAGTGGGTTCTACTACAATTAGTAATTTTATGATTAAATATTATTCAGTTTATCCCTAAAAAATATGATACGTCATTATCTAGAAAATATATATATATTATTATAATGGCCTCAGTTGTTAAATCAATTCATGAGTTCAAAAAAAGTGAATTGAGAACACAATTGCTGTTAGAGATGATTTTTCAATGTGCTTAATAGTTAATCAAAATTCTGAAAGAGTAACCATCACGTTTTTTTAAAGAATTGTCTCACTAAAATCCTTAACAGTAAATCTCTAGATCTCATGTATTAAGTATATTTAGAGACAAAAAAAAGTTTCTTGTAATATTCTACGTGCCCGCACACGCCCTAGCGCATTGATGATTGACTTGGAAGATCTTGGTGTGGATCTCGGAGTCTATTGATTGTTGGAACGGTTTCGTGGAATGGATGATCGATCAATTTTGCAAGAACACTTGATATAGACTATAAGAGGTACATGATTCTTAACATTGTATGTTATAGATTTAATATATGAATATATATGGATCTTGACTGATTGAAAAAGAGTTTTCAATAAAAAGTTTTTTTATTTGGTTATCGTGGCGTTGCGCAAGTTTTGTTTCATTAAAAGTTTTGATTTTTATTAAAAGTTTTGATTTTTATTAAAATTTTTATTTTTATTAAAAGGTTAATTTTTTAAATGGCCTCAAGCCACACGCTTCCGCCACGCACGCGCCGTGACAACTAACAAGTGATATCAGAACCATCTTTATATATTTATATGTTAAATATTGTGTGGGTTTTCTTGCATTATTCATATAATATGGAATATGTATGAATTAATGGATGGTTATGCTTTTTGAATGTATGGAATATAATGGATCGTTAATTATATGGTGATTATTGGGTTAGGCTTTGTTCTTTTAATTTTTTGTTAGATCTTATGTAAGTCGTTTTGGGGTGTAGGAACTTTTGTAATTTTATTTTGAATATTAATTGTAATTATTCCGATCGCGAGAAGATGAAGAACTCACGGGATTGAATGATAGAGGAAAAAAAGAAATATGAATTCTTTTAGAATTTCAGCTCCAGCACCGCCGATTAAAGCTAGCTGGTAATGTCGCCAAAATTTACTGTTTCGGAGACGTCGCCGGAAAATCGGGAGTGACCGACATCCAGCGGTGGTTGACGGTCGATGAAGGATCCGACGGTGATGGTGGCAGCTGTTATCACATTTAGGAAAGTTTCATTCAAACTCTGATACTAACCAACTCTATCACTATAGAGTTTTATGATAAGCCTAAGTCTATCAATTATCCTTCTAAGTTTTGAAATTTAATGTAATTTTAAAATTGATTTTTTAATTTTTAATTTTTTGAAAATTAGAAATTAATAGGTTGATTGAGTTTGTCCCAAGACTGATCAAATCAAATAAAGTTTTTATTTGACTAAGTCAAAATCAACTATTTTTAAAGGGATAATTATAGAAATTAATTTTAATTAAGAAAATAGATTTTCCTAATTAAATAGGTTTTTATTCAAAGTTTGAAGATTATGAAGATGACATTAGGAGGAGAATGCAATATTTGAGAAATATGTATTCTTGAAGTCCGATTTGTAATATTATTTCTTTATTTCAAGGGTTGTAATTTAGAAATACTCAATAGTCACTCGATCCATTATTATTTTATTTAATTGTTAAATAATTATTTAATTGTTATGTTTGATAACATGTCCATGCATTAGTCGATCACATGCCATACATGAAAATCCCACACAATTTTATATGATTATGCATCTCATATGTAGAAACATGATTTATTAGGATTGTCCTAATATGTTTATATGTATTGTTTTAGGAAATCAATTACATATAAACTGCTAGGTTTTAATTAGTTAAAACTTGGTAGTCACACCACACTAAAGACTATAGTAACCTTTAGGATATATGACTTTAATGAATATAATTAGTTAGTTAATCTAAGTTCACATAATTATGACTTAGGTACTTTAGAAGGTTAAAATGAACTAATACCAATGAGATTGGGATAACTGATTATTAAATATCCATAGGGTTATTATTATAACCAGTGATTAATTTGAGATTAATTGATTAGTTAAAATGAAAACACATAATCTTAAAATAGTGAGTGGGAGAAGGTTAACATGTCAATGTAACATATTATCTCTATCATTAGTATAACACCATGAATTGCAATAAGGGCCTCAAGATGACTTTTTTTTCATCCCGCTAAGGAAGGTTTCGAGCTGTACCAATACCAAGATTGGACTTCTTAAGAAGATAGGAGGAAGTGATGTATTTTAGTTTTTACCGACCCTAAGGTGTCATATTCTAAATGAAGTCATGAAATCTGAAATGATGGGTTATACTCACAAAGTCACAATTAAGCTTTCATGTGGATAGTTGTGAGTTGACCGAATAAGCTATACCTTATTGTTAAAAGAGAAAATATGAGATATTTTAAGTTTAATTAGTAAGGATGAGAATGTCTCATAGACAGTCTGAGGTTAATCTGACTGACCCTAATGCAGCACATTAATCATTGAGTTGTTTTATCGTGATTAGTAATTGTTAAATTTGTGTGTTTATTATGTTACATTCATGCATCGCGTTTACATTTTGAATTCAAGATATTTATAAATTATATTGAATCTTGTATGTTTTAAACTTCAGTTATCATTATTATGTCTACCATGAACAACCCTGTTACTGGTTTACTCGCTCTGGAGAAATTGAATGGTGATAATTTCGTATGTTGGAAATCAAATATAAAGTTAATGTTGATTTATGAGAACCAAAATTCGTTCTTATTGAGGAATGTCCTGAGGAACCCACTGCTAATGCCCCTAAGAATGTTAGGAACAAATATGATTCTTGGATCATATCAAACAATAAGATGAAGTGCTACATGCTTGTGAGCATGAATGATGTTCTGAGAACCAAGCATGAAAGCATGGAGACTGCCTATGAAATAATGGAATCTCTACATGCGATGTTTGGGTAGCAGTCTGATCAGAGTCGTCATGTGGCCACTAGGAGCTATATGACGACTAAGATGAGAAATGGTACTTCTGTGTGAGAACATGTTTTGAACATGATCAACATAATGCATGAGGCAGAAGTACATGAGGTGACTATTGATGAGAGAACTCAAGGTAGCATTATACTTGAGTCACTCACTTCATCTTTTTTTTTGCGTTCATGACCAACTATGTTATGAACAAGTTACAATTCAACATGACTTAATAGTTGAATAAACTGCAGACTTTTGAGTGCTCAACCTTAGAATGATCAAAGAGGGCGAGGTAAATGTTGTTGAGCAAAAACATTCTTCCAATATTATTATGAACAGCAAAAGGAAGAAGAACAAGGACAAGAGTAAGAGCTAAAGAGGAAAGAAAGCCAAGATATCACCGAAAGTCAAAAAGAACAAGGATGACAACAAGCCTAAGGAAAAATGTTTTCATTGTGGGGTTGAAGGTCATTGGAAGAAAAATTGTAACAAGTATCTCTCCAAGTTGAGAAAGAAAGTGAAATATGATTTACTTGTACTTGAAGCTTGCTTAGTGGAATATGATTTATCATCCTGGATACTTGATTCAGGAGCCACTAACCATCTCCTTTGCAGATGCTTGATTCATCAAGGGAGTTGGCTGATGGCGAGGTCATTTTGAGAGTTAGTGGTAGTACACTCGTGCCAGCTAAAGCATTAGGGACAATCCATTTACTTTTTGGATATAATTATGTAGTTTTGAACAATGTTTATTATATTACTGAACTTTCGAGATATTTGTTTTCTCTTTCATTTTTGCAAAACAGTTATTCAAAGTTTCTTTAATTAATAAAGACTTTATTAATTCTAAGAATGAATTCGATATTTGTCATGCTAAAGTTATAATGGACTGTATATACTTAAACTGACTGAACGCGCGTTAAATGATTCTAAATTATTTAAAGTAGCAAAAGCTAAAAGTAACAAACGACAATGAGTTTCTCTCGATGATGCTATTACATATCTTTGGCATCTTAGGTTGGGACATATTAATCTAGATAGGTTAAATAGGTTAACAAAGCATGGTGCTTTTAGAGAACTAAATGTTGGAACTTTTCTTATTTGTGAATCCTGTCTAGATGGTGAAATGACCAAGAGACATCCCTCTAGAAAGGGCCAAGAGCTAAGGAACCACTTGAGCTAGTGCATAGTGATATTTGTGGACCGGTTAATGTACAAGCTAGAGGCGCGTATGAGTATTTCATCACTTTGATTGACGATTACTTGAGATATGGTTATACTTACCTAATGCAAAGTAAGTCAGAAACCTTTGGAAAGTGTAAAGACTTTAAAGTTGAAGCTGAAAAACAATTAGGTAAATCATTAAAAATCCTTCGATCAGATCGGGGTGGTGAATACTTAGATTTAGAATTAAGGGATTGCTTGCTAGAGTATGAAATCTTATCCCAACTCACAGCACCTGGAACGCCACAACAAAATGGTATTTCAGAAAGGAGAAACCGTATTTTATTGGATATGGTTAGGTTGATGTTAAGCTACTCATCACTACCACTTATATTTTGGGGATATGCATTACACACAGCGACATACATTTTGAATGTAGTGCCAATGCCTTCTAAGTATGTTAGCCAGACACCTTTAGAGTTATGGAATGGCTCCAAACCCAATTTGTCATTTCCGTATATGGGGGTGTCCGGCTCACGTTCTTAAATCCAAGACTGGAAAGTTAGACTCAAGGTATGAAGTATGCATATTCGTCGGCTATGCACTAGAGACTAGAGGTGGGTACTTTTATAGTCACAAGGATAAAAATGTATTTGTATCGACAAATGCCACCTTCGTTGAACACGACTATCAGAAAAACTACAAACCTCGAAGCAAAGTAATTCTCGAAGAATTAGTGTCTGATGAGATCAGACCACCTTCATTATCAACTGATAAATGACAAACCATAGAAACCATAGTTCTTATTAAGGAAACCCTGATGCAACGTCGTAGTAGGAGGGTTGTGAGACAACCTATTCGCTATGAACTGGAGGCCCATGTCCTAGTTTCTAACACTGATAAGGACGATCCATTATCTTATGAAGTAGCTATGGATGATCCTGAAAAGGAGAAATGGCAAGATGCCATGAACTAGGAAATGGAATTTATATATTCTAATTCTGTCTGCGAACTTGTAGATCCACTTAAAGATGGCAGGTCCATTGGATGTAAATTGATCTTCAAGAAGAAAAGAGGTGCATATGGGAAAGTAGAGACTTTCAATGCACGGTTAGTAGCCAAGGGCTATACACAAATGGAATGAGTCGATTACGAAGAGACATTCTCCCATGTGGCCATGCTAAAATCCATTCGCATCCTTTTGTCCATAGGCACTAGTTTTGACTATGAGATATGGCAAATGGATGTCAAGACAGCTTTTCTAAATGAATCTCTTGAAGAAAACATCTATATGATGCAACCAGAAAAGTTTGTGAAAATGGGCAAGATCAAAATATATGCAAGTTGCCTAAATCTATTTATGGATTAAAGCAAGTATCTAGATCTTGAAATATTACATTTAATGAGATTATTAAATCATATGGTTTCAAGTAAAATATTGATGAAGCTTGTGTTTATAAATACATCGAAGATAAGATAATGGTTTTCTTAGTTATTTAAGTTGACGATATTCTACTAATTGAGAATGATGTATAAACTTTATCAAAGGTAAAAAAGGTTAGCTGAGAAATTCCAAATAAAATATTTGGTAGAAGCGAGCTATATTCTGGCATTCAAATCCTAAGGGATAGAAAGAACAAGCTCTTGGTCCTTTCTCAGGCATCTTATATTGATAAGGTGCTGGAGATATTCTCTATGAAAAATTCCAAGAAATGTCAACTACCGACCATACATGAAATTATCCTCTCCAAGGAACAATGTCCTAAGACTCCTCAAGAGGAAGAGGATATGAGAAAGGTTTCCTATGCTTCAGCAGTTGAAAGTCTCATGTATGCCATCATTCTCAATTATCGTTATAAATCGAATCCAGGTTTGGAACACTAGATTCTGATAAAGCATATTCTCAAGTATCTGAGTAGAACGAGAAACTCTATGCTTATTAAACCCCACTGGATATACTGAGTCTGACTTTCAATCAAACAGAAACAGTCGAAAGTCGATATCTGGATTAGTGTTCACCCTAGGTGAAGGAGTTGTAGTCTTAAAAAGTATTAAAAAATCCAGCATTACAGATTCCACTATGTAAGCCGAATATATAGCGGCTTCTAAAGCCACGAAAGAAGCGGTATGCCTCAGAACGTTCTATATTGATCTGGATGTAGTTCTAGATATGGGCAAGCCACTAATTCTATACTGTGATAATACTGGGGCGGTAGCAAATTCCAAGAAACTGAGGAGTCGCAAGAGGGGCAAGCACATAAAGATAAAATATCATCTTGTAAAAGATATCGTGCATCGAGGGGATATGACTGTTATGAAGATGGTGTCAGAACAGAACCTGGTTGATCCTTTTACAAAGACACTTCCTGTGAAGTCATTTGAGGGTCACGTGCGTAACATGAGATTGAGATAAATGCCACATTTATTTTAGGGCGAGTGAGAGATTGTTGGGGGTTATGCCCTCAATGCATGTATATTGACATTTTGATATGAAATTTGATGAGGATTACATTTTTTTATAATTGTTTTTTTAAATTATTACTGAATAATTTATATAAATATCTTAAAATTTCATATTCATTGATGAGACTATGATCATATATTGGTACGAGATGATTGAGATAATAGATAATGAATAAAATTATCAACAACATATTAAAGTATGAAATCTTTAATGAATGGTTGCTAGTACGGTTCACTAAGCATTGTGAATGCGTGTGATCTAGATCCGGATCATTTATGTGTATAGACATTTTAGTGAATGTACTTTATATAATGAGATTTTATACGACTGGACTGATGCGAATTAATATCTTTATCAACATGACATTTATCATAAATATTTAATACACATCAATTCGATGATCATATGTAGATCAGTCTGAATCCTGAGGAGTCATGAGATCCTATGCATCTCTACTGGATCTTTTGATTCACTCGTTAAGGTTTGTTTGTAAAACAAGCTAGTGACTTTATTTTTGGAGATTTTGTGATGTGGATGGCTGGAAACATGATCTTAGAATATTTGAAATCCAAGCTTTCCTAACACATTGTATATGATTCCCTTAAGTGTTAATTCTGAAACTGAATGGTTATTGAGCTCAAATTATAATAAGATTATAAATTAGCCTCTCACTAGTGGATTAATGGTACTTAAGGATCAAGAGGTAGTCAGAGGGGTAAAATGGTAATTTTGACTAGCGCTAATTTTTTAACCAATAATTGGAGGACAGAACTACATGAAATGATTGTATTAGACTACATGAGAATAATATGTAAATACATTCTATAATCACTAAGAGTTCAATTTCATATTTATAGCAGAAAAAAATGGAATTAATAAATAAGATTATTTAATTAAAGAGTTTAATTAATAATCTAGTTTATTGGAACTTAGGATTATAGGTCCATGGTCATGGAGTCACCTCTATACTACGCAGTCATCGAATATTTAAGGACATGAGAAAAGGACTGATTTGTAAAATGAATTTTTATTATGGGGTAAGTACATAATTATGAGATAATTATGTGTGATTAATTAATTAAATTATATATATATAAATAATTATCGATTATTTTTCTAATTATCAAAAGTGAGACATAATATCTAATTTGTGAAATTCGATAATTAAATTATTATTAGATAATAATTTGAATTAACTAAATCTATTATTTGTGAAATAACAGATAAGTTAGTTGATAGGGATAATCAAATATGTTAATTTTGAATTAACTGATATCTAGATATTTATCTGATTAAAATAAATATTTAATTCACATTAATTATCATGTGCCAATCACTGATTGGGTATCGGAGATTGTCATGGACTACTGTAGTGCCACGTGGCACTACAGTAGTGAGTATGCAACACTGTAGTGTCACATGACACTATAGTGGTTCCGTGAGGCACTATACTACCTCACAGCACACTGTAGTGTCGTGTGGCAGTACAATTGTGAACAATTGCAGAGGGTCCCACTGTAATTGAAAATTTTATAATTAAATATTATTTTAGTTTATCCCTAAAAAATATGATACGCTATTATATAGAAAATATACAGTTATTATTCTAATGGCATCAGTTGATGAATCTATTCATGAGTTAAAAAAAATTGTATTGAGAACACAGTGTTAGAGTGAATTTTCTCTGTGATTAATAGTTAATCAAAACTCTGAAAAAATAATCATCACGTTCTTTAAGTGAATTTGTCTCACTAAAATCATTATTAGTAAATCTCTAGATCTCATGTGTTGAGTATATCTAGAGACAGAAAAAATGTCTTGTAATATTCTACATGCTCACATGTCTTAGTGCGTTGATGATTGATTTGGAAGATCTTTATATGAATCTTGGAATCTACAGATCATTGGATCGGTTTTGTGATACGGAGGATCGATCGGTTTTGCAATGATGCTTGATATAGACTACAAGAGGTATATGATTCCTAACCTTGTATGTTGTAGATTTAATGTATAAATATATAATGGATCCTGACTGATTGAAAAAAAATGTTTCAATAAAAAGTTTTTTATTTTTTTATCGTGGCATTGCCCAAGTTTTGTTTTATTAAAAGATTCGATCTTTATTAAAAGTGTAAATGGCCTCGAGCCACACGCTTTCGCCGTGCACGCGCCATGACAACCAACAAAAGGCTACCGCCCTAAGTTAAATGACGCGATGTTGAAGCAGATCAAATCGACATTTTAGATTCTGCCGGAGAGGCGAAGGTATTCAGACCTCCTGAACGAGTGTACCCTAGTAAAATTAAAGTTGTCACTCACCGCCGAAATCCGCATGCCTCGGGGTATAATTTTAACACTGAGTAAATAGCATGTCTATTCATGGCTTTCTTTTTTTGTTATGTCTTTACAGATGGCTTTTTAATAAGCAACTTATGTCTGTGTTCGTTTCCTCAAGTGGATCTAAGACCAAGAAACATGTGAATGTATCTGAGAAGTGGAAGAGGGAAAAGGTTAGATATCCTTCCCCTGCGTCAAAAAGCGGGGGCCGCTTTGGAGGGTCCTCTCATGGCCCCAGTGGACCGACAACACTCCTGATGGCGCTGACAACCCATCTTACACCTCTTGTCAGGTAGACAACACCCCTGATATCCTTGGTAGGTCACCCCTCGCCCCTTAGCCTGTAGTTATTGGTTTTACCAGCTTTGTAAGACCTTCACATGGCTTTTCTTCACCTCCCCAGGTCACCCACAAAGAGTATATTGAGCCTTTACCAAATTTTTTCCCGAAGAAGGTGAGGGTGGAGGGAGATGACATCGATCAACTTAGATACCTCTACGAGCATCACAACACCTTTTCCTCCAGGTCTAGACTCTATACCACCCTCACCGAGGCAGACCTAACATCTCCTTTAGAGAATGAGGGTGACATTGTCCCGCATGATCGCAAGGAAGAGGTACTTGATGCTGTTACAGGCCCCGATGTCTACACGATTCATCCCATGATGAGATAGTCATTGATGGCGAGGTGACTTTCGATTCGGGGGGGTCCTGGTGCTGTAGGGGTGGACTATTCTGGTAGAAGCCATGGTATTGGTGGAGTTGACCCAACCCTCAAGGGTCTCCCTAATGTTGGTGGAGGAACAAAGGGCTGTCCATGGGCACTTGTAATCTTATTTTCGCTATCATAGGCATTGGGGAGTCTGTAGGATATGCTATCTTTGATGAGAGTGCCGGCTCCTCTAGGAGTAAGGAACTCCCTGAGGTGATTATTTCTGATAGCCACGACCACAATGACAACAAGAACCATGGATTCCTTATTAGGAAGAGGGCTGACATGGAGACTTTTTTTGGAAAGGCCCAGAGAGCGATTCACAGTTGATCTATATATTATTTATTTTTCTCTAGTTTAATTTGTATTTAGTAAGTTTACTAACTGATCTTTATCTCAGTTATCTATGGCGTGTGCTCTGTTGGAGCATCCCGGGGCTCAACTCAAGGCTGACCTTGATGCTGCCCGTGTATCGGCCAAGCAAGTTGAGGAAGATTGGTCATTTGTCATAAAAGAAAATGAGTCACTCAAGTCTTAGATTAAGGACCTCACAAATGAGTTGGGGGTCGCGACACCGGGACATTTGATAAGATTGCCTGTTTGGAGGCAGAGTTGGAGGTGGTCCACCGTGAGAATGCAGATGAGTTAGAGGTTGCACATCGCCTGCATATCGAGGTCACTACGTGCTTGACTAGGGAGTTAGAGGATGCACAACGCCTGCATATCGAGGCCACTGCGCTCTTGACTGACGAGTTTGTGGCCACACAATACCTACATGCCCAGATGGCCCAGAAGCTCGATGATTGTTGTATTACGCATTATGCATATAGTCGGACTTGAGTTCTACCCTGTCTGAGGTTGAGGTTCTTCGTTCACATGTATGTGGGAAAAATATGAACTTTCAGAAAGCTATTGCTGAGGTTAAAGCACAGTAATGGGGAATGACTAAGCTTAAGAATACTATCCAGAACCTGAGGTTGAGGTTCTTCGTTCACATGTATGTGGGAAAGATATGAACTTTCAGAAAGCTATTGCTGAGGTCAAAGCACAGTAAGGGGGAATGACTAAGCTTAAGAATACTATCCAGAACCTGCAGCGTGAGATCCTCCATGTTAGGCACGCACTTATAGAGGCCAGGGCTAAAGAGACCTTGGCAGAAGACAATCTAGCCAAGGTAGGAGATATTTTACCCAAGGCCCAAGATGATGTTACAGGGTCAAAATAGTAGCTTGTTAGGGTGCAAGTTGAGTTATCACAAGTTAGGTATGCGATTAAATATGCTCGGAGGTGTGCCAAGGCAGCTGATTGGAATTTGACTTTGTTTCTACCGACCAAGGTTGATGATTTTTTTTGAAGAATTTTGTGCCAGTGTAGCCACGACGAGGAGGTTGGTTTTGGAGCATTACCCCTATTTGGATCTCAGTTTCCTCCTGAGAGTGTCTGTCATCTCTTCTCCTCATCCTCCCCTGACTTGATCTTCAATAAACACTTGTTTGGTTTTTTTTTTTTGTAATATGTAATGGTAATTGAACATATGAGAATAAATAAATGGAATATATGACGTTTGCTGACTTTTATGAATATCAATTGTAATTTTGTTTCTTTATGCATTGATTTTGCACTCCGTTTATTAGGGTCTTAGTAATGACCCCTCATGCCCCCTAGCATGGACCGTTGCTGTAGTCGGTTTGGGATAAAGCATGTTGATAAGTCGCAGGGTTAGATCTAACGGCTATTTAGGTTCACTTCGGCCATGAAGAGCTCAAGGGTTGTATTGGTAATGATCGTGGGGGTGCGGCCCAAGAGTTTAAGAATTATCATGACCGTGGGGTATGATGTATTGGCCCTCAGGTCCACTTCCACTTTAAAGAACCCGAGGGTTTGAGTTGCCTTGACCGTGGGGTTTAGCCTAAGTGTTTAAGAATTATCATGACCGTGGGGTACGTTCTGTTGGCCCTCATGTTTGCTTCTACTTTTTGAAGAGCCTGAGGGTATTAGTTGCCTTGACCATGGGGTTCGGCCTAAGTGTTTAATAATTATCATAGATACTCAAAAATGGCCATACTTAGGGTCTTTTCATTCGTATTTTAGCCATACATTCATGTCTTGAGATCATACATCTGCTTAAGGGTAATTCACTTTCAAGTGTTCAGCATTCCATGGGTGTTTAAGTATGTTCCACCAATGATCTTCTAACTCATAGGTTCTGGGCCCAAGCGCTCGAACAACCTTAGAAGGTCCCTCCCAGTTGGGGCCAAGAGGTCCCTTGACACAATCAAGCCCAAACTCTACTTTTTGTAGCACAAGGTCATTTTCCTTGAATGACCTTACCTTCACTCGTGAGTTGTAATGGAGGGCCACCCTCTGCTTATATGCTAACATCCTTAGCCGAGCTTGTTCCCGATGTTCATCAACTAAGTCGAGTTGGACTTTGGAGGCTTCTTCATTCACCTCCTCATCACATGGGGACCATTGCTTCCAGCCCTAAGGCAAGAGAGAAAGGGGTATCTCTCGTCGACCCTCAAGCCGTGAGTCGGTAAGATGTCCATAAAGTAGCATATAATAACTATTTATTTGTATTTAGTTATTTCTCAGATATTAGTATTATTGAATTATTATGAATAAATTGAAAGTTTTATTTTAAATTAAAGTGTGTTTATGAATTACTCAAGTCCTGAAACTTTCATCAATGAACGAAGAGTAAAGACAAATGCGTCTCCGGACGAACTCTTCTTAGAAAGTTTAGAATGATATTTGTAGTTTTAGGATCGATAGGGCAATCGAATCCGATTTTGACTGTTAGGTTGAACCAATAGATGCCAGTCTTGGGGCACGGGAGTGGAGACTCAAACGGTTAACCTAGACATGTTCTGAACATGTTGAATAGACCGGTAACAAATTAGTTTATCAAGCTCTAAATCTAATTGTTACACCTTAAGGATATGTTCATAATTACCTTAATCTTGAGGTGAATATGTAGCTTGACTTAGTTAGTTGCAATATTTGATATGTCAATTGAGTGAGTTTGAATTGGCGGATAATACCTCAACTGTTGGGATTGTAATTCAATTAAGTTACAGTTACATGATTCACATATATGAAAATTTGTAGTTTGATTGCGAAAGCAACAATATCACCTTATACTTTATTGATGGGTGTGTGAATAAATTAATTAGCCTGATCAAGTATTCAATGAATTGAGTCATTGATTAAGACATGTGAATTGTACGAGACATATCACTATTATGTCTTTCTTATTCACAGTCAATAAATGTGTTAAGAAAATAATAACAAAAGTAGTAAAATGATAATTTTATATTCTACTCTTGTTACTGATATTCATGATGGGTATTATTTTAAAATATTCTGTGGACCATGAAAATAAAAGGGTTTATTTACACCAATAGAAAATGTAACGCGCATGAATCGAGAGTTGATTTGGCATCGATTCTATAGTGGAGTCGTACGATGTCAAGATTAAATAGGTCAAAAATTTATGGAGATAAATTCACTGGGTATTTGAATCCTTAGCTTTGTTCATGTGGGTCCATTCGGTCTTTGAAATAACGCATGAGAACAGGAATAGATAAACGAAGTAAATTGGATCAAAATGTGTTTTGGTGTCAGGGCATATTTTCTACAACTCAAACAAATTAATTAATTAATTGATAATGATTAATGGATGAATGAATTAATTGATAATGATTAATTAATTTATCAATTGGATTGATGAATCTCGATACAACTCAAACTCTAGGGAATATTATAATTTTTGGCAATTATGAATATATAGGATGAATTTTTAGAAATTTTAAAATATATGGGTATATTTGTAAATATCAAAAATTATATTTTATCAATATCTAATAGTAATCTAATTGCAGATAGATCTTGGATAAGATACAGTTGCTTGTTAAAAAAGAAAAAAGAGAAAAATGTTTTCCCCTCTCTCCCTGTTGTCGCTGAAAATTATATTGAAGGAGACAACTTTCGATTTTTCTTCTTCAGTCATTTTCAAAGCCCACACTCAAATTCCTATACAAAATTCTTGTGCGATATATTTATGAAATAAGCGGGTGGTTGTTGGTGGATGAAATTCGCAAATCGTTCTTGGAGTTCAAATGCGTGATTCGGATCTTGAACCTTGATGAACATGCAGAACGCTCGAGAATATTGTATATGTGAAAAATTATCCGATACAATGTATAGGTGAAAAATTATTTCTAACCTTATCTTTTCATTTGATATTGTATATGCATAATCGCACAGTATTTGGTTTTAAGTTATTTAATTTGATTAAATAAGTTAATTGAATTTTTTTATATCCCGCCCATGAACCGTTCGTGGTTCAAACTTATTTTTAATTAATTTTAAAACCAACCGGTCCCATCAATTGGTATCAGTGCGAGGTTCTTGATTATACATATTGATTTTTGAAACGAACGTATCGTGAATTTTGTGGATGTTGACATATGATTTTGTATGGTTGATTCAAATTTGTTTTGAATGTGTTATGTGATTGGATACCTAACTATTGGCTTTAGACATTTTTATTTCAATTTAGAATTGATGTACATCGATTTTGAGGCATATGATTTAATGTAATTTATTATAGTTTTATAAATTTGATGTAAAATCGTCGTCGCCTCGATACCGTAGCGGGAAACCGCTTGAAACCACCACTGAGAAGTCGCCATACTGCCACTTAGAAGTCACCAGAAATGCACTGCTCACGAGGAATTATTGTTCATGCCGAAATTACTATTCACACCAAAACCAATGTTCGCGCCGGAGTTACTGTTTCGGCGGCTGCGGTAGTGTTCTAGTGCTCGTCATCGCCGATGTCTGCTCTCATGCCCTGCATGGTGATAAGGGTTTGTGAGTCCCTAGGCGATAAGAATTAGGGTTTATGAAACCCTGTGATGTTTCCTGATAACCCTTATACTGTTTTTTTTATGATTTAAATTTTTAATTTTAAATTTTAAATTTCAAATGGATAAAAGATAATCTTGAATTCAAAGATAATTATCTATTTTATCTTTTTATCTTTTTAATTTTAAATTCAAAAGATAATTATCAATTTTATATTTTCATCTTCTATTTTGTTAAAAAATGGGAGGATAATTAATGAGATTATTTAATTAGAAAAATAGTTTTCCTTAATTAAAGGGTTTTAAATGTAAATTTGAATTTTGATTTTAAAAATGGGAATGGACTTTTGTAAAGAGTTACAAAGTGTTGGGACAACCTGAAGGACAAATTGACAATTACAGACGCCATGAAGATTTGTAAATTAATTTGTAATTTATTATTCTTTTTGGGTTGTAATTAGAAATGAGCCAATAGGGAGGTTATTTTAAATGTATGATTAAATTTTAATCGCGCATCATCATATAACATGCCATATAGAACTGGAGATATGTCAATATCAAATTGCCATGTAACATGTACATGCATAATTGTAGATTAATTATAATGGTTATAATTTAATTACAATGTGGAATTTATAATGATTATTATTTTAAATTGGGATTTAAAATTAAACAAAGGATTCATAAATGTCATCACGCTTTTCAAATTAATAAAATTTATGTTTTGAAAAACATCAAAAAACCCAAAGGTTTTTTTAAAAACTAAGTGGAATGGTTGTTTACGTTGAAATGTTCCCAAGGTCTCTAACGCGAACTTGATCGTGCCATGAGGAATAGTTTAGAATCGCCCATAGCGGTCCTCTCTTCAATGAAAGAAACTTTGGAGTCGGGTCGCTTTGAGTCATTGAGTTGCTTGGGAAGCTAAGACTTCTAAAGGAAGTGGTGGGGCAGGGCCATCCCATAGACGGACTGTTAGTCCATAGTAACTTTTATGAGTTGATACGTTGGTTAAAACACTTAGACTGAAGAATATTGGAATCCTCACTTAGGGGCTAGTCAATGGGGGCAAGGTGACCAAAACCATTGGTGATTGGTTAAGTTAGATGTGGAGACATTTGAGCGTTAACCAAACGAGAAGAGTCTCGATGCAATAAGAGATAGTTTGGACTTCATCTCTTGATGAGACAAGCTATCATGTTTATCGTAACATCATAGAGAAAATATTTTTTAATGAATTTTTAAATATTTTAAGTAGTTGTATCAGAGATCATACTTTCCTAAATGATTGAGCATTTATTTACACTGCTTTATTTATTCTTTTTGATAATCATGGCAATATCCTCATTCTCAACTATCTTAAATGCAAACAATATTAATTGGTGTATTTACAAGGATTGGAAACACAATCTTGATATCGTATTGAAGATTGAATAGCACAAGTTCGTGCTCATCACCCCTTGTTCATTTGAGCCTTTTAGTGAATCGACTCAAGAGGAAAAGGATGCTTATGCTTCTTGGCTATGTTCTGATGAGATAGGCATATATTACATCTTGACTTTTGTTAGCAATGTGTTGCAACAACAACATCAGAATTTCGAAACCACCGCTGGTATGATGTTGAATATCACCGAAATATTTAGAGATCAGGGTCGATAAGCCAAACAGGCAGTTATGCGAAACCTTATGAACTGCAGGATACAACCTAGAACACTTATCAGAGAATATATGATGCTGATCATTATTTATCTGAATGAGATGAAGATCATGGGTGCTAAGATTGATGATGAGACTAAAGTGGATATGATCCTAGAGACTCTGCCTAATACCTTCGAGAACTTCAAACTTAATTATTTGATGAATAAGTTTAGGTACTCGCTTCCTGAAATTATGAAGGAGTTGCAAGCCGCTAAGACTTTATTTCTAAAGGGAAAGAGGAATACTGGAGAAGCAAACTTTACTGAAAGTAAGCCTTCCACCTCTGGCGTCAAAAGGAAACACGAGAGAGGTCTGAATAAGGTTAAGAAGCAGAGCTCAAAAGTTGCAAATTGTAAGGGCGCTGCAAGGTGGACATGTTATGAGACAAGTGTCATCATTGTGGAGTCGATAACCATTGGATACGAAGCTGCCTGGATTATCTGTAGCATATATCTTGGTCGCGTTCATCGTCCGTATGGAGAATATAACATTAGTATTGGTTGTATCAGTGGGAACTTGATAACGGTTATATGTTTTTACGTGATGTTTATTATACCTCAATTTTTTAGGAAGAATCTTATTTCTATTGGTACATTAATTGAGCAAAGAATTGATCTTAAATTCATTGATAAAGATATTGGTATTTTTAGAAATGAATGCTTAATTACTGTTGCACGCATGTTTAATAAACGATCTCATATAAAACCAATAGTTCCAATGATATGCGCACTGAAGTGAATAACGATTCACAAATGGATAGTAAAAGGTTGAAGTATGACTCAACCGATCTAACCTATTTGTGGCACTTACGCCTTGGCCATATTAGCCTGGACAAAATTAAAAGACTTCTGAATGATGGTCATTTGTAAATTTTAAGTGTGAGATCTACCCACATGTGAATCCTGTATTGAAGGCAAAATGACCAAAAAACCTTTTCCAGCAGAAGGTGAAAGTGTCACTCAGTGCCTTGAACTCATACATAGTGATGCATGTGGGCCATTGAATATCCAAGCATGAGGAGGTTATGAATAATTCATAACCTTCACTGATAACTATTCACGTTTTGGTCATGTTTATCTAATGCCGCAAAAGTCTGAAACTTTTGAAAATTCAAAGAGTGTAAGGCCTTGGTGGAAAAGCAATTAGAAAAATAAATAAAAAACTATGATCCGAGCATGGTGGAGAGTACTTGCTAAGAGAGTTCAAAGACTTTCTTAAGAAAGAAAGTATTCTTTCTCAGCTTACACCACCTGGTAAGCCATAACAAATGGTGTGTCAGAGAGAAGGAATCAAACTCAGATGGATATGGTTTGATCCATGATGATTTATTCATCCCTCCCAGATTCGTTATAGGGATATACCTTGAAAACAACGACATATATTATGAAAAAAAGGTCCAGTGAAGACGGTGCCAGGTATACCGTATGAAAGATGGTGTGGACGAAAGTCGTCTTTTAACCATTTTAAAATATGGGGATGCCCAGCACATGTTCTAAAACTGAAGATAGGCAAGTTGGCAAGTCGTTCAGAATTATGCATGTTCGTAGGATATCCTAAAGGAACCAAGGGGCATGTCTTCTATAGTACGACTAACCAGAAAACATTCGTTAGGACGAATGCTCATTTTCTTGAAGAAGATTTCATTAAACGTGTACACCCGAGAATCACATTTGTGCTAGGAGGAATCATTAAATGGGAGGACACCGACTTCCTAATCAAAAAAAATTTCTGATTCAATAATGGAAGAACCATGACAAGAGCCAGAGCCTATGGAGCCTCGACGTAATGGGAGGGTTATGAGACAGCCTGAGAGGTATATGTCCTTTGGAGAAGCTTTGAAAGTTGTCTCCTACTCAGAGGCCATGGCAGGTCCTGAAGCAAACTTATGGTAAGAAGCCATGAACGTTGAGAAACATTCGATGTACTCGAATAGAGTTTGGAAGCTTGTAGATCCTCCTGAATGGGTAAAACCCGTAGGATGTAAATGGATCTATAAGAGAAAAGAGGTTCGGATGGGAATGTACAAACATTCAAGCCTAAGCTGGTAGCTAAGGGCTATACCCAAAATGAAGGTGTAGACTATGCAGATACCTTTTCGCTGGTGGCCATGCTTAAATCCATCTGAATCCTTTTGTCCATTGCTACTGCCCTTCTGGAAAATGAACGTCAATACTTCTTTTCTGAATGGAAATCTTGATGAGCGCATTTATATGGCTCAACCAGACGGGTTCATGGAGAAAGACTAAAAGGGTAAAGTTTACGAACTGCAGAAGTCCATTTATGGACTTAAGTAAGCGTCACAATCGTGAAATATTAAATTCGATGAAACTGTTAAAAACTACGATTTTGAATAGTTAGTGGATGAGCCTTGTGTGTGTAAGCTAATACACGAAGGGAAGGTAGTTTTTCTAGTCTCGTAGGTAGATGATATTCTACTAATTGGGAATGATGTGGGAAAATTATCTAATGTCAAGATTTGGCTTGCAAAACAATTTGATATGAAGAATCTTAGAGAAGCAGCATTTGTCTTAGATATTTAGATCTTCCAAGATAGGAATAACATACAATTGACATTGTCTCAAGCATCTTATATTGATAAAATGTTAGATCGTTTCAGTATGCAAAACTCCAAGAAATGATTTCTTCCTTTTAGGCATGAAGTCAGCCTCTCTAAGGAACAGTCTCCCAAGACTCCTCAAGAAGAGGAAAACATGAGGAAGATTCCATATGTCTCAGCCGTAGAAAGTGTCATGTATGCGATGCTTTAAACTAGGCCAGACATTTGCTATATCATGGGCATGGTGAGTCATTTCCAATCTAATCCTAGAATCGAGCATTGGAATACCGTCAAGCATATCCTTTAGTATCTAAGAAGAATAAGAAACTACATGCTTGTGTATTTAGGTACTGACTTGAATATGACGGGTATACTGATTCTGATTTTCAAGCAGACAAAGATTCTAGGAGGTCCACTTCAGAATCTGTGTTCATCCTGAATGGTGGAGCAGTTGTACGGAGAAGTATCAAGCAATCTTACATTGCTGATTCTACCATGAAAGCTGAATATGTGGTAGCTTGTGAAGCTGCAAAGGAGACTGTATGGATTAGGAAGTTCTTGAAGACTCTGGAAGTTATTCTAGACGCTGACAAGCCCATGATACTTTACTGTTATAAGAGTGGGGCTGTAGCGAATTCTAAAGAATCAATAAGCCATAGGAGATCCATACACATAAAACGTAAATATCATATTTCGATGGTCAACAACCTGGCAGGTCCATTCACGAAGACTTTAAGCAATAAAGTTTTTTATGGTCATCTGGAGGGCTTGGGATAAGAGATTGTACATACCTATTTTAGTCCAAGTGGGAGATTGTTGGAATATGACTATAAAGTAGCGTATAATAACTATTTATTTGTATTTAGTTATTTCTCAGACATTAGTATTATTGAATTCTTATGAATTAATTGAAAGTTTTATTTTAAATTAAAGTGTGTATGAGAAAGTTTAGAAGGATATTCGCAATCTTAAGACCGATTAGGAAATCGAATCCGATTACAACTGTTAGGATGAACTTATGGATGCCAGTCTTGGGGTGTGGGAGTGAAGACTCAAACGCTTAATCTAGACATGTTATGAACATGTTTAATGGATAGGTAACTAATTAGTTTAGAGCCCGAAACCGTTTACTGAGCTCTAAATCTAATTGTTACAACTTAAGGATATTTTCATAATTACTTTAATCCTGAGGTGAATACGTAGCTTGAATTAGTTAGTTGTAATCATTGATATGTTAAATGAGTGAGTTCGAATTGGTGGGCAATACCTTGGCTGTTAGGATTGTAATTCAATTAAGTTGGAGTTACGTGATTCACAGATATGAAAATTCGTGATTCGATTGCGAAAGAAATAATATCACCTTATGTTTTATTGATGGATGTATGAATAAATTAACCTGGCCAGGTATTCAATGAATTGAGTAATTGATTAAGACTTGTTAATTGTACGAGACAATTCACTAATATGTCTTTCTAATTCACAGTCAATAAATGAGTTAAGGATATAATACAACATGGTAAAATGGTAACTTTATATTCCACACTTGTTACTGATATTCACGATGGGTATTATGTTAAAATATTATATGAACCATAAAAATAAAAGGGTTTATGTATACCAACAAAAAATGTAGCATGCATTAATCGAGAGTTAATTCGATATCGAACCTATAGTGGAGTCGTACGATGTCAAGATTAGATAGGTCAAAATTTATGGAGATAAATTCACGGGTATTTGAATACTTAGTTTTTTTCATATGGGTCCATTCGGTATCAGAAATAGCTCATGAGAACGAGAATAGAGAAACATAATAAATTGGATCAAAATGTGTTTTGGTGTCGAAGCATATTTTCTACACCTATATGTGATGGGTGATGTCACTTAATTAGTTAAGTGTGATTATATGTATTGAAATTTATTAGTTTATTATTTTCTAATTATTGGATAATTAGTAAATAAAATAAATTAATTATTTGATAATGATCAATTAATTTATCAATTGAATTAATGAATCTCGATACAACTCAAACTCTAGGGAATATTACAATTTTCGGCAATTATGAATATTTGGGATGATTTTTTGGAAATTTAAAAATATATGGTTGTATTTGTAAATATCAAAAATTATATTGTATCAATATATAATAGCAATCTGATTGCAGATAGATCTTGGATAAGATATAGTTGCTTGTTAAAAAAGCAAAATGAGAAAAGCCTTTTCCCCTCCCTCCCTGTTGTCGCCAAAAATTATATTGAAGGAGAAAATATTCAATTATTCTTCTTCAATTATTTTGATAGCCCACACTCAAGAACGACCGAAACAAAAGGATATGAAGGTTGAAGAACACGAAGAACGGTCGAAGGAAATTGATAGTTCATAAATTCTCCAATACAAAGTATACGTGAAAATTTATTTCTAACCTTATCTTCTCGTTTAATGTCGTATATGCATAATCACAACCTATTTGGGCTTAAGTTAATTAATTTGATTAAAGAAGGTAATTGGAATTTTTTTACTCCGCCCACGAACCGTTCGTGGTTCAAACTTATTTTTAATTAATTTTGAAACCAACCAGTCCTAGTGCACAGGACCCCAGCAAGTTCTTCTGGCCATGCTCCTTTAAGGTCCTGGAGCCTCACCTTCAGGTTGTGCTTGATAATCTTATTAATGGCCTCCACTTGTCCATTAGCTTGAGGATGGGTCGGGTAAGACTTGATGTGCTTGATTCCAAAGCCATCACAAAATTCCTAAACCTTGCATTATTGAACTGTTTCCCGTTATCCATCGTGATAGTACGAGGAATGAAAAATCTGCATAAAATATTATTCCACACAAAAGCGGTCGTCTTTTGTTCTGTAATTGTCGCCAACGGCTCAGCCTCAGCTCACTTGGTGAAGTAGTCCACAACTATTATGGCGAATTTCACTTGCCCTTTGCCCATTGGGATGAGGCCTATGAAGTCGATCCCCCACTATGAAAAAGGCCAAAGACTAATCAAAGACGTAAGCTCTTATGGGGGCTGCTGAAGGTAAGAGGCGAATCTCTGGCACTGATCACATCTTCTCGTGAATTCGTTTGCATCTCTTTTCAAAGTAGGCCAGTAATAGCCCTGCCTAATTAGTTCGTGTGCTAGAGCTTGCCCTCCTAGAAGGTTTCTGCATGTGCCCTCATGCACCTCTTTCATGACATAATCATCCTCCGCATTTCTCAAGTACCTTAGGTATGGTAGTGAAAAACCCCTTCGGTATAGGATTCCCTCTAGTAGTGTATATCGGGCTGTGGCATACTGAAACTTATCTTGCTTCAGTTTTATCTTCTGGGAGTTCCCCTTGACTAAGATAACGAATGATGGGATCCATCCATTCGACCTGGGCGAGGTCCAAGTCCATAGACTCCAATACCCCAATGCTTGGGCGAGCGAGGTGTTCCACCAAAATAGTCCTGTCTAGCTCGTGCCAGGATGTTGAGGCTAGTCTTGCGAGGGAGTCCATATTACTATTCTGGGACCTCGGGATGTGGACAATTTAATGGATGTCAAGTCTTAAGAGGAGGGTCTTGACCTAAATAAGTTATTGTTCCATGTGTTCTTCTTTAGCTTGGGAGTCCCCCTTCACTTGTCCCACTACAAGTTACGAGTCACTGTATATTATAAGATTCTTCACCCCCAAGGCCACAGTCAACTCAGGCCTGCTAGTAGCACCTCATACTTTGCTTCATTATTTATGGCTGAAAATCTGAACTTGAGGGCATACTCGAGCTTGATCCGGTCATGCGCGATGATGACAACTTGCTCTGCTACCTGCTGTGTTGCTGGATCCTCGATGTAAAGTTCCCATAGCATTTCTTCATCTTGGACCGAGGTCGGTGCTAACTCCACTAAGAAATCACCGACATCTTGACCTTGGATTTCAATCCTTGGTTCAAACTTTATTTCAAATTCTGATAACTTATAGCCCACTTAGCTATCCTTCCAGACACTTTGGGTTTCATCAACACCTACTTCAGTGGATACTCGGTCTTGATGGTGATTGGGTGTTCCTGAAAATAGGGTTTCAGTCTTTAGGAAGAGGTAACAAGTGCATAGTCTAGTTTTCCCAAACATGGGTATCGTGACTCAATGCCGGTAAGAGCTTTGCTGGTGTAATACACATGCCTCTGAATTTTCCCTTCTTCCTTGACTATGACTGAGCTAACTGCCGCTGGATTGGAAACTAGGTACATGAAAAGAACCTCCCGTGGGTCAGGCTTGCTCAACAAGGGTGGCATCCCTAAATACTCGTTCAGCTGCTCAAAGGCCTTGTTGCATCATATGTCCATTGAAAATCCTTTTCCCCTTTTAGGGCAAGCACTTGTCTGTAGCACGGGACACGAACCAATTCAGGGTAGCTACTAATCCATTCAACCGATGTACGTCTTTTACATTTTGGGGTGGTTGCATCTCCACAAGGGCAAGGATCTTATCCGAGTTTGTTTCAATCCCCCTTTGGTTTACTATGAACCCAAGAAACACAAGTCGATTAATTTGAACTAAGGCGGGAGATTTCCCACCATTATTTCATCCTCTCTCTATTGGGACTTAGTCAAAACACAAGTCGATTAATTTGAACACCTTCTGCATCCCTCCAGGTTCCTTAGACACTTCACAAGGAGGGTACCCTTCTTGGCCTCGAGGTCCTCCTCGACCTCGGGCGACCCTGAGGTCAAGGCCTCGGGCATCCCCCGAGGTCAAGGGGGACCTCGAGTGTCCCCAAGGTCGAGGCCTAGGGCATCCTCGAGGTTGAGGGGGACCTTGAGTGACCCTGAGGTCAGGGTCATCGGGTGACCCTGAGGTCAAGGCCTTGAATGACCCTGAGGTTGAGGGGAATCTCGGGTGACCCGTAGTTTGGGTCTTTGGTGTCCCCGAGATTCAAGTCTCGGATGACCTCTAATGTGTCCTTAAAGGTATTTTTTAGTATTCAGAAAATAGGTATAATAGAAGGTATTCGTCTAAAGTTTAAAAGTGAAAGAAGTATTAATGCAATTTAATATAAGAATAAATCTAGAGTGACCAAGTTTTTAATTAAGTTTTAGGTGTCCAAGTGATGTTTCATTAATTCATAAGTTAATGTTTTATCACTCATTCAAATAATATATCACTTAGTCACTTAAAACTTCATCAATCTAGTATCATTTTTAACATAATATATTTTCACAAATTTGGAGTAAGTGTAATCGAACATGTTTTTATGTATCTTTTTATTATAGGCATTCCCTGACTACCAGTAACATGGCGCCGTGTCACCAAAAAGAGCTCGACTGACTCTGTGTCAACATCAACATCGCCCACTGAAAGTAGCATTCCATGTGGCGCTCCCTATTCAGTCATTTTGAAGACACATCGATATTTAATAACTATCACTTTACGTCAGCTCGAGGGATATGAGGCATTAAATGTCACCTCCAACTCGTCAGATCAGGAATGAACCACCACATCACCAAGGCTTCTTCAACACGCATCCTCCCATGAGGCTGCAAGTATAAATACCCCGTCTATCCCAGAATAAAGGTAAGTAATTCTCCCCCTAGGAAAACTCTTCCAAAATTCTATCAGGATACTGACTTAGGGATCAGAAGCCCTTAGCCGAGGAAACCACACACCGATTCTCCTCGTTCTATGGATTCTTTGTTTATGTTTTGTAGATTTCTAGGCCGGTACTGTTGAGAAATTTTGGGCATTAACAGTCGGCGCCGTCTGTGAGGATGACATCAAAACCGTCCCTCTCTCCAAAAAACTTGAGACTTTTTTCCTCTATAGAAAAAAATGAGCTTAACATCCTCGTCTCAATCCAACGAGGTCCATGACAAGATGGGGAATCCACCCTACTCCTCTTTGAGAGAAGAACTCCCTAACACTTTAGCAATCCAACGAAAGAAGAAAGATACAATGGCTACGTTTTCTAAGGTAATGAGAAGAAGGAGGAAAGACGTGCTAGCCCTTACTCAAATTGTAGCGGCCTCTTGCATAGAAATGATCCTCCCCCGTGGCAGAAAGGCTATCTGGCAAAGCCATCATGCGCTTGAGAACCAAGGAGGAAAACCATCTGGGAATGGGTGAGACGAATCCCTGACTTGAAGAAACTGCAACCTTTTGAGAAAATCGGGACCAAAGTGAAACCAGACTTTGAGTGGTCAAGCTTCCAGTTAGTGGTGAAGGCTCTGGTTTGAATCAACCAAAGAATGCAAAAGAATGAATTGGGTAATGAGAAGGGTCCTAAAGGAGCACACCAGGTTATACAAACCCCTAGTGTACTTCTGGCCACCAACAATACCGTTAGACGAATGAGGAGAACAAGATTGCCAAAAAAAATGAAGGCAAAGACTTTTAAAGAATCTTTTGAGATAATATGTGAGCGATTGTGGAAGATGAAGGAAAACATCGACATGACGCCCTTAGCAAGAAAGTTGCTTGACTTTCATTGAAACTCTTGGTGTTCTTTTGGCCACTAACAGTTTTGCAGAGTTGCCGCACAAATGAAAAGTCATAGTAGCTAGATAAATAGGTAAGATATCATTCCTAGTTGAAATATAGAGCCTTGAATCAGTTCTCCATAATAGGTCCTTCCTGACAAGTAACATACATGTGCCACGTATCCTGAATATAAGCTAATGTAGTCTCCAACTCTCGAGTCACGCCTCGGGTAAAACAGGAAGAAGAGGTCCGGGTTAAATTTGACATATTAGCTCACGTGTCAAGTCTAATCTAATGCTCATGTCAGAAGACAAGAGAATAACCACAAGACTTCTTACACAAGCTTTGTCCAATGGGATCAAGTTTCTAATGGTGGAACACGTGAGCATGCACTTCCTAAGCATCAACATGGAGCCGATAAACCTACGAGAATAGAGGTAACCAGGAAAAAGCCATGATCGATGAATTCCCAAAAAGCAGCCCAGAGAGGAACCTGATAAACTGGTGGGATCAACTGGTCTCTCACTAGAGTAGCCAGAAAGGATAGTTCAGTTCGGGTCGATGCTCATTCCAGAGTAGAATAAAGAGCTTATGGGTTTCCACTGAGAAGACAAAGATAATACTCTGGTGTTGGAATTATGTCCATAAAGTACGGTGTAATAACTATTTATGATTATTTAGTTATTTCTCTAACATTATGTATTGCTAGATTTAATGAATGAATGCCAGTTTTTTCTATTAATTAAAGTGTGTTTATAATTTACTCAAGTCTTAGAAATATTGTCAACGTAAGAAGAGTAAGGACAAACGGGTCTTCCAGACAAACTCTTCTGAAATAGTTCATAATGTTATTCACAGTCTTAGGATCGACAGGGCAATCGAGCACGATTATGACTGTTAGGTTGAACCAAAGGATATCGATATGGAGTGGAGACTCTAATGGTTGACCTAGACAAGTTGTGGATCATGTTGAATATACCAATAACCAATTAGTTTAGAGTAAGTCGTTTATCTAACTCTAAATCAAGTTGTTACACCTATAAGAGTATTTTCATAATTACTTTAATCTTGAGGTGAATACGAAACTTGACTTAGTTAGTTACATCTTTGATATGGCAAATGAGTGAGTTCGAATTGTCAGACAGTACCTCGACTGATGGGATCGTGATTCAACAATATTGGAGTTGCGTGATTCATAGATATGGAAAATTCGTGGAGAGATTGCAAATGCAACAACATCACCTTATGCTTTATTGATGGGAGTGTGAATAAATTAACTTGGATAAGTATTAGATGAAATGAATAATTGAATAGACATTGTGAACTGTACGAGACAATTCACTATTATGTCTTTCTTATTCACAATCAATAAAAGAGTTAAACAAATAATAGCTATAGGGATAAAATAGTAATTTTACATTCCACTCTTGTTATTGATATTCACGAAGGGTAATATGTTAAAATCTTCTAAGGAGTGTGAAATAAAAGAGTTTATTTAGACCAACAGAAAAATGTAGCGCGCATGAATCGAGAGTTGATTCGGCATCAGACCTATAGTCGAGTCGTACGATATATGAATTTAATAGGTCAGGAATTTATGGAGATAAATTCACTGAGTATTTGAGTCCTATAGCTTTATTCATATGTGTCCATTCGGCCTTATGAGAAGCTCATAAGGGTAGGAATGAATAACAACATCAGCTGGGCCAAAAATGTGTTTTAGACCAATGTATATTTCCCGAAGTTATATATGATTAGTGTTGTCACTTAATTAGTGAAGAGCAAGTAATTAATGTTTAAATTAATTAATTGGTTATTTTCTAATTATTAGATAATTTATAAATAAAAGAAATTAGGTAATAATGATGGAGATCAATTTAATTTATCAATTTGGATTGATGAATTTGGACACAACATTCGCTCTAGGGATATATACAATTTTTGGTAATATAATATATTAGGGGGTGAATTTTTAGTAATTTAATATATAGGGGTATATGTGTAAAATTCTATAACTATTATATAAAGGATGGCAATAGAGTTGCATCCCTAACTCTAACATAATGTGTGATTACATAGAGTAGAAGAAACATAGTTTCTCTCCCTCCCACTAGTTGCTGCCGAAATACATAGAGGAGAAGGAAAAAATTGATTTTTTTTCTTCAGTTATTTTGAGATCCAACTCTCAATTCCTGATCAACATCCGATTGAGATATAC
Source organism: Datisca glomerata (assembly GCA_003255025.1). Taxonomy (NCBI): domain Eukaryota; kingdom Viridiplantae; phylum Streptophyta; class Magnoliopsida; order Cucurbitales; family Datiscaceae; genus Datisca; species Datisca glomerata. Next base: position 624,376 of record QANY01008345.1, read on the forward strand.
TTCTGAATCCTATGAGTGTTTGTTGTTGTGAAGTCTGATTCAATTTTTACGAAGAACGTAGAACACAAAGACAATCAATAGGATTCCACCAAATCAGAAATTATCCGCTAAAACATAAGGTATAAATCGTTTTTACCTCTATTGAATACATTTAACTAAGTATGCATAATCGTAAATATGTTTTAATATTTAACGTGATTAAATGGTTGATGTCATTTTTTTTATTTTCTGCCTACGAACCATTCGTGATTCATTAATTTTTTTCTCAAATTTTAAAACCTGATCCAATTGGTATCAAAGCCTTCGGTTCTTGATTGCGCATATTTAGTTTTTAAACGTATGTAACATTGGATGTTGTGATATTGACATATTATTTTGTATGGTAGATTCAAAATAGTTTTGAATGCGTTTTATGAATGGATTCCGATCTATTGGCTCTAGGTGTTTTATTTTTCAATTTTTGAATTGATGTATACTAAAATTTTGGTATAGGATTTTATGTAATTTATTTCCTTGCAAAAAAGTTGTATTATTTTAAAATTCCATGTAATCCGTCACCGCCTCAAAAAGTCACCGTAAAAAACCATCTTCGTCACCGCCTACAGCCATGCCCTGCCGCCTCCTGCCCCACCGCTTGCCATTGGGACCCTTCTTGGCGACTAAGGTTTGTGTAACCCTAGACGTTAACAATCAAGGTTTAAGAAGCTCTGTGATGTTTCGCGAAAATCCTTACATGATATTTTATCTTTTAAATTTTGAATTTTAAACGAATAAAAGATTATTATTATTTAAAAGATATCTATCAATTTTATCTTTTTATCTTTTGAATTTTGAATTTTAAAAAGGATATATAATGAGATTATTTAATTAGGAAAATAGTTTTTCTTAATTAAAGGGGTTTGATCAAAGCTTGAAAATGTGACTGCACTGTTATGAAGACTTACAAAGTTGGTGGGACTTCTTGAAGGATAAGAAGATAATTACAGACGCCATGAAGACTAGTATTTAAATTATTGTAATCTATTTATTATTCTTTTTATGGGTTGTAATTAGAAATGAACCAATAGGGAGGTTAATTTCGAATAAATGATTTATTATTAATCTCATATCATCATATAACATGGCATATACAAATAAGGAGATGCCAATATCAAAATATCATGTAACATGTACATGCATAATTGTAGTTTAAATTTATAATGAGTTATAATTTAAATACAATGTAAATTTTATAAAAGTTATAAATTTTAAATTGGGATTTAAATTTTATAAAAGTTTATAATTTTCAAAACTTGTTTTTTCCAAATTAATAAAGAGTTATAATTTTTGAAAAAACAACCAAAAATCCATTTTTCCAAAAACTAAGTGGGAGTGTCGATTACGTTGAAACGTTCTCAATGTTCCCAATGCAAACTTGATCCTGGCACGAGGAATGGTTAAGAGCCACCCTAGCAGTCCTCTCTTCAGTGGGAGAAACTTGGGAATCGTGTCGTTTTGAGTCATCGAGTTGCTTAGGAAGCTAAAACTTATAAATGAAGTGGTAAGGCAGAACCGTTTCTAGATAGACTGTTAGTTCATGACAACCTTTAAAGTTGAGGCGTTGGTAAAACACTTAGACTGAAGCACAATGGAATCCTTTATAGGGGCTAGTCAATGAGGCTAAGGTGACCAAAACCATTGGTGATTGGTTAAGCTAGATGTAGTGACATCTTGAGAAGCGTTAACCAAACGAAATGAGTCTCGATGAGATATGAGGTAACTTGGATATTGTCCTTAGATAAGACAAGTTATCGTTGTTGATCGTAACATCGTCGAATAAATATTTTTTATTGGATTTTTTAATATTTAAGTGTTTGCATCATGCATCATACTTTCTTAAATGATTGAGTATTTATTTACACCGCCTTATTTATTCTTTTCAGTAATTATGTCGCTATCCTCACTCTTAACTATCTTAAACGCGAACAAACTTACTGGTGAAAATTACGTGGATTGGAAATGCAATCTTGATATCGTGGTGATGGTGAAAATCACAAGTTCATGCTCACCACCCATTGTCTCCTGATCCTATTATTGAATCGACTCAAGAGGAAAATGATGATTATGAGGTGTTACATCTTGACTTCTATTAGCAATGTGTTGTAACAATATCATCAGAACATGGACATTGTAGTTGATATGATGTTAAACATCATTGAAATGTTCAGAGATTAGGGTCGCCAAGCATAACAGGCTACTGTGTGAAACTTCATGAACTATAGAATGAAACTTGGAACTCCTGTCAGAGAACATATGATAGTGATCATTACTTATCTGAATAAGATGAAGATCATGAGTGTTGAGGTAGATGGTGAGACACAAGTTGATATGATCTTGAGACTTTGTGTGACATTTTTAAGAACTTCAAACTTAATTATTCAATGAATAAGTTGAGGTACTCACTTCCTGAGCCGATGAAGAAACTGCAAGCTGCTGAGACCTTGTTTCTGTAGGGCGAGAGGAAGACTGGAGAGCCAAACTTTTCTAAAAGCAAGCATTTCAACTCTGGCACAAAAAAGAAACACAAGAGAGGTCCGAAGAAGGCTAAGAGGAATAACTCGATAGCTGCGAAAGGTAAGGGCATTATAAAAGTGGACAAGTCGAAAGACAAGTGTCATCATTATGGAGTCACTGGCCATTAGAAACGCAACTGACTAGACTATCTCAAGAAGTTGAGATCTAAATGTATAGTACTTGTTATTGAGGCTTGTTATTTGGCTGACTTTACTTTTTCGTGGATTGTAGACTGTATCGTCGTATATGTTGGAATTATTAAATTGTCATTCTATAACAGTTTTATGATTTTACGTGATGTTTATTATATCCCAATTTTTGGATAGAACCTTATTTCAGTAGTTAGTTTAATAGAGCAAGGATTCAGTTTGAATTTCATTGATAAGATATAAGTATTTTTAGAAATGATTGATTAATTACTACTGCACGTTTGATACATAAAATATTGTATGTAAAACCAATAGTTCCAATGATCTGTGAGACTAAAGTAAATATTGATTTATAAAGGGATAGTAAAAGGTTTAAGTATGACTCAACCAATCTAACATATTTATGGCACTTATGTCTTGGCCATATCGGCCTAGACATGATTATAAGACTTCGACACCAATTGATTATTCTGTATCAATTGAGGTAAGAGTTCTGTATATGACATAGGGATTGGATCATATTGGACAAAATGTTGATTATTTCTATTTCCCCTCAAATGCTGATTAGCCTGACCAACATTTTACTGGTGAATCAGTGGTCTGAAACATGGTCTCGGGTTGTTTTGAAATGCTGATTGTTGAGAGTGACAATTGTACAGAATTTGTGAGGTATTTTCCACATATGATGTCACAGATTTGGGCCCTTCACTATACTTTGGAAATCCCAGCCTCGAGTTTGTAGCTTGTGAGGGGTACCCAAAATTGGTCGTTTGTACATCCCATTCTTTTCGCTTCAACGACGACCATTTTTTTACGAAAGATGTATCAGATACGACTTCCAAAATTCTTCCATTCCTTACCCCATATTGGCTCATTAGCGAGTTCGCCTTGTGGGGTGAAAGCTTGGGTGTGGCCAGGTGCCATTGTGGATGGGTTGTACTTACTTTTTCCTGTCTACATCATTTCCTGGACATTTGAAAATAGATAGTGCTGGATATTTACTAGTGGTGAAACATGCTGAAAGTGGTCGGTCTGATGATGTTGATAGGTTGGAGTGAACCCATGAGGGTAAGGTGGAGTATCATTTGGCAGTTGGTTTTGTGATGATTGAGCCCCTTGTGGATTTTCAAGACAAGCTTTTCCCTTACTCGCGACGAGGAGTTCCAGGACTCTTGCCATTTGCTCTTTCAGCTCCCTAATTTCTTCATTCATTTCCTCTCACGATTGCTCTCTTTCTTGTTCGTCCATGACCCTAACTTGAGCTCGTGTTCGATAAGGATGTCAGAGTTGACGAGCTATCTTTGCAAAGTTTTCTTAATAAATATAAATAAAACAATGAGATGGTAGATTTTACTAATGAAGAAGAATAAATAATAACAATAATAATGATGAAAGTAAATTTATGCATGAGAAATGATATTGCGCAAAGTGAAAGTCCAAAAGTACTCAATTTCATTCAATTAGTAGAGCCATCCACTACATTTGAGTATGTAGAAGTCAAACTACACTGCTTCGCAATATGAGTTTATACAAAATGATTAAAATGACCCAAATCTCTTTTGATATATTCCAAGAACTTAGACAAGTTCTCCCCATTAGAATGGATGGACAAAACACTTTTTTTTCAAAAATGATGCTTGTTCCGCCAAATTTTTCGCTTTCACAGCTACACCTTTAAGCCATTCTATAGTCTGCCCTGATCATTGTTGAATTAAGTTGTGCTCTTATTCCAATAATTGGTAATCATACCTTAGTGTGTCGACATTAGCATCATTATTTCTTGCCAATTTCTCTGTCACGTTCTGATAAGCTCTAACTTGGTGCGCAAGGCTTGCAATGACTTTCAATAGTTCTTCATTATCATTTGGTGACTCAGTCTTCCTAACTTTTTAATTCTCTAAATCAACTTGTAAATTATCAGCGATTAGTCGTAATGAGTCATATTGTTTTTCTAACTCAACGATGTACGCATTCTTCTTATCAACAACCCATTTAACCTCTTCTAAAACCTATTGTACAAGCTTATTTTTCCTTTCTAGCTTCATGATTCGATCCTTTTGTTCATAGATTACCACTCGCAAATTCTCATTGTCCTCTGCCATCCTTCTAATTTTGTTGTTCAGTTTACGAGTGTCAGTTTCCAACTCTACGTTTTTTCGCTTCAGATATTCTTGATCCTCAACTTTGTTTCTCAAATATCTGAATTTTTTTCCGCTTTGATCCTGTGCTTGCCAGACAAATTCGTCTCGACTGTTAGACGTATGTTTTCTTCCAAGATAGCTAAATTCTTTTGACGCTCCTCATATAACTCATCCCGCTCCTCATTTTTAACAATCTCCTAATAAGCTTCTAGTAACTTGTGTGATTGTAAATCCTCAACTGGTAAGGCAATGGTTACTTTGCCTCTACTCTCAAGCCACGTTTCAAACTCATTTGTGCAATTCATGTGATTCTTCTCATTTCGCACTCTTCTCGTTATTTTCCAAGCTCCAATTAGCTGCTGCAATTTTTGTTCAATATCTTGAGAATCATAACAGATCTCAATGTCCTTTAATGCATGCGTTGCGGGGACAAACTGTCTCATGTATAGTTGACGGAGCACCATTAGCAGAGCATAACTAGTACAACCCCATGGTCTTGGAGCGGGACCCATTGATAGTCACCACATTTGTAGATCATTGATGTCAACGACATTCATTGGGCTTTCCAGATAACATCCTTATCTTTCAACTTTGATAGGTGTGAGAGCGACACCCCTTTTGTGGGAAACTGCAGATTTCATTTGGCCATTCTAAATTCTGCAACGGGGATTCTCGTCTTCATCAATGGAATTGAAAACTTAACTTGAGGACATTTGAAATCTGGTTGACATCTTAGATGGCTAAGAATCTAAATACACAAAAGAGATAGAGAGCCGATGAACTTCCCTTTTCCAAGCGCTCGTATGTGATTTAAGGAACGAAAAGTCTCAGCTAGAATTGAGATAACATGGTTAACACCATGTTTAACTTGCAGGAACATTTTTATCAATTTATCATCCACATACCTTGAATTTTTTAAAACAACACGGTGTCATATATACATAGAGCATAAATAGTCATAGCCTTATCTTCCTTTAAGACATTTTGGGCGAGATCTAAAAGGTAATCAAGCGGCACACACTCATTCCCCCTTTAACTTTCAATATTTTCTCAATCTCAGATGCATGGACAGTACCCAAGAGCTTGGATAAAGCTCTCTTCAACGTGAGCCTTTTGTCATAATTATAAACTTTATCTATGCTTTGTAGTGGGACATTCAGTAGGGCTTGATATTCTTCAATTGTAAGAGTAAGATCAATTGTTCCAAAGGTGAAACGTCTATACAGAAGTCCCAAAAATGCATTAAAGCCTTAAGAATAAGAGCATTGACTGTAATATACAGAAGATAAGTGATGTGACCATATTTGCCGACAAACAAATTTTTCTACTCCGGTGAAAAATTCTCCCATATCTTCTTCAACCTCTCCAAGTTAGTGTGTGAGAACTATATCTTAGTGATTGGTGGTAGAAGAACGAAATCCTCCTTTTTCAGATAATCTCCTTTTCTTTTCTATGTTTCCTCTGACCATTGGGCTACTGTAACTTGATATTCTATCACACTCGGAGTAGAGGTCATTGTCTCTAAAATATGAATGAATTGAATGCTTCTCTACAATCCCTATCACGCAACATGATGCATGTATGCAAAAAGAAAAGACGAAGTCAGAAGTGAAACAATGGGAAAGAAAAGAAATGTTTAAAGAGCGTAGGACATATATACATGAACAAAATTAATCAGATATCATAATTAAGCAGAATCTCTATTTCTATCAAACATTGGTCATGAGATAGGCTTTAAAAACAAAATGCATGTGTGGTTGGACTCTCAAATCTCTTAATAGGCTCTCAGGTTGTCCTCACTATTATCCGAACGGAGTAACAGAGGGACCCAAACGGTATCCCGAAAGGGTCGATCTGAGTGAGAACTTTCACGAGCCTGCACGGGAATCGTAGTTCCACCGAAGGCATTCCACTACTCATTCTCGCTAATCCTAAAGGGAAAGCTCGGGTACAGGGCTAGCGTATATGTGTGAAATTAGAAATTATATAAAGAAATATACTTCGTAAAAAAAGGATTTATGTACAACTACAGACACAGATTATAAAAAAAATAATGAATCAAATAAACAAACAAAGAACTATACAAAATGATAGTATATGATGAAATTTTGGCTTGACTCTCTATTGATCTAAAGATGGTTAGACCAATTGTTTGTCCCCAGTGGAGTCGCCAACCTGTCGCAATGTGCATGCGACGCAGAGCGGCGATTGAAAAATCATTTTTTTTAAATTCGGAGTCGCCACCAATCATTTTAGGGTTTGATTGGTCACCCAATTTTAAAATTAAATATTTTAGTCTGAAAAAATTTAAAGTTGGTTCGGGAGTCATTTGCGTGTGGGGAAGGTATTAGCACCCACACCGCCCATTATGAAAAATGGTTACCAAATTTAATCAAATACTATCCAAGTTTTTTTAAAATAATGTTATAGAAATTCAATTTTGAATGTCACATTTGGTACATTTTGCATCATAAAAATGAACAAATAAATGACCTTCAACGGGTGGTATAAAGATCATTAAAAATTATTATTTTTTAATCAAAGCGTTATTGGAGTTACTATCGGTATCCTAAAAATAACTCATCACCTCGGTAGTTCGAGAAATTTGATATCCCAAAAATTCTAAAGTCCGCATCGGATTTTTTAGTGAAAACTAATAATCACATACAACCGTGATATATGATAATAATACATAAATAAATAAGATAACAACTATAAAGAAAAAAAAGAATAATGGAAAGGAATGTTAGAGATGATAAATATGTATGATAAATTTAAAAAAAATATGTAGGGTGAAAATAATGAAAAAAGACGTGAAATAATTAAAAATATATATAAAAATAAATTAAAACAAATCAATAATATTTACTGAAAAAATAGAAAAATAAACAAACATAAAAAAACAAAAATAAAATGCAAACAACAAAAAAAAAAACAAATAAAAAGTAAAAAAAATTTCACAGAGGGACAGATGGTGATGTCACACTCTGTCTTTCTTTTCTTTTTTTTCTTTTTTTTTTAATTTTCATTTTTTACATATATATGCATATATAACTATTTAGTAAATAAATTAATAATAAATTTTTTATGTGTAAAATAAATTAATCTATGAAAAAAATGTTTAATTTCATACATAATTAGCATGAGCATGTTTTTTTACTACATGGTTTATTAATTATCATTTTTTATTTCTTCACTCAATGCTAATCAAATAGCATAAGAATGATTATGAATGGTAACTAATTTAAACAAGTGTCACTAAAAATAAATAAATAATTTTATTTGGGATATAAATATACCATTTTTTTATTTTGGACTACTTAGTTTACTAATTACCATTTTCCTTTCTTCCTTCATTGCTAGGAATGATCATGAATGGTAACTAGTTTAAATAAGTGTCACTAAAAAAATCCATAAAACTTTCAAAATAAAATAATTTTTATTTGAGATATAAATATACCATTTTTTTTATTTTGGACCACTTAGTTCACTAATTATCATTTTCCCTTCTTCTTTCATTGCTAGAAATGATCATGGATGGTAACTAGTTCAAACAAGTGTCATAAAAATGATGGTAAAAAATTAAAAAGAAAAGAAGAGAAGACTTGTAAGAACATAAAAAAATCAAAACTTAAATATTTGCATAATCTTGTATATAGATTTTACTCTATATTTTATGCATTTTTATGTATAAGAAATTATCATAGGAGATCTTTTCATCAAATGTACACTTTCAACCCATTAAATGGTTGATTTACATTGAGTTAATTTTACACCCCTCAAAATTTTATCCCCATTCTTATTGATTGAGTTGATGACAAAAAAAATCTCCTCATCAAACTTGTAGAGAAATAAACAATATATGAAAATAAAACTTAAGATTAAAACTAGGAGAAATGATAAAGAATGAGCAAAGAAACCTATATATGGAAAATGAAACAAAGAAATATCAAATACATGAGTATGAAGAAGATAGATGATTAATTAGAATAAACAAGATATATTGTAAGCTAAAATGTAAGAGATTTGAACTATCTTAATAAAAAGAAAAAGAGAAAATGGAAGATGAATAGAAATGGAAACTCTCATTCTTTCTCTTTTTCACTATTTTCTCAAAACCTCTATTTCTCTCTCTAAAATCCTTTCTTTTTCTCACTCTCCCAAATCTCACATTTCAAGTGAAGACCTCCCATCTATGTTATACTTGTATTGTCTTAAGAAAGCATCAGCTAAATCTTTCCACCTCCGAATATATGTTGGTTATCCAGTTGGATATACCAGCGAGATGCAGCCTGTCAAGCATCTTGAAAGAAATGAATCAGCAGCTTATCATTATTTGCACAAACAACCATCTTTCTACAGTACATAATAAGGTGACTTCTCGGACATGTACTACCATCATATTTTTCAAACTCAGGTAGTTTGAATTTGTGTAGGATAGTAACATCTGGGTCCAAACATAATTGGGTGGCATCAATGGTACCATATACATCTTACCCTTCAATGGCGGGCAATCTTTCCTCTAAAAAGTCCAGCTTATCTTTTGACAGCGGGTCTTCGCTTGGTTTAGTAACAGGCATCTGCCCCTTTTGGTCATCAACATCGGGTATGATGATATGTGTTCAATTCATTACTTTTGTTGAAAGGTTCTTTGACACCAAAATCAAATCTTTTCAAACTGATTGAGGAGGGGAATATAGGAGTTTGTTGCCTATCCTAAAGTAATTAGGTATCTATTTAGGCATCCTTGCCCTTACCTATACCAGCAAAATGGTAGAATAGAACGTAAGCACATGCATATAGTAGAAATGAGATTAACTTTGCTATCTCAGTCAACTTTACCTCTTACGTATTGGTGGGAGTCTTTTTATACAACAGTGTACCTCATAAATAGACTTCTCACTCCCTTACTTAACCTTAAATCACCTTTTGAAGCTCTCTTTAAGCATAAACCAGATTACCCAGTATTAAAAATATTTGGTTGCTCTTGCTTTCCTCACTTGCGTCCCTATCAATATCAAAGGTTTCAATTTCATACTGTCAAATGTGTTTTTATAGGATATAGTGAACATCATAAAGGCTATAAGTGTCTTGAACCTGTGACTGGGAGAATTTACATTACTAAGAGTGTGTCTTTTAATGAATCTGAGTTTCCTTTTGGTTTTCTTTGTTCTTCTTCTTCTAAAAGTTTGCCTAAAACATCTCAATCTTCCTTGTTTTCTTTTCCTCTACCTATTTTACCTAATTCAGTGGTGTCAAGTGGTACAACTTCATCAGTTTCTACATCTCATACAGTTGGATCTTCATCTCAGTCACATTTCAAACACTCAATTTCACCCCCACCTCACTTTACAAACTCACCTATATTGTCTTTGACTCTTTCAAGCCAGACTACACACTCACCAACTTGTTCTCAGCAACTTATTAGTACTGAACCTCAACCCTGCACTATTAACCCTGTTTCAGAAAATAGATTACTAGAAGCTTCCCATCCTCTCAATTCTGTTTCTACCCATCCCATGATGACAAGTTCAAAGAATGGAATATTCAAGCCCAAGGTTTATCTAATAAACACCAGTGAGGATCACTCAGAACCAAAGTCTGTCAAAGACTGCCATTGCCAATCCTAAGTGGAAAGCTGCTATACTAGATAAGTTACATGCTCTTGAGAGGAATCACACTTGTTCCTTGGTTCCAGCTCAACCCAATATGCATATTGTTGATAATAAATGAGTGTTTGGAGTGAAATACAATAATGATGGAATAGTGAATAAGTACAAGGCGCGCTTGGTTGCTAAAGGTTTTCAGCAACAGCCTGGGGTGGATTTCTTTGAGAAATTCAGTCTAGTTATAAAGTCTTCTACTATTAGAATTATTCTAACCTTGGTTGTCACTTTTAATTGGTATATTCAACATGTTGGTGTAAATAATGTATTTCTCAATGGGAACTTACAGGAAGAGGTCTATATGTATCAACCTAAAGGGTTTTCTTGACAGAAAAAATCCTTCTTATGCGTGCCAATTGCACAAGGCTCTATATGGACTAAAGCAGGCACTAATGGCATGGTTTGAGAAGTTTAAAACTGCTTTGACATAATGGGGTTTCACGTGTTCTAAATATGATTCTTCTCCTTTTCTTCATATGGCAGAAGGGCAGGTCATTCTACTCTTAGTGTATGTAGATGCCATTCTTATTACTGGAAACAATACTGTATTGATTCAACAAGTTATATCAGATCTAAATAGAAAGTTTGCTCTCAAGGTGATAGGTTCCTTAAAGTACTTTCTAGGCTTTGAGATCTTTAGAGACAAATCTGACATTTATCTCACTCAGTCAAAGTATGCCTAAGATTTATTGCTTAAGACTAAAATGCAGGACTCAAAACCCTATGTTACTCCCATGTGCACTTCTGTCAAGCTTAGTAAAACTTCAGGGACTACCTTTGAGGAACCAACACTTTACAAAAGTACAATAGGGGACTTAAAATATCTCACTATGTCCAGACCTGACATATCTTATGCTGTCAACAGGCTTAATTAGTATATGCAGGCTCCTACTATTGAACATTGAGTTTCTTATAAGAGAATCCTAAGATATCTAAAGGGTTCTCTTGATTATGACTTATTTTTTCAACCAGCCTCATTTTGACACTTGAAGGGTATACATATGTGATTGGGGAGGTTGTTTGGATGACAGAAAATCAACTTCTAGGTTCTGCATCTATTTGGGAGAAAACCTCATTTGTTTGGTGCTCTCAAAAGCAAAGTGTAATGGCCAAATCTAGTGTAGAATTAGAGTATCGAGCTCTATCTCAAGTTGCTTTAGAAATCCTTTAGCTACAATCTCTTTTTCAGGAACTAAAGATTGAGATTACTCCTTATCCCACTCTGTAGTGTGACAACATTAATGCTGGCCTACTAGCATCCAATATTGTTTTTCACTCTCATACAAAGCACATTGAACTAGATGTGCATTTCACACGAGAGAAGATCCTAGCCAAGAAACTAGTTGTCAAAATCTCTCTACTGATGCTCATGCAGCTGATATACTAACTATGCCACTGTCTCAGGCCAAATTTGATCTCCTAAAGAGCAAGCTCAATGTCGTTTCTTTCCCATTTCGCTTGAGGGGGAATGTTAGAGAAGGAGTTAGTTGAGTTTGTTAGTTAATCTAGTCAGCACAGTCTATGTGGCAAAGCTTATATACCAGTTTTGCCAATGTGGACAATTATGTTATTTTTTGTTAAGTACTATTAGGCTTAGTTAATTGGTTAAAGTCTTATTAATGATTATTTAAAGATCTCTTTGTAATTTGTTTTGAGCTAACGAGAGAAAGTGAAGTAATTTAAATCAAAGTAATTTGATGGATTCAGATTTCTTAAACTCTTTCTCCCGGCACCCGTGACCAAAAGTCATAAGTCAATATCCGTGTAAAAATTTGAAATTGAAACTTTTAGTTTAATTTAATGTATGTTCTTTGACAAAATAGGCCAAAATTTCGGGTCTCAAGGGGTCAAAATTCAAAACTACTTTGGGTCATGGATTATATAGTTAAAAGCGCAAAATGAGCAAAGCGGAAGTCAGCATTTCTATTTCTGCTATAGCTCATAGCTATACACAGAGGTGGATGCTTCATGCACCGGGTAACCAGCGGTTGATGCATTCCATTCTCTCTGGCTCTGCTACATCCACGCTTCACTCTGTTCGTTAAGACCCCGCTCAAATCTGGTAAAATCTCCCTCTCTCTCTCTCTCGCTCTCTCTCTGTCTGTCTGTCTGTCTCTCTCTCTCTCTCTCTCTCTCTCTGAGTCTGCGATTCATTCCTCCGTGTAATAGCCATAGCAGGTCGATAGCGATCAATGGCGATCCCAGCTGTATTCGTTGTTCTTCCAGTTGGCACCCTTTTCATTCTTTCAGGCATCATTGTCAATCTCATTCAGGTATTTGAAGAAGCACAGTTGTGTGGTCTTCTATCTGTGAAGATTTATCTTGGTTCTCTCTTTCCTTCCCTTTTCTTTGTATGTTGCCCGTTAGAGATCCTGTTTTCGAATTGCTCTTTGCTAGTTCTTTTCTCATGCTTCTTATCTCTTGATTTTGGCTCCTTTGATATGATTAAATGGAAAACATATTCATATTCTGGTAATTGAGCACATTTTATCGTTGGATGTGAATTATGGAATAGAATAGTTCTATTGAGTATGATAGATCTCTAGAGTACATGCTTTAAGAGTTTTTAAAAGATAGATATGATCTATTATCATTTTGAATTGAATATTTAGTGCGTAGTTTACGCCATGGAAAACAAAACCGTCTCATAAGCAAGAAATCAAAAGGTTTTCTCCCCTTATCGACACTGATGGGGGAGAAAATTTCTGGAGGGGGAATGTCGACAAAATATCTGTGGGATTAACGACATTTACTCCACATTATGACCACATTGTCCTGCTTGCCCCACAACACTGCCCTGCTTTCTGGCTTCTAGCATATTACTTTACTACTGTTCCGAATTGACATTTACTTAAGACATCTACAATAAATTTTAATCTTATTGCGATTTTAAGTATTAGATTGAGTATGTGAACTTCTTGCTATAACTCCTAACACAACAAATTTGAAATTTTTTGCTAATATTTATTTATTTATCTTTCAATTTTCAATTGGTTAGGCATAGAATGCATAAGAGTAGAAAATCGATTTTACCTAATGAATAAAAAAAGAACAATTACTGGAAAATTTTGTAACTACATATGAAGCTTTTTTAAATTTAATTTTTGAACCCGTACACTGCAACAATTCAGTCAGAACTTCTGTTAATGGTAGTGATAACAGCTCTTCAAGGGTATTGAATGCATGATTAAATGCTTCTATTACACCACAAAAAATTTGCAGATTTTAATCTTTGCTATGCTGATGTTTATTTCAAATGAATACTTAGACAAGTCACTATATTAATTGTACATGTCTTATAGACAGATTATGTTTTCGAGAAACTAGTTCGTTTGATGCAGAATTGAATAGCTTTTCCAACTGCTTCGGTATGCCATTTATGTTCTGTGACAAGTGACGACTGTTAATACTTTTGGTGAATATTGTAGGAGTATCTAGTGGCATAAACATATTTGAAGTTTTGTCTATTTTTGTTATCATGGGTTATCGAAGGAATGAAAATATCACAAATCAATTATCACCATCTACAGTGCCACACTTGAACCGATCAGAATTTCAATAAATTGTCCAAACGTCTGAGTAGAAAGAAATACATTAACTAAATATATTATACTATAACAGTGATAATAGTTTGAGAAGAAGAGGAAAGAATCATTACTTGAGTGGTTTATATCTAGGAAAGGAGTAGGGAGGAAGAAAGATTAAGTCTTATACTCACTTTTGGGTCTTCTCGTGATATAGTTTTGTTGATATAAAAGGCAGTGGGACTCAAGTGGAGATTCGCTTTTGCTGTCATGGCCAATATGGTGCATAGGAAAACTGCTTCACTATGGTCAACTATTGTGAAGCAGCTTTGTTCAATAAAGTGGTTTCTTTGATGAAATGGTCCGATCCTCTCTGTTATTAGTAGTTAGTACCCTTTTGTAACTATTACATTTGCAGTTTTTCTTGATGCGATTCCCCTTGAATTACTTTAATACCTACCTTACCTTTGTTGCGTCCACCATTTTGTTTCTTTTTCAACTCTTTGTCACATTCTTATTTGATATCTTTTGTTAATCTGCTTTCCCACTCTACCCTGGCGAACATTAAGAGAACAAAAAAAAAGAGAAGGAAAAAGAGGAGAAAAAAGGACATAAGAAGAATTAATTTCTAGTTTCCAGAGCTTAAAGGTTACTTTCTTTTTACTGTGGTTAGTTAAAAACGTACAATCCAGTTGGTAGTTCATTTATTTGATAAGTGATTTTCGTTCAATCTTTAATGAAGTATAATTTCAGGCAGTTTTGTTCGTCCTTGTTCGTCCAGTGTCCAAGAGTTCGTATAGGAGGATCAACAAAGTAGTTGCAGAACTGCTCTGGTTGGAACTCATATGGCTCATTGACTGGTGGGCAGGTGTCAAGGTGTTATACTTCTTACAGTTTTATCATTCTGACATTGTTTTTGTGCTTAGTTTGTTCTCTTACATATTTGTTGCTTCTGTATTTATCATGATGAATATCTTTATAGGCTCAGATTAAATGCTTCAATTGAGAATTTGACAAGACATCACTTTGAGCACCGGTATATGAGTTTCATTTCGTAAATGAGGATAAGGGAGGAAAATCTCTTATTTCTTTCTCAATAAATAGACAAGTTTTATCTATCATAAAAGAGAAAAAACTGATAACATCTCTCTCGATGATGAAATGAATTTACAGCATCCATATAGTGTTTTGGACCTTGGACGTTAGACCATTACTTGTGATTTTTATATGTACATGGCTACCTCAGCAGTCAGCTGCTCTTGCTGCAGGTTGAGTTATACACTGATTCGGAAACTTTTCAATTAATGGGTAAGGTGTCATGATTGAACACCAAAGTATTTATTCCTCATCACTTCCATGATCTAAATCTCATAGATGGACATTTATCTACTTTGAGGAATTTCCAGGTAAGGAACATGCACTTCTAATATGCAATCACAGGAGTGACATCGACTGGCTTGTTGGATGGGTCCTTGCACAGGTGGTTTATCTTCATTTCGGTGAAATTTCATATCAAGTCCTGTATATCTTCTGACTTTCAATTGTTTCAAATTGTAATCTTTCTCATTATTGTGTCTCGACTTCTATGATCTTAGATTTTGTGGCTTCGGTTCTCATAATCTGATATTGCTGAACTTATTAAGTTCACCAGTTATATGATCCAAATTTAATTGGAAATGCAGGGGAACTTTATGATGCTTAGGAATGCCACAAGTGGCAGTAGTCCTGCATAAATTTCCAGCTTTCCTCTTCTTTTTCTTTTTCTCCTTTTAAGTTCCTTTGGGTTTTGATATATTTTTTTTGAGTGGGGGGTGGGGTTAGGAATGGGGCATGGTATGTCTGCTAAAATAAAATTCAAAAGTGCATCGAGTAAAATTAAATGCTTTTCAAATTGTCACAGGTAAATTTTTTCTAATCAAACATTTTATTACAGAGATCGGGCTGCCTTGGTAGTGCATTGGCCCTAGTGAAGAAAGCAGCAGCATTTCTTCCAGTAAGTTCCAATCTATGTTTCTTGTGAGTCGGACAAAATTATATGATATGAACATATATACATGGTATACGAATTTTTTTCTTTCTTTTCTGGTTAAATACTTCATTTCTGGAATATTCGAATAGTATCAAGCACACCATAATGAATGCGAAAGAGAAGGCATTGCACAATAACATAATGGTTAAGTTTTGTAGAAAAAGAATTCTGATTTTTCTATTTCATTGTTATTTATTTACAATCCATACTAGACTATATATAAAAAATTAGGTTACACTAAACTAGGAAAGATCACAACTAATTTCCTTATCATAATTAATTTCCTTAATTTTAGGACTAGATTATTAGCCCTGAATTTCTCTACCAAATATTCCAGAATATCCCTCCTCCGAAATTTCCTACAAGTTTAAACAAATTTAGTTCTTTAAATTCTTTAAACTCCTATGATATAAACGCTGATTGTAAATCTTTTTTATATGATTGTGGAGATAAGTAAGAAGTAATAAGTTGATTTTTGCTCTTAAATCCAAAAATTTCAAATCCAAAATTGATCCTTCTTGAGTTATTTTAGCTTATTGAAGTGAAATCCTCTTTTTCCTATTTATATGTTTATTTTCCATTTCGAGTCCAAACATCAGAGATTGGTTTACTATTATGCTTTTGATTTTTGATAAGCAGATCAGCATTTCGCTTGTCCACAGCTATATTCAGTTTCTACCTTCCTTCTGATATTTTATTACAAGGCCACCTCTGACATCGTTCTCACTCCATTCCATGCTCATCATAATAATAAACAATGTGATCATCATATTGTTTTTTATCATTTGTTTCGAAATCCCTTTTTTTCATTTGAGACTATTCCAAAGTTCCAATGTGAGTTCATCACTCATTTGAATAATTTGAGTCGTTGACGTGATGCAATTGTACTTTGATTACTGATGTGGTTATTAATTTTTGCAGATTATTGGCTGGTCAATGTGGTTTTCCGATTATGTCTTTTTAGAAAGAAGCTGGGCTAAGGACGAGCAGACATTGAAGGTATCCTAGATCTTTCTATACACACATGTTTTTCTTGGTTTGTCTTTTATCTTTTAATGTCATTGGATGATGCAGTCAGGTTTTCAACATCTGGAAGATTTCCCTGTACCTTTTTGGTTAGCCCTCTTTGTAGAGGGAACTCGCTTTACTCAAGCAAAGCTTTTGGCGGCTCAAGAATACGCTGCATCAAGAGGATTTCCTGTTCCGAGAAATGTTTTGATTCCTCGTACCAAGGTGAATTTGGACACAGAACTCTCTTCTACTCCCCCTCTCCCAAAGAAAAAAAAATAAGAAAAGGAATGGAAATATAAAAGAATATCTGAAGTACAATTTTATTACTGATCTATTGCTGCCAGGGTTTTGTTTCAGCAGTGAATCACATGCGTTCATTTGTTCCAGCTATTTATGATTGTACAGTGGCAGTTCCCAAGAAACAGCGCCCGCCAACTTTGTTGAGGATACTTAGAGGGCAATCATTTGTGGTAGGTCAACTCATAACCTTAGAAAAAAAGTACAATAAATAGCTTGAAATACTTTTGGGGATATTACTTATCTGTTTGCTTCAAAGTAATTTCCTTTTCATTTCGATTGCTGAATGTCTCTAAGTAAGATGTTCCATTGTCATATTGACCTTGGTTAGCACCTAAAACTCAATGCATGGTATGGTAATAAGGTTATAATTTATAGGTTCTCAACATTTGCATTAATAAGTTGTCCGTAGAATATTGACTGGCATGCTTTGTTCAAGAGCAGATGATGAATTCGGGGTAAGTGCGGTTCTTTTGTGTTATAGGTCATGATATGAAAAAAGAAAAAGAGTCAGAACAGTCAACTGGCTCTGAGATAAACTTCCATCCATATGATAAATACAAATAGGATAAAATTTTCTCTTTTGTTCTATTTCAATATATGCTAGTATGGCTCTGGAATGATCAAGATGGTTGCTCAAGTGTTCATTTTATAGGTGAAAGTGCAAATCAAGCGACATCAAATGAAGGAACTGCCCCAAACAGCTGATGGCATTGCACAATGGTGCAAAGATGAGTTTGTTACCAAGGTATAAGCCTTATACAATGCTGTACTTGGCTTTTACTTAAAATTTTATTTAAATTGTAACAGGTCCTCTCCTGTTCGGTTTGGCTGAACAGGAGAGCGTCCATTCAAAAAAGGGACGGCCTAGATGTGACTTAAAAAATTATATCACATCAAGCTTTTTTTGTTTGGTCTTTGTGTTCACCAGATCTAGACCATTCAGATCTGAGTCAACGGCCTAAATTTGCTGAACAAATCTCCTCACGTTGGATTCCTAACCTGAGGGGACCTGCATCCATTTAAATAAATCAATTAATGCGCAGAAAATTGATACTATCCTGATAAGACGTGCACATATAATCTGTTCCTCGTTCATTCGCCTCATTCTTTCTTACCAGGATGCATTATTGGAGAAATATCTTACCAAAGACACATTCAGTGATCAAGAACTTCAGGAAATTGATCGGCCAAAGAAATCTCTATTCGTAAGATAAATGTTTCGACTTTCCAGTAAGTAAGAAAATGACAATATTGTCCTTCTGTTTCTCAACTGGGATCTTGTTTGTTCAGGTAGTCATTTTCTGGTCAATCTTCCTTGTCTATGGCATTATCAAATTCTTACAACGGTCTGCGCTCCTATCCTCGTGGGAAGGCTTAGCATTTTCAGCAGTTTTCTTGATTCTCGTTACAATTATTATGCAAATCCTAATCCAATCTTCGGAATCAGAGCGTTCTACACCTATCAAGTTGTTGATGCAAGATCCTGGGGTGGAACAACTACTCCCCAAATGAGTCAAACTATGGAACTAATTCATTGCAAGTACAATTTGTATGTCAACTACCTTCTAATATGGTTCGTATAGTCATTGTTTACCCGTATCATTTTTCTCATGTTTTTCAAACTTCTATACTGTTGTATATTTTTTATTTGCAAATGATAAGTACATAATTTGATTTATTTTTTATGGATATAGTTTTAATTGTGTTTGCTATTTGGTTTTGATGTATTTTGTTGGCCATATCCTTGTTATGATCATGTGAACTTTGGTATGTCATGTGCTTTTGAAATTGCTGGATATTGTTCTCTTCTCTCTCATGAAGAAGAATAGCTAGTTTGATTTTCCGGCTTTTTCCTTCCAAATTTTTAGTTGCCCCTCTTGATTCTTTTTAGAGATACATTTTACACCCTTCAAAGTTGTGATTACATTTCAAAAGCCACATTTAAAAAGTCATTTTCCAATTGATACATTTTGATATATCTTTATTTGATGAGCTTTAACAACTACTCTTTAATCAATCATGTTTTACAAATTTTTCTCTCCCCTTTCGCTCTCTAGGTACTTTCTAAAGTTGCCTAGGCTTCCTTTTCTTCTCTTTTGAAGAAAACGTTCTTTCCCGCCTTTCCTCTTCTTTTGTCTTTCCCTCTTTTTCCTGCATTTCCTTTTGTGTGGCGCCCCTGCTTTCTTTGCTGTTTTCCCTTCTGGGTATTCTTGTTTTTCTGGTTATCTGGTTCTAGTTTTTTTTTTGGTTCTGGGCTCTGTTTTCCCTTCGTGGTGTGAAAGATGGATGATCTTTGTATGGAGTTTGATGTAGTTATGGATCTTGATGATATTTTATCCATCAATGATAATACTAATAACTGGTTAGTGGGTAAATTGATCTCTGAGAGAATGGCCAACACTAATGTTCTTCTATCTGTCATGAGAAAAAGTTGAGGTATTATCAAAGGCTTTGAGTTGAAAGTGTTGGATTAAAAATATTTTCTTATTCAAATTCGAATGTGATAAAGAGATGGAGAAAGCTCTGACTAAAGGACCGTGGAGTTTCAATGGCAACATGGTTTTGTTATAGAGGTATGTGGCTGGATCTCAAGCTTCAGAGCTTTTATTTGACTTTTATTCTCTCTGGCTTCAGATTCAAGATTTACCACCTGACTGGGTCACTGAACCTGTAATAAAGAAGATGGCTATGGCTGTTGGAGATATTATAGAGGTGGATCATTATACTTTGGAGAGCGCTGTGTCTCGTTCTATTAGAGTCAGAATTAACTTCTGTTTAAGCAAGAAAATGAAGTCTGGATTTGGATCAGAAGGAGGAATAGAAGTGCCATCTGGGTTGAGTTCAAATATGAAGGATTACCTCAATTCTATCACAATTGTGGTAGTCTTTGCCATGATATTCGATCCTGTGAGGAACCAAGACTGGAGAAAAGTAAGTTCTTGTTTGGTGATTGGCTCAGATCTGAGACAAATTTATCAATATGTTAAAGCTTGGTGTGATAAAGATGGCAATCGTGAAGGTAACAGTGGCTCCTGTTCTAATCATAATAATAGTCCCTCTAAGGCTAATATTTCAAGGGTCAATGATTCGGTTGGTGATAAAAAGCAGTGATGCTGTAATTAAAACCCCTTGTAAAAAAGACTTTTGATGGAGGAAATAAGGCTTTGATCATTAGAGATCAATATCAGCAATTGAGAAGTCTTAATAAAGGAAATTGTGAGACTCAGTTCAAAGATGTTGGTGGAAAGAATACCCTTAGCCCTAGTTTAAGTAAAGACACTGGGGAAATGTCAAAATCTGGAGAATAATGAAGCTTTAAAGGAGACTGGTTGTGAAAAGAGACCTAGAGTTGACAAAGGGGATTGGCTTGTTCTTGGCAATCTGTATGGTGAAATCTTGCGAGATAATGAGATGTCTGTGAATGAGGTTGTGATGGCTAGCCTTGAAGGGCCATCACATGTGTCATGAATGCAATTGTTTGGAACTGTCAAGGGTTGAGGAATGCCTTGAGAGTCCAAACTCTGAAAGATGCTGTCTTTCAGTATAAACCCCACCTCATTTGTTTGCTTGAGACGAAAGCAAAGTGTAAGAAGGCTGAAGGTATTGCTAAAAAGTTTTGTTTTGATTTTTGGCATGTTGTTGAACCTTTGGGCCAATCTGGTGGTATTTTGATTTGCTGGAGTAATTTTCTGGATGTGGTTAGTATTTCTTATACTAACAATTGTGTTGATTTGAGGATTGATAAGATGGTAGAGTTTCTTTCTTCTATGGTAATAGAGATGAGGCTTTAAGATGGAAAGATTTTGACTTGCTGGCTGCCTCTAAAGTTGATTCTTCTTCATTGTTGTTAGCCGGTTACTTTAATGAGCTGTTAAATAGCAATGAGAAATCTGGGGGTAGGCCTTTTGATTTTAAAAGAGCCAAGAAATTCAGGAGCTTTATTGAAGCTTGTGATCTTTTTGATGTTAAAAACAGTGGCTGTTTTTACACTTGGAGAGATGGTAGAAGAGGAGTCTTCATTCAAGAAAGATTAGACAGAGTTCTAATTAATGATAGTTTTAGAGATTCTTTTCCCGATTTGGATGTCTTGGTCCCTCCTAATTTAGGATCTGATCACAACATACTCATTATTTAATCTTGCAAGGACAAAGTCTCAAGAAGAAAGTTTTTCAAGTATGAGGCTAAGTGGCACGAGGAGAATGATTGTGATGAGTTTATGAAATCTTATTGGGATTCCGAATCTAAGGGGCTTGGCATGGCTAATCTTATTAGGAAATCTAATTTGTGGAAAAAGAAGCTTAGCCTTAGGAATAATAAGCTTAGGGGTAATCCTAAGCTTGAAATTATCAATCTTAAAGCCAGATTGGAGGAGTTTAATGATGATTGTGAGACTGACAGGAAGGAGAAAAAAATTATTTCTGCCCAGCTTGAGAAAATTTGGAGAAAGGAGGAGTTATACTGGTATCAAAGGTCCAGAATTCAATCGATTAAGGCGGGGGATAAAAATTCTGCCTCTTTTCATTAGTCTGTTATCAAAAGAAGGAAGGTTAATGATATTTTCAGATTGAAGGATATGAATGGCTGTTGGAAGGAAGGTGATAAAGAAGTGTCAGATATTATTGGTGCTTTCTTTTCTGATTGTCTCAGATTTGAGGCTAATTCTGAAGAGGATTGGGTGCTTTAGCATGTTAATCCTTCTATAGACAGTTCTGTTAACTCATCTTTGACTACTGATGTATCATTTAAGGAAGTAGAAGCTATTGTTTTTCATCTTGGAGCTGAGAAAGCTCCAGGACCTGATGGTCTATCTGGCCTTTTCTACCAACAGAATTGGCATTTGGTGGGCAATGATGTTTTCCTTGTTGTCAGTAACTTTTTTTTCTAACTGTTACTTGCCTTACTCTTTTAATGAAACTAATATAGCCTTGGTTCCTAAGATCAAGAAACCTGAATTTCCTTCTCAATTCAGGCCTAAAGCTCTCTGCAATTTTTTTAAAGGTAATTGTTACTACATTGAAGCCTATTTTACCAGATTTTGTATCTGAATATCAAGGAGCCTTTTTGGAAGGTAGAAACATCCAGGATAATGTCATTGTTGCTCAAGAAATTTTCTATCATATTAAGAAGAGAAGAGGAAGGAAAGGTGTGATGGCTATTAAGGCAAATATGGAGAAGGCTTATGATAGGGTGAGTTGGCACTTTTTGATATGCTGCTTCTTAAATTGGGTTTTGACAGTAAGTTTATGGCTTGGATTATGAAGTGTGTTACTTCTACTAGCCATATCATTCTTATTAATGATGTTCCTAGAGTCGAAATCAAGCCTCAAAAGGGTCTTAGACAAGGGGACCCCCTCTCACCCTATCTGTTTATTTTAGTAGTTGATTGTCTATCTAAAATTATTCTTAAAGCTGTTGAGGAGAGCAGAATTAAGGCTATTAAGCCTAGAAGTAGTCCCCCTACTCCTCACTTGCTGTTTGCAGATGATAGCCTATTCTTTTCAGAAACTGATGATGGTTCTTGTTCTTGCCTCTTGGAGTGTATTACTAACTATTGTGCTGCTACTGGACAAAGGATGAACATGTTGAAAAGCTCTGTTTGGTTTAGCAGCAATGTCTCTGCTGCTAAACAGTCTATTTTAGCTACCAAGTTTCAAGTTTCACTTTCTTCTAAAAAGGAGATATATTTGGGTTTGCCTACTGATTGGATTTCAACCAAAAAGGAGATTTTTGCTTCTTTAGAGGAAAGGCTTGAAAAGAAGATTTCTGGATGGAAAGGTAAATATCTTTCCTTCGTTGGAAAAGAAATTCTTTTGAAGGCTGTTGCTCAAGCCTTGCCTAGTTATGTAATGAGTATTTTCAAGCTGCCTAAACATATTTGTAATGATCTTCAATCTATTATTATGAATTTTTGGTGGAGTAAAGCTGATGGGGCCAAGGGTTTAAGATGGTTTTCTTTTAAGAAAGCTAGTCTTCGAAAGGATGATAGTTTAAACAGTGTTGCATATTTAATTTCTTCTGATGGTTTTGGCTGGGATTCTGGTAAGCTGTTCATTTTTTTTTCGCGAGCTGGTTATCAAATCAAATTTTGCATCCGTCAAAGGTGTGATGATGAGCTTGTTTGGCCTTATAATAAAATTGGTTCTTTCTCGGTTAAAACTTGCTATCGTGCTCTTCATGAAGAAGTTCCTATTGAAGCTGGTTCTTCTTCTATTACTTGTTTCATTATTTTTTTTTCTGGAAAAAATTTTGGAAGATAAATATCCCTCAAAAGTTGAAATTGTTTATCTGGAAAGGTCTGAATGATTATATTCCAGCAATACCAAATCTTTCTAATAGACATATTATCCTTGATTCCTGCTGTCCTATTTGTCTTTCTAAAGAGGAATCTGTCTTTCATATGCTGGTGGGATGTGGTTGGTGTTCTTTAGTCTGGTTTGGATCTCCTCTTTGCCTTAAGGTTACTGATTTGGAGTGCAAGTTTGGTGACCGGTTTCAGAGCAGATTTAAGGAGTTATCGTCCTTGCACAATGGTGATGCTTCGGTTGTCTCTCTTTCTTCTGTTTTATTATTTGGCATATTTGGAATGCTAGAAATGCTTTTGTTTTTTAGGGAAAGATTGATGAGGCTCTCTCTGTTCTTTCTAAAGCTGTGAATCAGTTTTATGATTTTTCTGCAGCAAATGGTATTTCTTCTTCTGGCAGTTCTTTTGTTCTAGTGCTGGTGCAACTTCTTCAGTTTCTGCTTCTGGCTTGTCTTCTGGTTTTTTAAGCAGTAGTAATGGATCTTCTGTTTTTGGTTTGCCTTCTATTCCTGGTTTGCCTTCTTCGATCAGTTGTAGTAATGGTGGTTCTGGTTTGCTTTCTTCTGCTGGTTCTGGTACTTAATGGTAACCTCCGAGATGGGAAGAATTAAAGTTAATTGTAATGCTTATTTCTCTTCGTCTTAAATTTGGTGCTATTGATGGAGTGGCTAGAGATCATTATGGGTATGTTTTATGCTGGTTTGGTCTTAATCTGAAGGCTGAGAGTGTTGAGGAGTTGGAACTGCTGGCATTGAAAAAGCAATTGATTTGGTTATTTCAAATTGTTGGAATTTCTGCACAATTGAATCTGATGCTTTAAGGGTGGTGCAGTGGCTGAGTTCGGATGTTTTGGCAGATTGGAAGCTAAGATCTCTTTGCAGTGTGGTGAGATCGAAGCTTCTTCAAGCTAATGGTTGTTCTATTGTTTGAGTTAGTCGAGAGTTTAATTCGGTTGTAGATGCTATCGCCAAGTATAGCTATGGTCAGAACTTGAAAGTTGATTATCTGTTAGCTTCATTGATAAGGATTGTAGAGGTTTGCTTAAACCTCCTTGATGTATTCGTCTTTTGTTTTATAATATCTGTTTCTGAGCAAAAAAAAGGTTGTGATTACTTTGAAATTGGTTCGTAAAGTTCCAATTTGATCAATTTGGTCAATGAACTTACAAATCATTAGAGAACCGACACCCATAGGTTTTCCTCTAGTCACTAAAACAGTTAAAATATGTTGACAGATGGGGTTAGTTTTTTTTTATTCAAGACCAGAAGAAATAAATTATACAAAGAATAATAAAGAGTTAAAGAATACTATTTTTATCAATCAAACAAACAATGTGATTGATAAGTAAAAATTTCTAAAATAATTTTATCTTGATCTAGGTTATATGAGACGATAACATCAACAACATAGTTTTGATTTCTACTAATCCAAACAACTTCAAACCTTTTAGCTAGACAAAGCTTAAAATGAATATCAACAACCAAGCTCAAAAACCTCCGATCTGAACATAAATTAGACATAATCTAAGAAGTGGCTAATTTAGAATCAGACTCATTAGAGCCGAAAGTCCAATTATTAGACATGGCTCGGCTCAATCCAGAGCTTGAGATAGGGCCAATAATTCCCCATGGGTGGGCTCACGCCTCAACCCGAAGACCCGCAGTCCACTAAATTCCCAAGAGAATCCCTAGCCACCCAACTTATTGCCCAAGCCATGGAGAGGAGAAAAACTCGCAACACATTTGAGCTTCACATGCAGGAGAGGAGGGGCTTTCGAATTCAATTCTTCAGGAGCAGCTTTCGACATAGGAGGACGTTGAGAAATCTTCGAATCAGGTAAGCTTTCTTTGTTTGTAAACAAAAACTCATCTTAAATGATTTCAGATACCCTAACGGTATCGATCAGGGAACAAGGCACAGATGCACTGTTCCTCCGTTTCCAAATGCTCCAACATAGTGTAAAAAATAGAGCAATTAGATGTTTGGAGCTAGGAGTGTTCAACGGTCGGTCTGTTTGGATTTTTGGAGGAAAACAAGACCAGACCGAAAATCACGGTCCTCCTATATGGAGGCCGAACTGACCATAAATCTGAAAAAAATCCGGACCGACCAGACCGACCAGACCGAGATTCAACGGTCGGTTCGGACGAACTTAACAGACTAATACCTGTTTTACAATAAATATATTATTTAACAATAAAGATAAAATTTGGCTAGGAGTTTTCCATATCCAAACATATCCAAACTTCAAAGTACTAATATCCAACATTTAATTCCAAAGTTTAAAGTACTAATATCTAACATTCAAATATATTCAAACTCCAAAATACAAATAATAATATCCAACATTCAAATAAAAAAAGAAAATCAGAAACACAACAAAACATAGAAGTTCATCTATCTCCAGTCTTCAATCACACCATGGAATGGTAATGACATCCTCCTCTTGCATCTTGATACATTCTATTCATATGAAGACAATGAGTTTAGAAACATGAAGATAATGAGTTCAAAAGCATGTAAAAAAATATAAATAACAATACACAAATGAGTTACCTTCATCTATTTCCACAATTTCTTGTAATGTCTCATTGAGATTAATATGCACAAGTTTACTCAAGAATCCAATTTTGTGCACATATGAGAGCTTCAACAATTTTCAGAGCATATGAACAGCGAAATGGATCCTATATTCGACCACTTATACTGAAGGCTAACTCGAATGCAACTGTGGAGATAGGAATCGCCAAGACATCTCTAGCTATAAGGCTAAGAACCTCATATCTTGAAGAGTTTATTTTTCACCAATTAAGAAGATCCAATTCAGCATTTGGGTTTAAACATCGCTCCGCTAAATATCTATCAATCTCTGACTTAACCTCTAGGCTATTTTCCTTGCACAACTGTTTTGAAAATGTGGAGGCCAAACTAAAATCATCTTCATCATTATTTTCAACTATCTCAGATTGTGATGATTGATACACAAATGGCACTAATTGACTTGAAGTAACCTTACTTTTGTATTCCTTAAATATTCTATCAAAAGTAGAAGTCACTTTCCTTCTCAATTCACAGGCAATGTTAGGATCATACAACATATCATACGCATGTGATACAAATATCATTTTAAGCGGGGATCAAGAATGACAGCAAAAAATAACACATAATTGACATTTTCTGAGCCTCCCCAATACTTGTCATACTTGGTCCTCATATTACTTGTCATTTTTTTAAAAGAACATTGCTAGATGAAGAATATCTCTTAATCAAGTTTTCAATCAAAAAACTCATGAACATATCTATGAGATGTAACATTCAAAGTCCCGGAAAGCTTTAATGTTATTTCGTAGAAAATTTTCAAAAATTTGATAATCACTCAAGCATTACCCTAATCCTCATCTCCTAGAGGACCAAGTTTCTCATCTCTATAGAACTCCAATAAATAATATACATCCTATTCTCCAAGCCTCTCAAATGCTTTTTGAAACTTTTCAGCGGACTCCAACATCAAATAACTGAAATTCCACCTAGCATGAACATCTAGAGACACCAGACTACTAGAAGATATCTTTGCAGCCTCTACATAACTCCTAAACTTTTGAAACCGTGCAGGAGATGACCTCACAGATTTGACCGCACTACGAATTCTAGTGATAAAGTCATGAACATCCTTCAAACTGTCATGCATAATAAGGTTAAGAATATGTGCACAACATCTAACATGCATAAACTCACCATCCAACACATGCGCCTTCCAATTTCTGATAGATTTTTTCAAATAAGTTATTGCACCATCATTGGCACTTGCATTATCAACGGTGACCGTGAAAACCCTTTCAATACCCCAATCATGCAAACATTGCTCAATAGCCATACCAATCGACTCCCTCTTATGACTAGCAGTTAGACAAAAGTTAAATTATTTTATGTAATACCCAATCAGAGTCAATAAAGTGTGCAGTAAGTACCATGTGATTAAGATTTTGCACTGATGTCCATGTATCAGTGGTCAGACATAATCTTTGATTTTTACTTAATAATGCATTTTTTAACTTTTCTTTCTCCCACACAAACACCTTGAAACAATCTCTAGCTATTGTTATCCGGCTAGGAAAAACAAACTTAGGTTGCATGCCCCAACAAAATTCCTTAAATTCTTCACCCTCTACCACATTAAACGCTAATTCATCTTTAATGATCATCCTAATAAAAAACATCCTACACTTCTCAGCATTAAAGGTAGCACTAGATATTGTACAAGTGCTATCAATAGCTCCCTCACTACTACTATTAGGATTAGACTGATTAATATTAAGAACTAATAGTTTTTGCTTAGGAACATCAAACCTATTATGTTTTTTATTACAACTTTTCAGATGATTCCACAGAAGTACCATTAGCGCTAACACATGCGAACGCACACTTACAATGATTACAAGTAGCTCTCTCATCATTAGGATCACCAGTTTCAACTCTTACAAAATTATTCCAAACACCAGAAGAGACTCGGTTGCATTTTCTCTTACCTTTTACAGGTTTTGGTGGCACTGAAGAACCATCATTAATTACTGCATCATCAAGGTTTTGACTTGGAGTTCCAGTAGACATCTAATAAAATACAAACAATAATATAAATTAGGATTGCTTATCAACATGACATGTTAAGATTTTTACGTTCAATCACTTAGTACTTAGTAGTATTCAATAATAGTTTAAAATGTCATGAACCAATTGACGTTAACCTAGATTCACAACAAGCAAGATGTGCAATCTCTACCCCGGGCTAGCAGCAAGTTAGGTGTTACCTCATTTGGGATAGAAAGTCGTCTGGTATTTACAAAACCATAACTACTGAAAATTAAAAAGAGATGGTACTCAAAGGTGTTCACTAAATCCCAAAGATAAGTAAGTTTAAGACATTTGAAGATCAAATATATAACCACAACAAGACATCCTCACAAATGGATGGAAAACCCAAAAGAACCCTCAATCTTACCTGGACGAAGAAGGATGCGTCTAGCGTCGTGAGAGGGAGAGGGAGATGAGGCGTTGTGAGCTAAGGGGGAGGGAGAGGCGAGAGGGGCTGACTAGTGAGGGAGATGGACTGAGCTGAGGGAGAGGGAGAGGCGAGAGGGAGAGGTGAGAGGGATTGAGCAGTCTGAGCTGAGGGAGAGGGACTGAGCTGAGGGAGATGGAGAGGCGAGAGGGACTGAGCAGTCTGAGATGAGGGAGAGGGAGAGGCGAGATGGAGACTTCATTTAACCTAAAACCCTAATATATACGGTCGGACTAGTCGGATCGGTCTAGGATTAACAAAAATTCTAGACCAGTCCAAAATCTCAGTCCTCTCTAAAAGGAGGACCGAACCGACCATTAACAAAAAAAACCATCCAGACCGATCAATTTTGGTTCAGACCGGTTCGGATTAAACGAATTGGATGATTTTTGAACACTCCTACTTGGAGCCATTGGTAGGTTTCTAAATTCTTCAATACTTCTCTGCATGTAGGTTGTGAAAGTTTCCTCCATTGAGTCATCCACACATAGGCCTAGCCAAGAGATTTTCTAGCAAAGCCTACTTCAGCTGCAACAAAAAATCGTATAGTAAGTTATCTTATCTTCTGAAAGTATACTGGACAAACAAAGGATTGAGAAATATGTCTTGTAGCTAGATTACACTTTGTAGGTATATATGAATGCATAGCTCTCCAAATAAAATGCTTTATTTTAGATGGAATCTTAAAATTCCAAACTGATTCAATAGAGGGGGTTCATTGCTGGTAATGTTTTTGTGAGAAAAACATGATTCAATAAGGGTTAGATGATGGTAATTTCTTTTTAAAAAAAAAACATGATTCATTAACCATCAAAAGATATTTTACAACAACTACAAGTGATATGATTGACAATCACTTATAGTGATATGTTGTAACATCCTCCTTATAAGGAGAAAATCCTATCAACCATTACAAACTAGGAAAAAACAACACAACAAAGACAAAGAACTACAAAATACATCACTTATAACTACATCTCAATAGAAGAACATGGAGACTTTGAATTGATCCACATCTCCTAAAAAAACTCTATGACATGGTTGAAGATTCTTCTGCAAATCTCAACTGAAGAACATGGAGACTTGACTTGATCCACATCAGACATCTCCTAAAAAAACTTTATGAAATGGTTGAAGATTCTTCTGCAAACCAGTCCATTGAAAGATTTGGTACATTGAAGCTCCAAATATTATAGATCTTGAGTAAACCATATTAAGCATTGAAGGAAATCGATGCTTAATCTGCTAGTTAAAGATGAGAAGTTATCATGAACCTCCCCCGACAAAGATGAATGGAGAAATTGATGAACACGGTTGGGGAATTTTTTTTAAAATTTTTTTCTAATAATTTGTTATTTAAGGGAAATTGATTAGTATAAATTTTAAAGGACTAGACCAACATAATGCACAAACTTTACAAGTTCCCAAATTTATATTACACTTTTTAAGATAAAAAATGTGAGGTACATAGAAAATGATACTTTCCATTGGTGTTAACAACAAATCCTAACATGCGGGTCCTACTACGGTACAAAGGAATTTACCGTATAGGAAACTAAATTATCCTTATGTCATATGTGAGGTCTACAAGATATGATCCAAAGGTAAATCTACCCCCATGTACGATACATTCCCTATACCGAAGTTCACTAACATGTAAAATCACAGACCCACATACATATATGCATATGCACGCATGTATCATATATTAGATTTGTTGGGATTCAGTGCCTCAATTCCTCGGTGACCAAGTTTCCTATTATGAGGATGTTTAAGAAATATATTATGTGATGTTCTATTTTGAATGAGTCTCCTATTTTAAATAAGAATGTGATTAGGGTTTTGAATGACTATAAATATGAGATTTTGGTTAGGTTTTTGTGTCTCTCATCGCAAGTTAGTGAGAGGTGGCTCCACCCTATAGGGAGCGTTTCGTGGTGTGGTGGCTCCACCCTATGGTGAGGAGGCTCTGCCCTAAGAGATAGAGAGAAACCTTAAGACGAGAGAAGACGACTTTACTTCGGCATATGTGAGAAGTGGCTCTACCCTAAAAGGGGTATACTGTGGTGAAGAAGCTCGACCTTAGGAGATAGAGGCAATCTTAAGATGTAAGAGAGAGCTCTATCCCACGAGGGGATGCGCCATGATATTGAGATGCTAGTCATAGGACTTTACTCGTGCTGAATATAATTTCCAAGCTAGTAGATTGTTCAAGCCCGATCAAGAGTAGTGACTTTTCTCTAAGCTAGTTGTAGTCAGTGTTTTCAAAGCGCAGCCAGGTGCTCACCTATGGCGAGAGGCGTGGCGATCAGCCATGATGGGGGGGGGGGGTGAATATGTTTATATCTAAAAATTTGGATTTGAATTAAATGAATTTAGCCCAACAAACAAGATCAAATTAAATCAGATCAACAATTCATCATTCCATCAACTATATAAAGCTAGAGATAAAGAGATAGAGATAGACACCCAACAATTTTTACGTGAAAAACCCAACCAGGAAAAAACCATGGGACCTCGTCCAACTATAAAACACTCTCACTTTCCCTCAACTCCCCTGCGCACAGAGTTCATTTCCCCCTCCCACCCCCACGACAGAGTCCTCAATGTACGCTATTGTCGATTGTGTTGGTCCCTTCTCTTCTTCTCCGTCGACGGCCGCTAAGGTTTAGGTAAGCAAACCTTTTCGGTCGTTGGTCACCAGGTTCTTTTTTTCCTTTCTCTTGTCGATTGTCACCGAGTAAAATCTAGGGTTTTCTTCTTACAATGGTTTTTGAGAAATTGATTCTTATGGTCTTGAAATTAATCTGCAGGTATGTATACTAATTTCATCCTGTTTTCATTTGAGATTGCTGATTGTATTGAGCAATCTGAAATTACTAATTTGGTCAATTGTATTGAGTAATCTGAGATTTCATAAAATTGTTCTAGTTAGTTCTGAGTAATCTGAGATTATGCTCATTGTCTTCATTTCTTCCTGTTTTCATTTTGAGAAATCAAATATTTTTCTCTGATCTCTAATGTATATTATCCAGTCATACTCTTAAATACTGGGAGACAGAAAATGCTGTGGGTGTGACTTCTGTTGCTATTGTTAGCTTTAGTAGTCCAACCTTGGCCTCCAAATCCTTGATTTTGCATTGTTTGCCAATAACTTAGCTACTGACTTGCTAGTGAAGACCACTTTTCTTGACCCTGTAATAGTGAAGAAGCTAAAGAGTGTTCTTGGTGGAAGTGGTTACGTTTGATTAGGATTTTGTTTCCATTAATCTTCTGTAATTTTAACTTCGTATCAGTGTTTTCTATTAGCTATTAATTCTTTCAGTCAATCTAATGGATATTTATGCTGATTTCAAAATAAATTTATCAATTCCTTGTGTTTTTGTTGAATGAAGGTGTCATATCTCTATAACATTAGTTATTAAAATGTTAGAATGTTTCTCACATCACAATAAACATGTTGGAATGTGTTAAAATTACTAAATCTTATGTTGGTTAAATATTTTTTGTTCCATTCTCTATAACACCTAGGTTTTAATGAGTAGAACAGCTAAACTTCTCAACGTAGTATTAGAATCTTAGTTGGACATGTGTTTTTTATGCCTTATAGTTTGGCTTGTGTTTGATATGTTATATAGTCGATTCTTGTGTGTTGTCGTCCAAGAGGTTGTGTTGAAATGTGTCTTGCATCACTTGACTTTATCCATTCTGTGTTGGTTGAAAAAGTTTTAATCTTCATAGAAAATGTACACAAGACCCTCTGATTTCAACAAGCCACTACCTCAACGGTACTAGATGACTCTAATATCTTCTATAGACTATCCAGCCACACTCATAATATGGGGAAAAAAACAAGAGACGCTATAAATCATATATAATATTCATTATGATCTAGATAGGCCTCCCTGCATGACATGACCCTATCTAATACAATTCATCTCAACGGGTCAACCACATTTACTTTCCAGCTTAGTCACCAGTTCAATTTGTGATGGTGCATCTAAATATGAAAGTCTCATATAACAAAAACCTAACCCGCCTCAAACTACCAAAGGAAAAAAGTGTTCACTTTGACAAATTACCTTAAAATTCATCCACCAAAATTATCTTAATTCAGCTTAAATAATTAGATAGAAAAACGCAAGGAAAACATTCCAAATATATTGAAATGATTTTATAATCTCTGAAAACTCTGTAGGAACCTATAACTGACTACCATGAGAATTCAACGATGCCACGTTCTTTCTAACTTTCAAGTTATGTGAAAGTTAGGTAATTACCTCTATGATAAGACCATAGTGTAAAGAGCTCCAACTAGGAGAGGGACCACAAAAATATTCAAGTGCTTTCCAAAATCCTATCATAAAGCAACTTAGTTGCCCCCCAAAAAATCATTTCCTATCATAAAGCAGCTTGTTTGATGATGACGACAATGAAAAGAAATGCGTGAGCTTTAGTAATTAATTACCATACTTTAGGTAGTTAGTTCAAACTTTCTTGTCCTCATAGCTTAGCTTAAATATTTTGTGTTAGTTGAAGGGTAAGCATAATTCTCAACTAAACTCTGTTCATTTTAATAAACTTAACCTTATACTCTAATGTTCTAAATTGGATGTGATTGGCCCCATCTTGTCTCTTGACAGTGAAGATTGGACCTACTTAGTTGGCTTCCATAGGATTTGGTTTTGGGAAAGATTAGAATGCTTGAGCTTTAGTCATTAAGGATAGTCTTTGCCAATACATGTGCTTGTGATTACGACATTAAGGGTAAAAGTTGTAATTCTGGTGCTTGTGATTATGACAACATAAGAGAAGAGACGAGATAACAGGTATTCATGTTCTAATCCCAATGATTCACCACCCAATATAATTCTTAATTTCATGTTTATCCTTACTAATTAGTATGATATTTACGTTAAGTAACATTATAAATCAATACCCAAAGTATTAATTAACAATATAAAAAAAAGAAAAATTAACAAAACTCTATAAGACGAATACATTTGAGTTCCTTTTCTTAGCCATCTAGAGTTCTGATATTGAACTATATATTTTCATTCCTCTTCCAAATATTAGTTAGTTAAATTAGCATATATTCATATGACTTTAAATTGAAACGGTTTTAATTGCTTAGGAATTAGTATGTTGAATATTTTATTTGCTCAGAGACCTTTTGTTGAGAGTTTCTCTGACTAGTTATTTAATTTACAGAGTGAAAAAATGGACAAGAGTTGGATAAAAAATCCTAATAGATTGTCCAAGTAGTATATTGATGGTATTTCACAGTTTATGAGCGTGACCAGTAATTATCTCAATGTAGAGGGGGAAACTCATTGTTCATATAAAAAATGTCCTAATTCAAGACAATTGTCTTTAATGGAAGTTAAAATGCATTTGTGCCAATATGGAATGACATTGAGCTATGATCGTTAGGTGTTTCATGGTGAAGAGATACAAAGATATCACCATTCACCGAATATGGAGATGAATAATACTACATCTCACCTTGGTGGTGATGATGATGTTGATGATGGTGATGAGATGAGAGAAATGTTAGATAATATGTGTGGTTTTGTTGGGATGTCGGTGAATGGTGAACGAGTTGGAGAAGATAATACTAATAGAATAAATCTAAATGCAGAGGCATTAGACAAATTTAGTGATTTGTTTATCCTGGTTGTCAAAAGTATACTTCACTATAATTTATTGTGAAGTTGATGCATATCAAAGTGCTTAGTCATTGGAGCAATAAGTCATTTGACCAATTACTTGACGTTTTAAATGGTTCTCATCCAGTAGGCTAAAAAATTCCAACCTCTTACTATCAAGCCAAAAAAAATTAAGGGATTTAGGGTTGGGATATGACACCATTCATTCTTGTAAATATGGTTGTGCTTTATTTTGGAAAGTGAATGAAGGAAAATATAAATGTCCTGAATGTGGTGAACCAAGATATCAAATAGATGCTGGCAAGGGTAAGAAAGTTCCCCAAAAAGTTTTGCGTCACTTTCCTATTATACCTAGACTTCAAAGATTGTTCAAGTCAAAATACACATCGTCCGATATGAGATGGGATAAGGAGAAACGCGTCAATGTTGAAGGTGTATTGAGAAATTCTGCTAATTCAGAAGGTTGGAAGGATTTTATTAAGCAATATAGTTGGTTTGCAGAAGATGCTCGAAATGTAAGAGTAGGACTTGCAACGGGTGAGTTTAATCCATTCAGAAATATGAGCAATTCATATAGCATGTGGCCAGTTATATTAGTACCTTATAACCTTCCTCCATGGAAGTGTATGAAAAAACCGTTCTTTATGATGACGTTACTAATTTCTGGTTCAAGAGCACCCGGTAAAGATATTGATGTGTATTTGCAGTCATTGATAGATGAGTTAAAATAATTGTGGGATGGGGTGCAAGCATTTGATGTCACTTCTAGGCAATCTTTTACTATACATGTTGATGTGTTGTGGACAATTAATGACTTTCCAACGAATGGAGATTTGTCTGGTTGGAGTACAAAAAGGTACTTGGCATGTCCTATTTGCAATGAAGATGCCTCTTCATTGAAGTTGCGAAGTAAAATATGTTACATGGGACATCAACGATATTCGCCTTGTGATCATATGTGGCAGAGGAGTAGATTGCACGATGGTAAACAAGAGTTTCTTGATGCACCAAGAAAGTTGACAGGAGAAGATACATTGAGGTAGTTAGATCAAATTCAATTTGTCAAGTTTGGCAAAAACCCAAATAAGTTAGACAAAAAAGAAAGAAAGCGTCCTTTAGATGCTCTTAATTGGACTACGAAAAGTGTGTTTTTTCAACTTTCATATTGGTCTAAGTGAAAATGAGACACAAATTGGATGTCATGCATATTGAGAAAAATATTTGTGATAATATATTAGGTACATTGTTGAATATAGCAGGCAAAACAAAAAACTTACAAAGCTCGATTGGACCTAGCCGACATGAATATAAGAAAAGAACTACACCTTGAACTGAAAAGGAACAAATATTTTAAACCACCTGCGTGTTACACATTGACAGTAGAGGGGAGAAGAAAGTTTTATGGTTCATTAAAGTCAGACAAGTTTCCAGATGGCTTCACAGCAAACATATCATGATGTATCAACCAAGCTGATGGTAAGGTTTCAGGATTGAAAGGTCATGATTGTTATGTTTTACTTCAAAGACTTTTACCAGTTGAGATTCGTGGTTTATTGGTAAGGATATGTGCACTGTTTTGGCTGAGTTGTCTAACTACTTCAAAGAATTATGCTTGAAAACACTGCACTCTAAGGACTTGGATATTCTTAGAGATGAATAAGTTTGATCCTATGTAAGTTAGAAAGGATATTTCCCCCACTTTCTTTGACGTTATAGTGCATTTGACAGTTCGTTTACCACAAGAAGTGAAATTGTGTGCTCTTGTTGGTTATAGTTGGATGTATCCAATTGAAAGGTATATCTCTCAACTTTTCCTTTACTTACACATCAAATATTTCGTGCACAATGTAATTGCTGTCATATGACAGGAGTTTGCCTACACTTAAATAATATGTTAAAAACGAAGCTCGTCTAGATGGTTCGATTGCAGAAGCCTACGTTGTTAATGAGTTGTTGACTTTTTGCTCATTGTATCTCTATGGCGTTGAAACCATGTTCACGCGAAATAAGAGGAATGATGATGAGTACTTTGACAAACTAAATGAGGGGTCAGTAGCTGTCTTTACTCAACGAGCTCGTCCAATTAGTGGTAAGAAAATAGTTCAGCTTTCTAAACAAGAATTAGAGATTACCCTATGGTATGTGCTGAATAATTGCGATGAGCTACAACGTTACTTAGTGTAAGTATATCAATAACATTATTAAGTCTAATTTTCAATGGTTGTTTTTTATGGCACAAATTATTAAAATAAAATGATTAATATGTGTATAGAGGACATGAGAGAATTAAACAGAGTTAGTCGGGTTGAATTAAGTTCAAGACATCAAAACCAAATTCCTGAGTGGTTTAGAAATTGGGTATGTGTATATATTTGACTAAATATATGTATATATATATCATTAAATTAGTATAGAAGTAAACTTTTGTTACTTTTATTTGATCATTGAGTTGTGCCGTTAAGTGTCATTAGAAGCCACATATGATTTATATGCTTAAACATTTGGTCTAGATAATCATGTCAAGCCTGGTTGTATTGTCAGTGGCATTCGATACCATAATATAGACCGTGATCATCACCGGACAACCAAAAATAGTGACTTAGTAGTTTCAGGAGAACATGATGGAGAAGTGATTGGATTTTTTGGTAGGTTAAAAGAAGTGATTGAGATGCAGTATGCATGAGAAAGAAAAGTTATATTATTTAGATGTGAATGGTTTGACACAAAAGCAAAAAGATATAGAGTGAAGAGAAATCTTGGTTTCACTTTGTGTAAATGTGAGCCAAACTTGTTATAAATATGACCCTTTTGTTCTCGCATCTCAAGCACAACAAGTATTTTATGTTGATGATTGCAAATTTGGAGTCAATTGGAAAGTGGTGCAAAAGGTTCAACATAGGCATTTATGGGATGTTCCTGAGATAGAACAAGATGAAGTCATAGGGCCTACTGAAATAACTTTTCCATCTATCGATCTAGATGAGTCAGAAACAATGCGATTTCACAGGCATAACGTGGAACCTTCTCAATCGATACTCTTCATCTCAGTGTTGTTAGACCTGTTGGAAAGTGAACTGTCAAATTCAACCTTGAGATTGGTGCCCTCATATGAAAATTCATACCATTTCAATATGAGGGTTGGTCCAATGTGCCTGAAAAATTCTTGGCAGTTATAATTGATAGGCTGCAGGTAATAATGATACATCCATTTATTATTATATTTTCTTTATTGTGTGGTTGATAATAAAAGATTATTGTAGGTCTATTTTACTTTTAAATCGACCAATAATGCTATGATCAATTAGATTAAATTTGAAGCAACGAACACAAGCAAGGGATACAAGTACACATTGCATAGACAATATAAAAAATTTAAAGATCCAATAGTAGCACGACGACATCCTTATAAAGGTGTATGTATCACATGATAATTGAGATTGGCTATGCACAGTTTGAGAGATGAGGAAATTTGAGGTAATTCCTATTGTCAAAGCTTATTTATTACATTTTTATTATTTGACTAATTATTTCAATCATAAAACTCATTTATTATAGGCACACTTAAAAACCTATTCTTAAAACCGTCAAAACCTTCCATACAATCACAATGGAGTGAATGTATCTTTTCTTGATCATCGATTTCGTTAGGTGAATCAAAATATTGCTTTAGTACTCCTAATAATGTTTAGTATATAATAATTAATGACTATACTTTTGTTGCATTTTGGATATGAAGTTTCAACTGGGGTAGCACATACTAGAACTGAAATATTATACAACACGCATTTCAGTGCTATAAAAGGTTAGCAGAATGATACGGCTCACGAAAGATATGTGAGTAACCCCTCTAAAATATTTTCTAAATTGATGCTCATTGTCTAAAGATAATAGTGTTAGTTTCAATATGGGTGTGGGTGTGTGCGTGAGTGTGTGTGTGNGGGGGGTTATCACTTTGTATCTGAGCGTGTTAAATGATTTTGAATATTTTTTAAATTGATGCTCCTTGTCTAAAGATAATGGTGTTAGTTTCAATGTGTGTGTGTATGTGTGTGTGTGTGGGGGGGGGGTTATCACTTTGTATCTGAGCGTGTTTAATGATGATGTTTGAATACTTTCTTATTGATGCTTCTTGTATAAAGATAATAGTGTTAGTTTTAATTTAAAGCTTGGCTCATTGTGATGTTACACAAGAACACATGTGTGTTTTACGAGATGAGCCTATCCCTGAGGATGTCACACCTCACTCTGAAGAAGAGATAGTTGAAGACGTCCTCGAGTGAAATAAAGGTCTAGGACATGGAATCCCACCGACATCTTCGAAGAAAAAGAGTCAAGTTGGTGTTGAAAATATAGAATTAAAGAAATAAAATCAAGTTGATGGAGAGCCAACTACAAAACTTACTTGCTTGGGCTCGTCAACACGATTTTCCATCTCCTGACGATGACTGAACAACAGAAACATGAGCTATAGAATACTCTTCTTTATTTTTTTAAATACATTTGTGAATCAAATTCTGTAATGAATTATGATTCAGAGATTTGTAATGAACTACTATATTAATGATACATATATGTATTTCTTAGAAAAATATTGGGTTTGATAATTTTTTTGATGATATTAATTGCTATTACAAGTGATATTAATTACTATTACAGTATTTTGTAATGTAAATTTGGTCGCTGAAAATATTTTGCGACAAAAAAAATTGGTGGCAAAAGGTTTTGGCGACGAAACTTTTTTTTTTATCGCAAAAACTTTTTGTGAAGAAAAGAAAAATTGGTGGAAAAAGGTGAGAAGCAAAAACGACGAAGTTCCCGATGAATTTTTGGGGTTTTAGCAACCAAAATGTTGGTCGCTAAAGCCCTTGTTTCTTGTAGTGTACTAGTCAAGTACCACGTGTGATGCATGTGACTCAACTCAATATTAGAATTTGTTAATGTAAATGAAAAATTGAATCTTAAAATCATCTTCATAAGTAAATTAATTTACTAAAAGAATATATGATTCATTCAAAAATTAATTAGCATATACACTATATATTGTTAGTCTATATATCGCAAACCGCTTATAATTTTATGTTCATTGTATTCTTTAATGTTAGAAATGCATATGAATTATTTAAATATGTACATTGCATTGTACAATTATTTTTCACTTGTATTGAATTTTCAAGAAATATTTTTTCAATCATTGTAATTAATATAAATTATATTGTCATAATAAATCATAATTACTGTCATTAAAATGTTTGTGTCATTAATATATAAGAAATCACTACTAATTAATTCTATAAATAATAAATTACTACGATGACATTTAATATTAAGTTAAACGGTGATTTAGAAATCTTGATAAAAGGATGAGGATAAAATTGTCCAAAAATATTTTTCTCATACACTTTTATATATAGTAGGATAAAAAAATGGATGAATGGATAACAATAATGGTCGAGTTAATAAGAACTAAAAAGAAACTTACTTTCTATTTACTAAACATATAAATAGTATTATCAACAATATGTCATAGAATAGCTCATGTAGGTCTACAAATAAAGACAGGGGTAACGAGGTAGTAAAAAGGTATACTTCCATATTTCATGCCACTAAATGAGAGAATACGAAAAATTCAACTAGGATTCATCCAGCTGTCAAAGTAAATAAAATCTTTTCCCCTATTAACTATTTGATTCGAGAGTGAACCATATAGGTTAAAGACCGGCCTTCTTAAATTTCTTAACGTTTGAAACACAGTATCACGATAGAA
Organism: Datisca glomerata; assembly: GCA_003255025.1. Classification (NCBI taxonomy): domain Eukaryota; kingdom Viridiplantae; phylum Streptophyta; class Magnoliopsida; order Cucurbitales; family Datiscaceae; genus Datisca; species Datisca glomerata. Next base: position 664,539 of record QANY01008345.1, read on the forward strand.
AATAAGCACGTCATCAGAATATAGCAAGTATGTTGGATTTAATTTATTCAAGTAAATTAAAGGAGAAAGATATCTGCTCGGAACTGAGTAAAAGAAATATTGCCAATTACCACACTTTATAGTGTATTTTATACTTTTTTCATTAATAATAAAAACTCCCTTACATTATCCTCTGAACTTTGGATTGTTTTACAAACGTTCTCAGCCCTACAACTTAAAATTGAGGGCAAAAAGTCGAAGGATTTCGTTTGCAAGGTAGTGAAAATTTATTAGGAAACAATTAAACAACGATATTTTACTTAACATTTATTAAAAACTAGTTGAAAAGCATACTCTTCACGCGTTGAAGAAACTTAAAAATGTACAATATAGATGAAAATTTATATTAACGGTGATATAAATGATTTAGTTATAAAAAATATTATAAATCAAAATAAAAAATGATTCAAAAATGTTATTTTCTTATATACAATTAAACTGTTGTAGATCAAAAGAAATTTGAATGAATCAGGCATCAATTGATGATGATAATTTGTCTATTAAGAATTATTTATATCAAAGAATGTATAATCCTAGCAAAGTATATGATTATAAGATGAGATGAAAGAAATCGAAAAAATAAGTCTTTGATAAGAGAAACACTAAAGTGAAGTCACCATATACCAACTAAAAAAATTCATGCAAAAAATAGAAATTCATCATTATTGAGTAAAACAATGTTTATTGTATAAAGATTTTTAGATTTATCTATACCGACCTTCAAATTTCTAGTAACATAATAGTATAAAAATATTGAGTTTTGTAAATTATTATTTAACAAAATATTTATGCAAAAAAGTATAAATGAATTAAATTAAAGTAAAATGAAAACCCTAATCTATATAATGTTAAATGAGCCAATAGAAATCAAAAGTTTCTCAATTAAAACCCCTATAGTAGTAAGATAAAATAATATAAGATAAGTTAAGAGTATAAATCTTTACCCTCGATTCGCATTCGTCTAAGAACATTAACTAATTGGTGACTCCATGTCTTCATTCTTGAATATTTTAGTAATTTTTATTCCTGTTGGACTTATTTTATAATTATAAATCTAATAAATATATTAATCATACTGAAGTTGTAAATAAACTAAAATTCAGGTAGTAACTAGTTAAATATCCGTACAGAATTTGACAAATCAATATAGTATATATAAATATAAAAATATGGATACATGATTTAAATTGCTACAGACATGGTCTAATAAACTTACTATTTAGATGGTGGTGGCCTTTCGGCCGATACAATGTTTTAGTCTAAAATAAATAACAGAAATATTTACAAACAGTTATTGCATTAAATTAAGAACTTATAATAAGATGGTTCTAGGAGAAATGTAGGCAAGATGTGTAGGAAGCTCAAAAGAAGAGATGCTTTAAATCTTCAAATATTATTATAGAGAGAGAGATAGTACATTAAGAGAGAAAGAAATAAGAACTAGAGATCGTTCTGCCTTCAACAAAGGGTGAGGCCTCCCTTTTATAATATATTGAGAGTGGAGTCGTTCGTCCTTATCTTTCCAATTGTCCCTGGTAGTGGTAATCTACTTTATTAAAGTAGATTTGTCTTTTTTGATAGTGGGAATGTCTTTTTCTGGGTGGATGTCGACTTTATTAAAAGTAGCTTTGTCGTGTCTAGTTTGAAGATAATGGGAATCTTTTTTTGGAAAGTTATTTGTCGGTATGTACCGACATTATTTTCACTTTGTTATTGGTGGGGACAAAAATTAGACCTTGGCTTTTTCTTTCTTGTCATTATCTATTTTCTCAGAGATCATACTAGTAAGAGATCCCATAAATCTCCAATGGTAGGGTCAACATGTTCTGGTTCCTGGCTCTCGCCAGCTAAGATGCTTAATTCATTTTCATCATGGTCAGGTCCTATATGACCGCTTGTAGATTTCATTGAAGCATATTCTAGTGCAAAGGATAGAATAAATTTCTCCTTCATAAAATCCATGGTTTTTATAATGAGCTCACTTTCTGTTATGTTAGGGAATTTCTTCTTTAATGCAGTTTGAGCCATAGTAAAAGGATTTTCTGTTGAGGATGGAAGAGCCTTTGGGATGACATCAAAACAGGCTTGAGTATGAGTTTTGATGACCTTTATTAATTCTGGTAAATTAGGGTTCATCCCTTTATCCCACCACTTTGTATAAAAGATTATTTTCAGTCAAGGGATTTTATTCTCGTAATCATACTGTGAGTCCCATTTCCAGATACTGAAACGAATAATAAAATGGATTACTGATTTGGACATAGAAATATTCTTGTTACCTATAAGAGAGAATAAACGCCTTGCCACTCTCTGAATGCTGTTTGAACCTCTTCTGGTAAAAATTCTAAGTTTATCCCAAATTTATCCCACCAAACAAGCAACCAATTTGGGAGGTCTTGTTTAAGAATCTCGGGACAAATTTTGATAAATCATGTGTGGTTGTGGACAAGGTTCTGATAATAAAATACATAGGTAAATGAATCAATATAGTCCCAATAACTGTATTTAGTTTCATGATTTTGGATGTCAAGGCTTCGGGTAGTATGTGGATGCATGCCTCATTGATTGATGGGCATAATAGAGCAGATGGTAGCTTTACTATAAGTAAGAGGGATGACAGTTTTGTTCAGATCATTGAGAGTATGTTTAAACTCTATGGCTGCAGTTTCAAGCAAGATTGCTTCATATATGTAGCGATAATGGTCGAAGTGAGTGGAAAACTGCTGAGTAAAGAGATATCTTCTTGATTGCCCATGGATCTAACATCCATTTCTCATATGCTATTTCAATGAAGAGAACTGTCTCTTCTATGATACCGTTAAATACATACTGTTCTGGTAGGAGGATAACATCTTTAGCGATTTTGCTAGAAGAAGCCTCGTTATTACTGTTTAGACTTGGAAATTCTGTTGAATACCAACCTCTGCCTCGACCTCTATGGCCTCGGCCATGGCTTCTATTACTCATGAACCCTTCAAGTATTCACGAGTTAAAAAATTTGGTAGAGAATTCTGTTCACCTTTAATGTATTCAATATCAAAGTCAAATACTGATAATATACTTTGCCAAGAAGAAAATATCTGTTTAGATGCAAGATTTTGAACATCTTTCTTAAATATCTGTTTGGCAGCTGATCAATCAACTCTAATTAAAAAATGCTGGTTCAAAACATCATCTTGGAATTTTAAAACACATTTTACTATAGATAAACATTCCTGTTTAATAATAGGATATTTTAATGTTGGTCATTTCCAAACTCCTAAATTATATCTTAAGAGTTCTTCCTTTTGAGTGCTTGGATTAAATTGTTTAAGAATTCCTCCATATCCTGGTTAGAGACATCTGTCTTTATAACCGTTTTCGAGTTAGGATTAGCTAAAGATAAACAAAATAACTGTTTGATTTTTGTTTTAATATGTTGTACTGCAAGAGTATGTTCTAGAGACCAAGTTACAGATTTTTTAGTAAGCCTGGTATAAAGAAGAACGACATCTTGAGATAAATGCGAATAAAAGTCTCTAATGTAATTAAGAATCCCTAAAAATCTCTGTAATTGAGTTTTGTCTTTTATTTCATCTGAAAATTTAGAGGTAAACTCGCTACTTCTATTAATAGGAATAATCGTTCCATTAGTAATGTTGTGTCCAAGACAACATACTTCAGTTTGAAAAAGTTTCATTTTAGGTGCAAAAAGAACTAAACCATTTCTGATAATAACATTCTTAAATATCTTAAGATGTTTGAAATGTTGATAAAGAGAAGATGAGAAAATTAACACATTATCAATATAACAGTTTTTTTTGAAAAGAAACAATGCATTGCATTGAAAATACGGAGTTAAAGACAGCAAAAAGATCTGAACAAAATAATCAGATCTAAAACAAATAAGCTATTACAAGTGGATAGGTCAGTATACACCTAATAACGTACGGGGAGAGAATGATGTGCATAAACAGCACACAGAAATAGAGCTCGAGTGGGTCATTCCAACGATCATCCACCAACCAATCATGGCTCGACTGTCTAACACTGTAATGGAAAATTTGCATGAAGAACAACATCATCTTGAACAGATCTGAAATGTCTGATTGAGTCGTACGCACATAAAGCCCTAAAATCATCCCAGATGCCAGATCTGAAGAGAAAACAACTACCCAAGATCGAAGATGTGGTGGAACAAAATCTACACAACTAGTAGAAGCAAAAGCCTTCCAAAACGGAAGGATAGCTCCACTAAAAACACAAAAAATGCAAACTAGAACTTGAAGGGAGGAGAAAACCCATAGATGAGAAAGGATAAAAGAAAGAAGGAGCGGAGGAGATGGGTGAAAGAAAAATAGAAAAGTAGAGGGGTTGAAAGAAAATGAAAGAAAATAGAGGGGAAGAAGAAAGAGAAGGGGAAAGAATAGGGAAGAAAGGGAGAAAGCTAGGAGAAGAGGGGAAGAAATAATGAAGAAAAATGGTCACGGGGAGAGCTCCATGAAAAAAGGCCTAAAAATGGAGGGTTGCAGAGAGGGATGAGAGAGTCTAGAGAGTTCCAAGAGAGAGAAATGGAGGAATTCAAAAGGACCATTTTTTACACCAAAATACAAAACATTCCATTCATAATGGCCAAAAGGTACTGTAAAGGCAGTTTTAAACCTAGCTGTTTAGTGATTTAGATTTACCAAAATCTTGATTTAAGATCAAACTTCGAAAATACTACCGAATCATAGTCTATCTAGAAGATCTTTTTTATTCGGTATGTGATACCTAATCCATTGTAAAATATCATTTAGAGGTTTATAGTTAATTGCTAATCTAGGAGCACTCTTTCTATTTCTGCATTTTTGTTAACATAAATTGTTGTACACCTCCAAGGGGAGTGACTAGGTCTAATTAAGTTTTTCTGTAAAAGGGATTTGATTTTTGTTTTACACATTTCTAAGTATTCCTTCTTCATCTGACTAGGTCTAGATTTAGTCAGAATATTTCTTTCATCAAAATCTTTATTATAAGGAAGAGAAATAATATGTTTCTTCCTATCTAAAAAAACATTAGGAATATCACTGCAAATTTCTAGTTTGAAGTCCTATAAGATAGTTTTAATCTGATTCTGTATAGAAAGTTGCTGAATTTTTTGTTCAATAGTAAGAAATTGAAGTTTCTTTTTAATACAATTTATTTATTTTTCTTTATTCTGGACAAGATCTTTAATCTGATCAAGTTCTTTCGTATAACCTGCAGTTATAAATTCAAAGATTATGTCTTTGTTATTAATATTAGTATGGATACCTAAAGTATCGATTCCAGTTATTTGCATTAATAAACAAAGAAAAGGAATGCCTAAGATAATTCTTTGTGTCATATTTTTAATTAAAACAAATGCAGTTTGTAAGAAAACACCTTGATTACAAATAAGCACTTCATGAAGCTTACACTCTATACGCATAGAGTTACCACTAGCACTGGTTAAAGATTGGGTGGTTTTCTGGAAGTATTTAGTAGGAACTAAACCTTTCTGAATACAGTTCATGTTAGGCGCCACTATCAACTAGGGCAATGGCATCTTTAATTATAAAATTAGGTTTTATAATAAAAGTGATTCTAGTATACCATTTCTGAAAAGTGACCATATTCATTAAAAATAAATATTGGTTATCTTCAGGTTGGGAAGAAGATTTGGGGTTTTCTTTAGGAGGTTTTCCTTTAGAAGATAACTGTTGTTTAATATTATGATGATCCTGAAAAATAGTCTGGTTGGTAGTTTATAATTGTTTTATATCATTTTTAAGAATGTTGACTTCCTCCTTTAAATCAGGAATGGTTACAGGTTTATCAATTGTAGGGGTTTTCTTAATACGTTTCATAACTTTGTGCATACTGTAGTTTTCTGTAGGAAGGAGAATTTCTTGTTTGGTGTGATTCTAATAACAAAGTTTAAGAAATTTTAATTTCATTTTAGGATCAGTTATTTGGTATGCTAGATTAAGCATGGACTGTTGAGTATAAGTTAAAACATTAAGGTTAGGTTGCCCAAGATCAAGACCATTCATCTCAACAATAACCTTCCAATAATTGGCTTTGGTTATCATGTTACAGGTTTTTTAAGAGCAACAAGGTTCTCGATTATCAAAAGAAGAAGATTTAGAAGAGGAATATATCTCAGCTAAATCATTATCGGAACTAGATTCAGAAGTACTATCTTCATTAGAAAGACAGTTTTAAATCTTCTGTTGAGTTTCCTCATCCAAAGACATCTCATTAAGCTTCTATTTTAGTTTAGACTTGCAATTATTAACATAATGTCCAGTTAATCCACAATTGTAACATTTTATCTGGGATTTATCTTTTTTAGGATAAGTTGTTCTTTTACTGGTTTTCCTTCGAGGTCTTTCTTGATAAGTAAAAGGAGGTATTTTCTTGGAAGAGTTTAATTTCTGAAAAGGTTTGGATTTCTGGAGGTAGAAGGGTATTGGATTTTTGTGTCATAAGCAACTTGATCACAAAATTCTCCTAATTCTTTTCTATTGGTAAGATTCTGATGTTTCATCATTTGTTGTAACTTCACGTCATTGCATAAGAATAATCCTTCTTGAATGACAATTCCAATAAGATGACCATAAGAGTACTGGTTGTAAGGGATATCCATTTGATCATGACGGTCCCTCAAATTCTTCCTATCTTTTTCAGCAAGAAGGCTAGGGAGTCCATCAATGAACTTTACCTTCCAATGTTCACTGTTAGCGTTAGATCTCTACATGGCTTTCATCAAGAAAACATCTTTATACAACCTAAAAAGGGTTAAAGATGGGCATCTAAGTTTCTGGAGAAATTCTCTATGTCTATATGTATTGATTATTCCTGGTCCTACAAAATGATGTAGAATGACTTGGGCTAAGGTATAGCAAGCATCTTCGATTTTAGTCTCAGTCCTAGTAAGAGGATCAATATTAATTTTAAAGGAATTTAAGATTTCAATTCGCTGGGTTTTTGTGAGACAATTATCCCACCATCCCTTAAGAATTCCTGTAAAACCATTAACCAAAAATCTACAGATTTGATGGTCAGTGTTATCATTTTATTTACAAACATATACATACATTATCATGTGATGTATGGTTTCAAATATTTGACATTTTATTTTACCATCTATATTCCATTCGTAGATAGTTTTTCCGTGATAAGATTTCTGGGTATAAAGGAAATCTTCTTCATACAGGATATCCTGAGGAGTAGGTCAAGGATAATAATAGAGACTTGGTCCTGTTACAGCCATACATGTTGTAGGTTTCCGGGAGTAGGAAATTTTGTTGATAATATCATCAAAGGTTTTCTGGATGTCTAAGATTTGGGAAAGAGAGTAATTCTTTATTTCTTCTTCGAGTTGATCTTGATTCATCATATTAAGTTGCCCTGAAGATTCTGGATGATCAGTAATCTTCAAATCTATGATTTTATTAGTGAGGGTTGTCATAAATTCCTCATCTTTCTTACTGGATTTCATCTTAAAGTTGATAACTTCAAGGGGTCTTTGGTTTAGGTTGAACCTGACATTGGTCATGAATATTTTCAATCTGGTCTTCTATTCTGGTTAACTGATTTCCTATAGTTTGGAGGAAAAGATTGGTATAATTATTCTGTTTGGTTAAAGGTAAAAGATCTTTAACTTTTACTGATTCTTGTTGAAAGGGTTTTTCGGGTATTTCAACATAAGGGTTGATAACTAATGGTTTAAGGTTATCATAACCTGGAGCAAGCTCTAGGGATAAAGGTGGAGGATGAATAGATTGATAAGTCCTACCACTAGTGGTTATCCAACTTCTTTGGATTCTTGTTAACACATTCAAATGGTCTTGATTATGTAAATACAGTTGAGGTGCAAACTCGCAATACCATTCAAGAAAAGGTTTAAGATACTGATTTTTATCTAAATGATAATAATACTGGGTTTTCAATGTTTGTAACTGTTATGGAGTATGGGTTTTAAAATACCATGCTCTAAATTCCTCATATATGGGTTGCATAAAGTCCTGGTTAAGTTGTTTTCTCAAATCACTATATGGAGCAAAAGCCATTAAATATCGAACTGCATATCACTAGCGGTTGGGCTATTAGGCCTTCTGTTTTCATAAACACCATGAGGTATTTGATTATCAAATATATGAATACCCCTAATATAGTCTTCATGAGTAGTATCTTTTACTGAAGGACTTGAGGATTTATCAGATATAGATTGTCTACAGGATACTAGAAAGTCAACGTTATAGGCAGGAATACCTCTATAACTAAGACTAGGAAGAGTTCTAGTAGGGTTTCTGGAATTTGAGGTATATGTTTTCCTCCTTGAGTCTGAATGACATCTTCTATAGATTGCCTAATGATAGGTCTGGTAGGTACAACATTAAGGATTTTCCCTTTTTCTAGAAAAGTAATTGCTTCCCAAGGTATCATCCTAGGGATAGCAACTTGGCTACTAAAAATGTTAGTATCTATAATGATTGTGTGTCCTTGTTCACTTTGTTTTATGGCATAAGGATTTAAGGTAGAAAGAACCTTAAGGTGAATCCTCAAAAGGACAGATCTTGGTAAATACTCATAACCATGAGAAGTACTCTAAGCTCTAAGACCTTAGATAAATTACTGTTAGAGAGAGCTACACTCAGATTAGTATAAAAATTAAAATATACAGGTCCATGCGAAAGGCTGGTTTCAATGGCTCCCATAAGGGATGCTTTGCAATTGAGGCATCTACCATCTCTAAAGGTGCATGGAATACTGGTGTTTTGTCCAAGCAAACTCAAAGGTTTAAACGTTATTCGTACAAGTCATGTATCCAGATATTTATACTTTTGCATAAAAGGATACAAATCATGAATATTTAATAAATAAATGATATCATCATTATTCTGTAAAAGAATAGCATGCTCGAAAGTTTTTATTATTTTCCTACTAGTAAAATCAAAGGTTTTGATTTTAAAAATTATTTCTGGTTTAACCTTGGGTATTGTCCATTTATCCAAAGATTCTTTTACATCCTAATAAGCTATAAGTTTAGTTGCTTCTAAGGTTGAAGCTAAAGTATTAGCTACGATCGTGATAAAAGGAGAGTTATATTCAGACAGGTTTTATTGTGACCGTGAATGCAAAGTTTAAAAGAAATATAATTATTAATATGTCCAAAAATATCCATGGCTCTAATACCTAGAGTGGGGGCTAACTTTTAAGCGAACAAGTAAGTGAAGAGATAACTAATATGAACCTAGTTAGGGTAAATGAGCTAGAAAACATACAGTTAGCACGTCTCTCGATGATTTAACCGGATCTAGGGTCCTAACGCAATCCCTGCTTCGCGAACCTAACCACAACGTGATATTATTTTCTCTTTGCTACTGGTGGGGACAAAAAATAGACCTTGGATTTTCCTTTCTTATCATTAATTATTTTCTCAAAGATCATACTGGTAAGGGAATCCTAGAAAACTTCGATGGTGGGGTTAATAGGTTCTAGTTCCTATCTCTCGCCAACTAAGATGCTAGATTCGTTATCAACGTGCTCAAATTCTGTATGACTGCTTGTAGATTTCATTGAAGCATCTTCAAGTGCAAATTATAGAATAGATTGCTCCTTCATAAAATCCATGGTTTATATAATGAGCTCACTTTCTGTTATGTTAGGGAATTTCTTCTTTAATGCAGTTTGAGCCACAGTAAAGTATTTTCTGTTGAGGCTGGAAGAGCCTTTGGGATGACATCAAAACAAGCTTGAGTATGGGTTTTGATGGCCTTTATTAATTCTGGTAAATTAGAGTTCTTCCTTTTATCCCACCACTTTGTATAAAAGACTCTTTTTAGTCGAGAGATTTTATTATGGTAATCACACTGTAAGTCCCATTTCCAGGTCCAAGTAATACTGAAATGAATAATAAAATGTACTACTGATTTGGACAAAGAAATATCCTTGTTTACTGGTAAAAGAGAATAAATGGCTTGCCACTCTCGAAATGCTGTTTGAGCCTGTTCTGGTAAAGTTTCCAAGGTTATCCTAAATTTCTCCCACCAAACAAGGAACCAATTTGGGAGGTCTTTTTTAAGAGCCTCGGGACGAATTCTGATAAACCACGTGTGGTTGTCGACAGGGTTCTGGTTTTTATAATGAGCTCACTTTCCGTTTAAATTATTATTGAATAGTTTATATAAATATCTAAAAATTCCATATTCATTAATGAGACTATGATCTTGCATTAGTACGAGAGGATTAAGATCATAGATAATGAATAAAAATGTCAGCAACATATTAAAGTATAAAATTTTTAATGAATGGTTGCTAGTACGATTCACTAAACATTATAAATGCATGTGATCTAGATCCGAATCATTGATGTGGACAGATATCTTAGTGAATGTACTTTATATAATAATAATACATATGACGGGACCGATATGAATTAATATTTTTATTAATGTATATTTTATCATAAAGATTTAATACACATCAATCTGATGATAATATGTAGATCAATCTGAATCCTGAGTAGTCATGAACTCCTATACATGTCTACTGGATCTTTTGATTCACTCGTTAATGTTTATTTATAAAATAAGCTAGTGACTTTTGTTTTGGAGATTCAGTGATATAGATGGCTGGGAACATGATCTTACAAGATTTGAAATCCAAGCTTTCCTAATGGATCGTATAGTGGTTCACTTAAGTGTTAATTTGAGAACTGAATGGTTACTAGGCTCAAATTTATAATACAATTATAAATTAGTCATTCACTAGTTAATTAATGATACTTAAGGACCAAGAAGTAATTAGAAGGGTAAAATATGATAATTTTGACGAGCTTTAATTTACGAATCAATAATTGGAGGACAAAACTATAAATACATTCTATAATATCTAAGAGAGTAATTTCATATTTATAGTGGAGTAATAATGAAATTAATAAATAAGATTATTTAATTAAAAAGTTTAATTAACAATCTGATTTATTGGAGCTTAAGATTCTAGGTCCATGGTCCCCATGTCACATTTGAACTACGCAAGAACGTAGTTATGAGATAACTATATGTGAATAAATAATTAAGAATTAATTAATTGAATTATTTATATAAAATTTAAGAAATTACACACACACACACACACACACATATATATAAATGACTATATCGATTAATTTTTTATTTCTATAAGTGAGACAGAATACCTAATTTGTGAAATTAGATAATTATAAATTATTATTAGATAATAATTTCAATCAACTAAATCTGTTATTTGAGAACTAACAGATAAATTAGTTGATAAAAATAATCAGATATGTTATTTTTGAATTAACTGATATCTAGATATTTATCTGAATAAAATAAATATTTAATTTACAATAATTATCACGTATCAATCACTGATTGACAATCAGAGATTGGCATGAATTATTGTAGTGTAACATGGCACAAGAGTAGTGGGGGCGCAATACTGTAGTGACACACGACACTACAGTAGTGCTATTGCACACAATGTTGTGAGGCACTGTGATAGCTTACGGCAACTACAGTGCCGTGTGGCACTGTAGTTCCACAAATTGCAGTGGGTCCCACTGCAATGGTAATTTTAAAATTAAATATTATTTTTAGCTTATCCCAAAAAATATGATATGCTATCATCTAGAATATATATATATATNTAGCTTCAGTGTTGATAGAGAGTTGAAAACACAATTACTATTAGAGTGAATTTTTTTTGTGATTAAAAAGTTAATAAAAAAGCTCTGAAAGAATGATCATCGCATTCTCTTAAAGGTTTTTCTTACTAAATTAATCATTCTCAGTAAATCTCTAGATCTCATGTGTTGAGTACATTTAGAGAAAGAAAAAGTATCTTTGAATTATTCTACGTGCCCACACACATCCTAGTGTGTTTGTTGATTGGCTTATAAGATCTTGGTGCGGATCTTGAAGTTTGTTTTTGGTGAGAACGTAAGATCGTTGGTTTACAAGAACACTTGATATAGACTTCACGAGGTTTATGATTTCTATCCATGTATGTCTTTATTTCATAAATATATAATGGATCCTGATTGAAAAAAAAATTTCTATAAAAGTTTTTATTTTGAAAAAAGTTGCGTCGCGCTTGTTTCATTTTATCAGAAAAAACATACAATTCATTTTTAGTAAATATTTTTAAAAACCACCACAGTTCCGTCACGTTTCCACCAATTGGTATCAGAGCGGTCATTATATATTTGTATATTAAATACTGTATGGGTGTTCTTGCATTGTTCGTAGTATATTTTGATATATGTGAATGAATGGATGGTTTGTTTTTTGAATGTATGGTTAAATAATGAATCGTTAATTGCATGGTAGTTATTGGATTATGCTTTGTTATTTAATTTTTCTTTAAATCTTGTGTAAGCCGATTTGGGGCGTAAGAATATTTGTAATTTTATTTTGAATATTATATTATAATTATTTTGATCGCGAGAAGACAAAGAACGCACAAGACGAACGAGGAGGAAAAAGAAAGAGGATTTCCGGCCCTGGCGCCGCTAGTATTTTTAGCGGCGGTAACGCCCTCAGAAAAATTGACTCCAAGGGCAAGCCCGTCGAAAAATTGGTGGTGGCAACGGTGGCGCCGTGTCTGATCGTGGCTACCGGAGGCGGTGGACGTTCGACGACGGTGATGGGTAGTGGTGGGAGAGTCCTATCGGTGGTGGTAACTGTTGTCACATCTAGGGAAGTTTTGCAGAAACTTTGATACCAACTTATCCTATCACTGCAGAGTTTTATGATAACCCTAACTCTATCTTTTATCTTTTAAATTTTTAAATTAATGTAATTTAAAATTTAATTATTAATTTAAAATTTTATGAAAAATAAAGATTAATTAATTGACATAGTTTGACCCAAGTCAATAAATTGTTTGACACAAGTCAAATTCAATAATTTTAAAAGATAATTATAGAGATAATTTTTAATTAAGAAAAATAGTTTTTACTAATTAAAAGGGTTTTGTTTGAAGCTTGAATATTATGAAGATGGATATCAGGTGGAGAAGGGGATATTTCAAAAATATGTAATCTTGAAGTCCTCTTTGTAACTTTATATCTTTATTTCAATGGTTGTAATTTAGAAAATACCCAATAGTCGCCCGGTCCATTATTATTTTATTTAATTGTTAAATAAATATTTATTGATATGATTCATAACATGACCATGCATTAGTCTATCACATGCCATACATGAAACCCCACATAGTTTTGATTAATCATGCATCTCATCTGAAGAAAAATGATTTATTAGGATCGTCTTAATATGTTTATATGAATTGTTTTGAAAAATCAATTGCATGTAAACTGCTAGGTTTTAATTAGTTAAAACTTGGTAATCACACCACTCTAAAGGATATAGTAACATTTAGGATAACCAACTTTCGTAAAGTTTTTTAATTAAAGTTTGATGAATGTAATTAATTAGTTAATCTAAGTTCAGTTAATTATGACTGACTCTTTAGAAGCTTAAATGAGCTTAGACCAATTAGATCGAATTAATTGTTAATTTCACATTCGTGGGGTTATTATTTTAACTAGTAATTAATTTAAAATTAATTTATTAGTTAAAATAGAAACACATTATCCTAAAGTAGTGAGTGGGAGAAGGTTGACATGTCAATGTAACCTATCGTCTACATTATTAACACAACACCCTGATGTACAGTGAGGGCCTCGAGATAGCTATGTTTTCATCCCCCCAAGGAAGGTTTTGAACTGTATAAATACCAAGATTGGACTTTTTAAGAAGATAGGACTAAGTTATGTAGTTTAGTTTTTACTGACCCTAAGACAACATATTTTAAATCAAGTCATGGAATCCAAAATAATGGGTTACACGCGCAAAGTCACAATTAAGCTTTCATCTGGATAATTGTGACTTGACCGAATAAGCGATATCTTATTATTAAAAGATAAAATATGAGATACGTTTTAATTAATAAGGATAAGAATGTCTCATACACATCTAAGATTAATCTGACTGACCCTAAGGCGGCATGTTATTTGTTAGGTTATTTTATCGTGGATTAGTAAATGATATATTATGAGTTTAATATGTTGCATTCATGTACGTTTACTTTATGAATTCTAAATATTTTTTTAATTATATTGAATTATGTATGTATTATTTTTTCGTTATTATTATGTCTACCATGTGTAACCCTATTACTGCTTTACTTGCACTTGAGAAAATGAATGGTGATAACTCCATAAGATGGAAATCCAACGCAGACATGTTGCTAGTTTATGAGCATAATGAATTTATTCTTGCTGAAGAAAGTCTGAAAGGCCTGCAGTCATCACTTGGATTATTGACATAGGAGCTACCATTGGGGGCAAGGTAAATGTTACCGAGCAAAACCCTTCTCCTTCTCTTGTTAGTAGTAACAAAAGGAAGAGGAAGAATGGTAAGGAAAAAAGCAAGAATAATAATGTAAAGAAGGCCAAAAGGTCAGCCAGGGGGAGATTGACAACGAACTCGCAGGAAAATATTTCCATTGTGGGGTTGAATGTTAATGGAAGAGAGACTGTAACAAGTGTCTCTCTGAGTTGAAAAAGATAGGTAAATATGATTTACTTGTACTTGAAGCCTGTTTAGTGGAATATGATTTGATGACGAGATCATTATGAGAGTTGGCAATGGTGCGCTCGTGTCATTGAAAGCATTGGAGACAATCCACCTTAATTTTCGAAATAATTATTTAGTTTTGAATGATGTTTATTATATTTATGGATTTTTGAGAAATTTGATTTCTCTTTCGTTACTGCATGAACAATTTTTTGAAGTTTTTTAATTAATAATTAGTTTATTATTTTTAAGAATGGATTTAATATTTGTCATGCAAAATTATCGAGCAAAATTTATATGCTTAAACTAACTGAACGCGCGTTAAATAATTTAGAATTATTTAAAGTAGTAAAAGCTAAAAGTAATAAACGACAAAGAGTTTCTCATGATGATGATAACACAAATATTTGGCATCTTAGGTTGGGAGATATTAATCTAGATAGGTTAAACATGTTAGCAAAGCATGGTGTTTTGAGAGAACTAAAAATTGGAAGTCTTCCAGTTTGTGAATCCTTTCTAGAGGGTAAAATGACAAAGATATCTTTCATTGGAAAGAGCCAAAGAGTCAAGGAACCACTTGAGCTAGTGTATAGTAATATCTATGGACCGATCAATGTACAGGCTAGAGATGAGTGTGAGTATTTGTTAATTTTATTGAGGATTACTCAAGATATGGTTATACTTACCTAATGCATAGAAAGTCTGAAACTTTTGGAAAGTTTAAAAACTTCAAAATTGAAGTTGAATAGCAATTAGGTAAATCATTGAAAACCCTTCGATCAGATCGAGGTGGTGAATACTTGAATTTAGAATTCAAAGATTACTTGTTGGAGTATGGAATCCTATCCTAACTCACAACACCTGGAATACCACAAAACAATGGTATTTCAGAAAGAAGAAACCAAATCTTAGTAGATATGGTTAGGTCGATGTTAAACTACTCATCACAACCACTTACATTTTGGGGATATCCATTACACACGGCAACATACATTTTGAATGTAATGCCTTCTCACTGTGTAAGCAAGATACCTTTAGAGTTATGGAATGACTCCAAACCCAGTTTTCGTCGTTTCCATATATGGGGTTGTCCAACTCACGTTCTTAGACCTAAGACTGGAAAGTTAGACTTAAAGTCTGAAGTATGCATATTCGTTGGCTATGCTCTATAGATTAGATGTGGGTACTTTTATAGTCACAAGGATCAAAATGTGTTTGTATCAACAAATGCCACCTTCCTTGAAGTAAATTAGTTCTCCAGGAATTTGCGTCTGATGAGATCAAACCACCTTCATTATCAACTGATAAATGATAAACCATAGAACCCACAGTTCCCGTTAAGGAAACCCCGGTGCAACGTCGTAGTCGGAGGGTTGTAAGACAACCTATTCGCTATGAAATAGAGACACATGTCCTAGTGTATGACATTGATAAGGATGATCCATTAACTTATGAAGAAGCTATAGATAATTCTAAAAAGGAAAAATGGCAAGATGCCATGAGCCAATATATGGAATCGATGTATGCCAATTCCTTCTAGGAACTTGTAGATCAACCTGAAGATGTTAGGCCTATTGGATGTAAAAGAATCTTCAAGCAGAAAAAAGGTGCAGATGAGAAAGTAAAGACTTTCAAGGCATGACTGGTAGCCAAGGGCTATACACAAATGGAATGAGTCGATCATGAAGAGACATTCTCCTCTATTGCCATGTTAAAATCCATTCGCAGCCTTTTGTCCATTACCGCTAGTTTGGACTATGAAATATGACAAATAGACGTTAACACAGCTTTTCTGAATGACTCTGTTGAAGAAAACATCGATATGATGCAACCAGAAGAGTTCGTGAAAAGGGGGCAATATCTAAAAGTATGCAAGTTAGTTAAATCTTTTTATGGATTAAAGCAAACATCTAGATCTTGGAATCTTACCTTTAATGAGATTATTAAATCATATGGCTTCAAGCAAAATGTTGATGAAACTTGTGTTTATAAATACATCAATGATAAGAAAGTGGTTTTCTTAGTTCTTTATGCTGACGATTTTCTACTCATTGGGAATGATGTAGAAGCTTTGTCAATGGTAAATATGTGGTTAGCTAAGAAATTTCAAATGAAATATTTGGGAGAGGCAAACTATGTTCTAGGCATTCAAATCTTAAGGGATATAAAGAACAAGCTCTTGGCACTTTCTCAGACATCTTATATTGATAAGGTACTAGAGAGATTCTCTATAGAGAATTCCAAGAAAGGTCAACTACCGACCATACATAGAATTGTTCTCTCAAAGGAGCAATGCTCTAGGATACATCAGGAGGAAGAGAATATGACAAAAGTTCCTTATGCTTCATTTGCTGGTAGCCTCATATATGCCATATTGTGTAGAAGATCAGACATCTGTTATGCACTGGAAATTGTCAATCATTATCAATTTAATCAAGATTTGGAACATCAGATTGTAGTAAAGCACATTCTCAAGTATTTTAATAGAATGAGAAACTATATGCTTTTTTATTTAGGTGGAATCCTGAACCTCACTGGATATACCGATTCTGATTTTCAATCAGACAGAGATAGTCAAAAGTCAACGTCTGGATCAGGATTCACCCTAGGTGGAGGAGTTGAAGTCTTGAGAAGAATCAAACAATACATCATTGCAGATTCCATTATGGAAGCCGAATATATAACAACTTGTGAAGCTGTGAAAGAAGTGGTGTGGCTCAGAAAGTTCTATACTCATCTGAAAGTTGTTCCAGATATGGATAAACCACTAATCCTATACTGTGACAACAGTAGAGCGGTATCTAATTCCAAAGAACCAAGGAGTCATAAGAGGGGAAAACACATATAGAGGAAATATCATCTTGTAAGAGAGATCGTGCATCGATGGGATGTGACTGTTGAGAAGATAAGGTCACATTAGAACCTGGATAATCCTTTTACCAAGACAGTTCCTGCAAAGTCATTTCCGGGACATGTGCATAACATGAAGTTGAGAGAGATGCCACATTTGCTTTAGGACAAGTGAGAGATTATTGGGGGTTATGCCGTCAAATTATGTGTATTGATATTTTAATATAAAATTTAATGAAATTATATTTTTTTATAATTGTCCTTTTAAATTATTGTTGAATAATTTATATAAATATCAAAAAATTTCATATTCACTAATGAGACTATGATATTGTATTACTACGTGAGGATTAAGATCATATGAATAAAAATACTAGCAACATATTAAACTATGTAAACTTTAATGAATGGTTCCTAGTACGGTTCACTAAGTATTATGAATGCATGTGATCTAGATCCAGATAATTGATGTGGGTAGACATCTTAGTAAAGATACTTTACATAATAAGATTATATATGACATGACCGATGTGAATTAGTACATTTATTAACGTACTATTTATCATAAAGATTTAAACACATCAATCTGATGATCATATGTAGATCAGTCTAAATCCTGAGTAGTTATGAACTCCTATACATGTCTACTGGATCTTTTGGATTCACTCGTTAAGGTTTGTTTGTAAAAGAAGCTAGTGACTTTTATTTTAGATATTTAGTGTTATGGATTACTGAAAACATGATCTTATAAGATTTGGAATTCAAGCTTTCCTAACGAATCATATATTGGTTCGCTTAAGTGTTAATTCTGGAACTGAATGGTTATTGAGTTCAAATTTATAATACGATTATAAATTAGTCATTCAGTAGTGAATTAATAGTACTCAAAGATCAAACGATAATTAGAAGGGTAAAATGATAATTTTGACCAACTCTAATTTACAAACCAATTTGGAGGATAAAACTATGTGAAATGATTATATCAATGGACTACACAAGAATACTCTGTAAATACATTATATAATCTCTAAGAGTATAATTCCATATTTAAAGTAAAGTAATAATGAAATTAATCGATAAGATTATTTAATTAAAGATTTTAATTAATAACCTGGTTTATTGGAGCTTAAGATTATAGGTCCATGTGTTGGGGGTTATGCCCTCATAACATGTGTATTGGCATCTTGATATGAAATTTAATAAGGATTACATTTTTTTATAATTGTTCTTTTAAATTATTGTTGAATAATTTATTTAAATAATTGAAAATTGTATATTCATTAATTAGACTATGATCTTGTATTAGTACGAGATGATTAAGATCATAGATAATGAATGAAATTGTCAAGCAACAAATTTAAGTATGAAATTTTTAATGAATGGTTGCTAGTACAGTTCACTAAATATTATGAATACATGTGATCTAGATCTGAATCATAGATGTTGATTGACATCTTAGTCAATGTACTTTATATAATGAGATTATCTATGACTAGACCCATGTGAATTAATATCTTTATCAACGTGTTGTTTATCATAAAGATTTAATACACATCAATTCGATGACCATATGTAGATAAGTCTGAATCTTGAGTAGTCATGAACTCCAATACATATCTACTGGATCTTTTGATTCACTCATTAATGTTTGTTTGTAAAACAGACTAATGACTTTTGTTTTGGAGATTGAGTGATATGGATGGCTGAGAACATGATCTTATAAGATTTTTAATCCAAGATTTCTTAACGGATCGTATATTGGTCCCCTTAAGTGTTAATTCTGGAATTGAATAGTTATTGAGCTCAAATTTATAATAAAATTATGAATTAGTCATTCACTGGTGGATTAATGGTACTTAAGGATCAAAATGTAATTAGAAGGGTAAAACGATTATTTTGAGTAGTTCTAATTTACGAACCATTAATTGGAGGACAAAACTACATGACATAATTATATTAGTAGACTACACGAGAATACTCTGTGAATACAATATGTAATATCTAAGAGTAGAATTCTATATCTATAGTGGTGTAATAATGAAATTAATAAATAAATTATTTTATTAAATAGTTTAATTAATAATCTGGTTTATTAGAGCTTAGGATTACAGGTTCATGGTCCTCAAGTCACCTCTGCACTACGCAGTCTAGAATGTGAATATTTCATGACATGAGAAAATGATTTACTTGCGAATGAATTTTCATTCTAGGGCAAGTAGATAATTATGAGATAATTATGTGTGATTAGTTAATTTAAAATTAATTAATTGAATTATATATATAATTTTTTGAATTAATATATATATAAATAATTATCAATTTTTTAATTATCGATAAGTGAGACAAAATATCTACTTTATGAAATTAGATAATTAAATTATTATTAGATAATAATTTGGATCAATTAAATCTGTTATCTGTGAAAGAACAGATAATTTAGTTGATAGGGATAATGATATATGTTAATTTTGAATTAACAAATATCTAGATATTTAACTTGATTAAAATAAATATTTGATACGCAGTAATTGTCACGTGTCAATCACTGATTGAGTATCAGAGATTGACATGGACTACTGTAGTGCCACGTGGCACTGCAATAATGGGTGTGCAACACAGTTATGCAATGTGACACTATAATTGTGCACAATATTAGTGGGTCCCACTCTTATTAGAAATTTTATAATTAAAAATTATTTCGATTATCCCAAAATATCAGATACACAATTATCAAGAAAAATATACATATATTATTCTGATGGCCTAAGATAATGAATTAGTTCAATTTGTTCAATCAATTAGTTGAATCAGAAAATCAGTTCATCAATCAAGAGTTGAGAGAAGAACACAATTCTTAAAGAGTGTCTTTTCTATGATTAAGAGTTAATCAAGTCTCTTAAAGAATCCTCATTACGTTATTTTAGAGAATCATCTTACAAAAGTCATTCTCAGTAAAATCTCTAGATCTCATATGTTGAGTACATATAGAGACAGAAAATTATTTCTGTTATATTGTACATGCCCACACATGACCTAATGCGTTGAGGATTGACTTGAAAAATCTTGGTGTGGATGTCGGAGTCTGGTGATCTTTGGAACGATTTCGTGGGAACAGAGAATCGATCAGTTTCATGAGGACGCTTGATTTAGACTACTAGAGGTATACGATTCCTAACCTTATATGTTGTAGATTTAACTTATAATTATATAATGGATTCTGACTGATTGAAAATATTTTTCAATAAAAAGTTTTTTTGGTTATCGTAGCGTTGCACGATTTTATTTTATTAAATGATTTGATTTTTTTTAAAAATTTAATTTTTAAAATGGCCACGCTCCACGACAACCAACACCATGATCCCCAAGTCATCTCTATACTACGCAGTTTAGGGTGTGAATATTTTAAGACTTGAGAAAATGATTGACTTGCAAACAAAATTTTATTCTGGGGTAAGTACGTAGCTATGAGATAATTATATGTGATTAATTAATTAAAAATTAACTAATTGACTAATTTTATATAAATTTCAGAAGTTATATTTATATAAAATTATATCGACTAATTTTCTAATCATCGATAAGTGAGACTAAATATCTAATTTATGAAATTAGATAATTATAAATTATTATTAGATAATAATTTGAATCAATTAAATTTATTTTTTGTGAACTAATAGAGAAGTTAGTTGATAGGGATAATGAGATATGTTATTTTTAAATTAACTGATATCTAGATATTTATCTGATTAAAATAATTATTTAATTCGCAGTAGGTACCACGTCTCAATCACTAATTGAGAATCAGAGATTGACGTGAACTACTATAGTGTCACATGGCACTGCAGTAGTGAGAGTGTAATACTATAGTGCCACACGACACTACAATAGTGTCGTGGCACACATTGCCGTGAGGCATTGTGATAGCTCACGGCAACTATAGTGCCATGTGGCACTACAATTGTGCACAAATTATAGCGGGTCCCACTGCAATGATAATTTTAAAATTAAATATTATTTTCAGTTTATCTCTAAAAATATGATGCCATTATCTAGAAAATATATAGATATTATTCTATTGGCCTTCATGTTGATAGAGAGTTGAGAACACAATTGTTATAGGGGTGAATTCTCTCTGTGATTAAAAAGTTAATCAAAAAGCTATGAGAGAATGATCATCGCATTCTCTCAAATGATTGTCTCACTAAATTAATCATTCTCAGTAAGTCTCTAGATCTCATGTGTTGAGTACATCTAGTGATAGAAAAATTATTTTTGAATTATTCTACGTGCTCACACTCATCCTAGTGTGTTTGAGGATTAGCTTGGAAGATCTTGGTGTGGATCTCGAAGTCCGTTGTTCGTGAGAACGCAAAATCATTGGTTTACGAGGATGCTTGATATAAACTATAAGAGGTATATGATTCCTATCCATGAATGTCTTTGATTTAATATATAAATATATATTGGATCCTGATCGAAAAGAGTTCTAAATAAAAAAATTTATTTTGGAAACCGTTTCATCGTGCTTATTTTCATTTTATCGAAAAAACATACGATTCATTTTTAATATTTTTAATAAATATTTTTAAAAACCACCACGCTTCCATCGCGCGAGCACCGTGTTTCTCTCTCTATATATATACATCTCAAAATGCAACATATGTCCGCACTCAACTTTTAGCAAGTGTCCAAATATGTAATGTTGACTAATAAATATTGTGCTAGACTATTACTAAATTAAATTTAAACATATTGACTAATAAATATCATGCCAGACTATTACTAAATATAAATGTAAAATTTATTTTTATAAATACGAATTAATAAATTGATATTAATACATAGTAAGTTAATATATTTGATTTATAATGACTAGATACTACTAAATATTGCAGTTGATATATGCATCCCTTGTCCTTTCATGTTCCATCATTGAAGATATGCTATTTAAAAATAATTAACTCTTTGATTATTCTATCTTTTACTCAGAGATGTTCATGGTTCAGTTTAGTAGTCTTCTAGTAAAAAATTGAAGCGAACTGAAATTTTTATTCGGCGATAAAATCAAACTAAATCGAACCGTTCATGCTAATAGAACGGTTCGGTTATTCGGTTAGGTATTATTAATTAAAAATAATTTTTGAAGTAATTTTTAAATTATATTATTGAAAAAATATATAATTAAAGTTTTGTTTCGGTTTGGTTTGGTTTAATAAGAAATTATATATAAAAAATAAAAAAAATATAAATTTAATGTTTCGGTTCAGTTTAGTTCGGTTTGAAGACCACCAAAATTTTGAACCGAACTGAAACTTCGGTTCCCTTATTTATCCAAACTGAACCGAGTATATATAAAGAACCGATCGAACTGGTCATTTTCGGTTTGGTTCGGAATAATGTTGAACACCCCTACTTCTACTCAACTTTGTATCAACTAAAATTATTAAGCTTCCTTTGATTCTTTTGTGTATAACTTATGGGTTGAAAGAAATAACAGTAAGTACAGGGATAGGGATACACTTACTAGAACTATAATTATTCCTGTCAGGAATAGGCTTGGATAGGATTTGGTGTCAAATATCTATTCCTTTGTCTCATGTCAATAGTATGCTTGTGCAGAACTGGGACTTACCTCTTTATATTTTGGAGAAGCCTCATTGATCCTATGTGAGAGCTAGTGATTGGTGTTTTCATTATTTGGTTTTATTGGAATATGTCAAGAAAATAGTTACGTATATTTGTTACTTTAGGTTTTCCTTCATTTTCTTCCTCTGTTTTCTAGCCTTCCCCAATAATTTCTATGAGTTCAAAGTCTATAAGTACTATTTTAATCTTCTTTCTCTTAAAATTTTATCAAAATTTATTGTTGATGGTCATTATATGCATTTTATTTGCAGGTTGGAAGACGAATATATCCAGTGATTCCAATCCAACTATGAAAAGGTACATCCTTCATTCTTTTCATTTTAAATCTTGGTTATCATGATAGTTTAATTTCATAAAGTTGATGATTAGTGTATTGATATTTTGTCCAAAATTGTTGTTTGTCTATGATAAAGATTTTCTCCTATAAATTCTTGGTTTCCATTAGTTATTTTACTTTGACATCAGAGAGTTTTTGTTTTCTCCCTCTTATTTTATGTTTCCTCAAACTATAAAGAATTAGGAGGTTAAGATAATATACAAGTGGAATTAAATTAGTTTGTCGACTTATAGATTTATATTTTCTTATTTCAAATCATTTTTATGTAGTCTAATGATCTTTTCTAACTTTTTTTATTACATAAAAAATCAAAGATTTTGGTATCGCCTTTATTTCTTTTAAATTAGTGGCTAAATTGGAGCGTAGAATCCAATATAATCAATTTTATATTCCATGATACATATAAATTAGTTTAATAGTTCATACTTATATTTATGAATTATAATATTTTAAATTTGTAGCTTTAATTTTTCAACCCCGTGCAGAGCACTGGCTTACCGGTAGTTTATTATATATTTTATTAATATTTATTCAATAACACTTTGTATAAAAAATTATTTTTATTTTTGGGTTAAAAGTTAAATTTTATTTAACAAAAAAGTTATACTAATTCAAAGGGCATATCCTAGAAAACTCAAAAACATAAAATACATTGATAGAGACTAAAAACTAACTCAAAGAAACACTAGGACACAAAGAAACTAAAAAAGGAAACTATCAAGCCGTAAGTAAAAGAGAATGTAGTTACATAGAGGCTAAGATTATCATAAATCATAGGGTATTCCTCAACCCTATGGACTTTATAATATTCTAGTAATCTTTTTTAACAACGAGAGAGGACTCCAAGCATTTTACTAGTATTAACTCTTCTATTTTTTTCTACCCAAATTTAGTAGATAAAAACATAAAACACTAGTTTAACAACCTGAAAGACAAATGTTATTTTATGATGAAGAATCCAAGAACCAATTTTGGAGTTGAGACCAAGTGTAGTAAGGGCACAACAAGTCACACAACCTGAGCAGCCTATCCAGAATGGTCGTAGTGACACATAAACACAGTAGATATGTTCAACAGATTCTAAACCATTAGAGCAAAAAACAAAAGCTTTAATTTTTGAATTAGATCACTTTAATTAGACTTATTAAAAAATAGCACAAGACTTTTAATTTAACATGTGTGTGGTCCCACATGTTGAAATTTTACAACATTACAATCTAATGTTCCTTAACTATAAAGTTTTCTAATCAATTTGATGGTTTTGCTAAACTATTTCCTACTTTTCTTTCATTAAATTTTTTATTTCTCCTAAGAAATTGTGTTAGGAGTAAACCGTTTTTCACTTATTAATTGGAGTTGTTCTTCTCATTCCTTTTTTTTATGTTATTGTTAATCTTTACAAGATTAGTGTGTGAATTATATCTTATAATTGAATTGAGATTCGAAACTTAAGGCTGGTGTAACGGATTTCTTTCTCACACTCTTTAAAACAAAATAGAAAAATATGTGAGAATAGAGTATTAACACCCGGAGAAAAGGGATTATGGACTGGCTTTTCTTTTTTTAATTTAGTTTACAATTAGCCTCTATTTATAGACCATCCTCAAGATCTAGTCTTATATTCAAAAATATAAATATCCTCTTATAAATGAAATATTCATAGTATTCTGGGAAAATATAATAACAATTGGAAGATTTTAATCAGATTTAGGGAAATTACAACCATAATTAGGAGATTTCAAGAATATTTTTATGGAATTTGCCTCCAAAACCTGAGCGGAGCTTCGCTGTACGATCATCTCCTTTATTTTTGTATTCGACTTCTCCCATTTTGCCATGTAGGTGATCCTTGTATTCTCTCCCGATTGGCTCCTTTTTATACACGCCTTTGATGGCGTTTGTTCCTCTATTCATTTGCCCCCCTTTACACTCAACAAAATTTCATTTACTGATGTGTAATGATGATGAATCTCAGTTCACACGCATTTTTATAAGGGATTTGATTAGACTTTTCTTCATTTTGCATGATTATTGGGAACCTGCAAACATTGGTAATAACAAAAATATTTTAATTAATAAGTAAAATGAAATGTGTACCTTATCCTAATTGCCGCTTCATCTCCTGTTCTCGTTGACAACTTCTCATCATTTCTCTACCTCTTCACCTTCCTGTTCTCAGTGAGGGATTTTTATTAGCGCGTGCCTTGATTATTTATATACTATCTAGTTGTCACTCTATCATTCATTAGTATAGGCGACGGTACCATCTTGTCAGTCATGTCTCCCTGTAAAACATCCTTTCTAATTCCTATTTTAAAAAAAATTATAAGGAGCTTTTCAATTCTCTTTCAAATTCGTGAAGTATATATGGACCTCCTCCCCTCACTTCTTCTTCACCTTCTTCCTTCTTAAGTCTTTCATCTTCTTCTTCTTTGCAAATTGTTTTTGCATACTTCTTCTTTTAAAGCTCTTTAGAATGTAGGGCTCCTTACAAAATTACCCACAACCCGACGTACATAGCCCTAGGTCTTAAGCTTCACTTCTCCCCCTTTATGCAAGAATTCTTCCACACTATCGAGTTGGATCCTTCCTAGTTTACCCTAGTTCTTATAGGATTATTTTACGCTTTGAAGCACTAAATAGAAGAAATGGTTTAGATTTAGGTGTCGACTAGCTCTATGCTTGTTATATAGTCAAATATCGTAACGAATCTTATTATCTTGCCCATATACCGGTCCGGACAAGAGGAAAATAATAATTGTGATCCCAAAAAGGGATAAAGGTTGGGACGAGACGTCATCTTGATTGGTGGGAATTGAGGCGGTGATGGCCGCTGGAGAATCCCCAAAAAATGGGGAGTTTTCAGTAAGTTGCCAGAGCTTTGGTTATTCTTCTTTTTCTTTCCTTTCATTTCTTCTTCTTTCTTCTGATTTTGGATTTTCCTTTTCATAGATAACAAGAAGAACAATAAGCCATACCTATCCATTGAATCCAGGGAAAAGATTATTGTTGCTTACAACATTCGAGGACGTGACTGAGGCGATCGCCTCGACCCTTGAAATGAAGTTATTTCTTCTTCATCTCACCCATCTTCTCATGAGCTCCCAAGAGGTACCCTATCCCTGATACTCATTCTGTTCCCACAGTTTCCATTTCAAGCACTTCTATTTCATCCAGGTCTGGATGGGAAGATGTAGAGCGGGAATGCCTTCTTAAACAACTTGCCATTAGTGTAGATATGTCAAGACACCTTCACAGCACCATAGTTGGGGACGTTGAGGAGGAGAGAAATGTCCGCCCAAGGCGTGAAGACCCAAGCTCTTCTCGAGTAGCTCATAATCATTCTCCCGCTTTTATTGAAGTTCCTACTGCCCCAACAAAGTTTTATCCTGCCATTTCTCCTACTCCTATAGCTCTAGGAGAGGGTTTACAAGATCGTTCGGTTTCTCCTCCTCCTCCCCCACAGTTAGATCAGAGGGAGCCCATTCTTGTTTGTTGGGGATTATGTCCACAAAGCATGTGTATTGACATTTTAATATGAAATTTAATGAAAATAAACTTTTCTTATAGTTGTTCTTTTAAATTAGTGTTAAATAATTTATATAAATATCTGAAAGTTTCATATTCATTAATGAGGCTATGATCTTACATTAGTACGAGAGAATTAAGATCATAGATAATGAATAAAAATGTCATCAACATATTAAAGTATGAAATCTCTAATGAATGGTTGCTAGTACGGTTCACTAAGCATTATGAATGCATGTGATCTTGATCCAGATCATTGATGTGGATAAACATCTTAATGAATGTTCTTTATCTAATAAGATTATAAATGATAGGACCAATGTGAATTAATATGTTTATTAACATACCATTTATCATAAATATTTAATACACATCAATCTGATGATCATATGTATATCATTTTGAATCTTGAGTCATGGACTCCTATACATGTCTATTGGATCTTTGATTCACTCGTCAAGGTTTGTTTCTAATACAGGCTAGTGACTTTTATTTTGGAGATTTAGTGATATGGGTGGCTAGGAACATGATCTTACAAGATTTGAAATCCAAGCTTTTCTAACGGATCGTATATTGGTTCCCTTAAGTGTTAATTCTGGAACTAAATTGTTATTGAGCTCAAATTTGTAATATGATTATAAATTAGCCATTCACTAGTGAATTAATTGTACTTAAGTATCAAGAGGTAATTAGAACAGTAAATGATAATTTTGAACAACTCTAATTTGTGAACCAATAATTGGACAAAACCACGTGAAACGATTATATCAATAGATTACACGAGAATACTCTGTAAATACATTCTATAATCTCTAAGAGTGCAATTCCATATTTATAGTGGAGTAATAATAGAATTAATAAATAAGTTTATTTAATTAATAAAATGGTTTATTAGATTTTAAGATTATAGGTCCATGGTCCCCATGTCACCTCTGTACTACGCAATGTAAGGTGTGAATATTTGAGGACATGAGAAAATGATGACTTGCAAAAGAAATTTTTATTTTGAGGTAAGTATGTAATTATGAGATAATTATGTGTGATTAATTAATTAAGAATTAAATTATTTATATATAAACTTTGGAAATTACATATATATAAATAATTATATCGACTAATTTTTTAATTATCGATAAGTAGACATAATATCTCATTCATGAAATTAGATAATTATAAATTGTTATTAGATAATAATTTGAGTCAACTAAATCTGTTATTTATGAATTAATAGATAAGTTATTTGATAGGTATAATCAGATATGTTAATTTTGAATTAACCGATATCTAGATATTTATCTTATTAAAATAAATATTTAATTCATAATAATTACCGTGTGTCAATCACTGATTGAGAATCAGATATTGACATGAACTACCGTTTTGTCTCGTGGCACTAAAATAGTGAGGGTGCAATACTGTAGTGCCACCCGACACTACAATAGTGCCGTGGCAAACAGTGTCGTGAGACACTATAATAGCTCAAGATAACTACAGTGCCGTGTGGCACTACAATTGTGCACAAATTACAGTGGGTCCCACTACGAATGATAATTTTGAAATTAAATATTATTTTCAGTTTATCTTTAAAAATATGATATGCCATTATATAGAAAATATATAGATATTATTCTGTTGGCCTCAGTGTTAAGACAGAGTGAAGAACACAATTGCTATCATGTTGAATTTTCTCTGTACTTAAAAATTTAAACACAAAGCTTTGTGAGAATAATCATCGTATTCTCTCAGAGGATTGTCTAACAAAAATTAATCATTCTTAGTAAATCTCTAAATCTCATGTGTTGATGGATCTCGAAGTCCGTTGTTCGTGGGAACGTAGGATCATTGGTTTTCGATGACGCTCAATTTAGACTACAAGAAAATAGGTCTACGGTGACGGTTATTCGAGTCTATGGTGAGTGTTTATAACTGTCAAAATTGATTCAGAGATGGTTGAGAACCATCGTGATTAAATCACCGACGATTTTGACAACCGCCGGAGGAACGTAACGACAGAGACTCTAAAGCGACGATTATTTTGATAATTCGTGACGGTTTACAACCGTCACTAAATTGTATATATAACAACGGTTCTACAACCATCGTGAAAATATGTAGTCTCATTGCGACGGTTAAAAAACCATCGTGAATTTGTCATCCTTGACTTCATCTTGCTACCATACTGCACCACCATTTCCTAGACCAATTTTTACATACTGACCGTCGTGAAAATGTTTAGGAACCGTCGCAAAAACTCTAATTTCACATACTCCTTCATATTTCTGCTAATTCCCAAAATATTCTGTATATTAACACAATTTTAATAGCGTATATATTTTCACAATAGTCAGAGTAGTATCATTCAATATATTTACAGAGCGCATAATTATAAATTATTAAATCATTAATTAGATATCTAAAACTATAATAGATTATTAATACAAATTATTTTATGAGTTCAAAGTATGAAAATTTGAAATAACAAAATATTTCAGAAGTACTATTAAATAACGTTAAACAATAAAAGGTTACCCTAGTCTTTATGAGAGTCTTGGATAAACTTTATAATTAAGCTTAGTTGGGAGCGTATGCCTGAACATTCAGCCTGCACCTGATCATATTTTTCACGTATCTCTGAACATTCAGCCCCTAACTGAGGCACCCGTGCGCATTGAGCCTCCAACTCAACTACTCGTGCTCGTAGAATCTTGCGTGAAAGATTCCCCATGATAATGCGAGAACACTTGAGATGGAGTTATCCCGATACTTGTGAGGGCATGTCGTTTGGTGAAATTAGATCATAATCACCATCCGGAAGTTGACTCATGCGCTCTTCAAGTTTCACCTATAATACAAAATTAAGACTTAGTATGAGTAAACATATAATAACTATTTAAGAACTTGGTATCAATATAACAACTTATACATACTGCAACGTTTGAAGTCTCTTCATTTACATAAGTTCCATCTTTCCGTTCATGTGAGGCTACAAATAGCTCGTTCTTGAGGGCTCTCTTTGAAGCTCTTCTGTCGATAAAATGAGAACATATGATTAAATATACTTAAAATAAAACTAATTAAAACAATTATAAAGTTTAGAATTTACCATTTTTGTTCTTTTCGTTGGTATAGCGGTACGTCCAAACGTGTGAGGGTGTTTTAGTTTCCTCTGTGATCTTCTGTTAGTTTCATCTTGCTTCTACATTTATGATGATGTGAGAATCATGACTTTTAAGACCTTGAATTTTACGATTCTTTGTATCAATACAACGAGACATATTTGAGGCATATCCGCAGGAACTCTGATGCTTTTTAATACTTGGCAAAACATATTTTTCTCTTCGGCTGACATTGTAAAGGAAGCAGGCGGTAATGTAGACTTCTTTTTTATTTTATCGACCTTCTAAAGAAGACGATGATTTACATTCAGGACGCAAAGATCTAGACGTGCATTTAAATTATCTTTCGACTTCCATTTGTCATTTAGAAGCGTTCCAATAATGTTATCACATACATTTTTTCTACATGCATCACATCAAGATTATGGCGTATAAGATTAAACTCCC
This sequence comes from Datisca glomerata, assembly GCA_003255025.1. Lineage (NCBI taxonomy): Eukaryota > Viridiplantae > Streptophyta > Magnoliopsida > Cucurbitales > Datiscaceae > Datisca > Datisca glomerata. Next base: position 695,099 of record QANY01008345.1, read on the forward strand.
AGTAAGTAAGTTAAAAAAATATACTCTTCTTTTTCCAATATTGAACACCGGCTTCCTTTCTTTATTTGTCAATCACTTCCTTTCCAAATATGACATTTATATCACGCACTTGTTCATAAATTATAGACCCCGATTCTAAACTGGGAGGTGGTCTCTCCTCAATGGCACCATCAAATTTTGGATATCAAAGTGAAATATGTGATCATCCTTCAGATATCGTCGATGACCCATAAAACAATATTTATTACTGTGCTTCAAGTATATATGATGTGTGTCAAATGTACAATGAGTCCATGTAAGACGTGAATGTGTATACCATCCAGACAAGTTGTCATACGCAGAAAAATCATTGATAGTCCACAACAATGACACATGCATTTTAAACATTTCCTTTTGTGATGCATCGTATGTATTTACACCAACCTCCCATAATTCTTTTAGTTTTTTAATCAACGATTGCAAATACACATCAATATTATTTCCTGCCATCTTAGGCCCAGGAACAAGCGTAGACAGTATGAAATTTGTTTGCTTCATGCACATCTAAGGAGGTAAATTGTATGGAATCAAGATTACAGGCCAAGTACTGGAACTCGTACTCATGTTTTTGAATGGTTTGAAGCCATCACTAACTAACCCCAACCTAACATTACGTGGTTCCGAAGAAAATTCTTTGAAGTTATCATAAAAAACCTTCCAAGCATCTGAGTCAGCAGGATGTCTCAAAACATCATCCTTAGTGCGTTTCTCATGGTGCCATCTCATACTTTCAGCAGTTTTAAAGAACATGTATAATCTTTGCAATATGTGTTTTAGAGGAAAGTAACGTAATACTTTGGCAGGTATTTTCTTCTCTTTCTTCATTCTTTGAGACATACAATTTGTTTCATTGGTAACCCATCTTGAAATACCACAACGATCACATACTTGGTCTTTCTCTTTTTCTTTTCAATATAACATACAATCATTGAGGCACACATCTATTTTATCATACCCAAGTCCTAACTTCCGAGTCAGTTTCTATGCGTCATAAAATGTATTTGGAAGTTGAACCCCCTTAGGAAATGCTTTCAACAATTCAAGAAGGGAAGAAAATGATTTGTCACTCAATCCATCAAGGCATTTAATATGATATAAGTTCACAATAAATGACAATATTTAGAATTCTTCACATCCAAGATATAGTGGTTGATTACGATCTTTAACCAAATCGTAAAAGTCCTTAACATCAGAATCATCTCTGAATTCCCTCATTCTTTCATCTACATCATCAACCGGTTGTTGTGATGGAATAGAGTCTAAACCATGTTCATTGTTCAATAAATTACCAAATGCATCATGCAAAAAATCATGCATATCATTATCATCCTCTAGACATGATAATTGTGTTTCTACATGTTCCCTATTATTAACAATGACTTTAGATGACGTACCAATTCCGGATGAAGTGGTCACCCCTGACTTCCCGTGAAAATACCAACATGTATAACCACTTATAATTCCATTACATATCAAGTGTTCACGGACAATGTCTCTAGTCTTACGATAACAATTGAACACACTTATAACAATGACACGATATATATCCATCACTCGATTTTCTCTCAAATGCAAAGTTCAAAAACTGATATACTTCATCTTGATATGCCTTACTAAATCCTGGTTGGGTCATCCAACTCTTATCCATTGCAACTCTTAAAGCTTAAAGAAGACCAAACAAATAGAATAATCAAAATTAAGGCTACACCTTTTGGCCAAAGACTGTTGAAGCATTTAATACATTCGGTGACATAGCACCATATCTGTTGGAGTACTATGATAGTATTGGAACTAAATTTAACCCAAATAAATTGTAATATATAATAAGAATTAACACAATCTCAAGCTTACTACAAATTCAAAGAATAAGAGATGGCATCATATACATCCAAATTAACACAATCTCAAGCTTACTACAAATTCAAAGAACAAGAGATGAAATCATATACATCCAAATTTCTTTAACTTAATTCACTCTCCCTTTCATACCCACATAACATAATATTGACATATTTTTTTTATTGAGAATTTTTTTTGACTTGTTCATAATTTGTTTAATATACAATAGTTTATGTTCTCTCACATTCTCAAATAAAAGGTATGAGATGTTAGTGTAATCACCCTTATAAAAAGACCAAAAAACAAATTATTAAAAATTGAAAAAAAAAGACTAAAAAATGAGACTATGCATTTATATGTAAAGGCTTAAAGAAAATCTTAGAAATTAGCTAGCCACGAATTCAGCACGAGGTTGTACAGCTTAAAAATGCAAAGCTCAAAAAATAAAAAATCATAAAAAGAATACTAGAAATCAAGAAAATTAATGGAGAAGAGGGAACCTACTACGACTCATCAATGAAGAGGAGAACCATCGTACTAGGGTTGAGCTACAGCGACGAGCACGGGGCTGAGATCGCCGTTCGAAAATGGGGGAGAAAATCACGCATGTTGAGAGCTAGGAGGAAAACAGGGGGAAAAGGGGAAATGGGGAAAAAGACGCGCGATTCATTTGATTTACGGTTTCTTTTTGCGATGGTTTTTAAAAATCGTCACTATAGATATTTAAAGTTTCCTTTTGCGACAGGTTTTAACAACCATCGCCATAGTGATTAAAAGAAATCAAAACTACACCATTTTACTAAATAATCCCTCAAAGAATTTTGTGATGGATATATGGAACCGTCACAATACGGATTAAAAAAAGCAAAAAATTAAGTAACCCCTCAAAGACATTTGTGACGGTCGTCGCTATTTCTCAACTAATTGTGATGGTTAACATGAACCGTCGCAATATTTCACTTAATTGAGACATTTCCCCTGAACCGTCGCAATTTGGAAATAAAACGTATAAATAATTGCGACGGTTGAGCAAAACCGTCACAAATATGTGACCTGTGGTGACGACTAATTAAAAACCGTTGGTAAAACACAGCTAATTGCGGTCGACTAAACCGTCACAATTGATCTCCATTGTTCAACAATTAGTGACGGTTGTCAAACCATCATCGTATAACCGTCGTAATTAAGAGGTATATGATTCCAATCTATGTATGTCTAAGATTTAATATACAAATATATAATGGATCCTGATTGAAAAGTGTTTTTAATAAAAAATTTATTTTAGAAACTATTGCATCGTGCTTGTTTTCATTTTATCGAAAGACATACAATTCATTTTTAATAAATTTTTTAAAGCCACCACACCTCCTCCGTGCAAGCACCACGTTTCCAAAACTGTTCATGTCCACTCCTCCAGTTCTCAAGGAGGAAGTGAAGATCCTTCTTAGTGGAGGTGGAGGCGTATTACTGGTGTCCCTCCGATCCCATCTTCCATGAACTTCCTCAACGACCCCCGTTCTGCACACATAGTGCTCTGGGGTGTTCAATCTGATACAGATATGATGACTTCCCTTAACATGTTTTTTGAGAACCAACTTTGTTCCCTGAGCCACAGCCTGATGAAGGTATCATTCTTATCCGTTTCTCTCATATTTCCTTATACTTATCTTCTGCGTTTGCTAATGTCTATTTTTTGTGTACTTTGTAGGCCATCATTTTTCACAACAGCCTCTAGGAGCACGTTTTGGCCAATGTGCAGAGCTTGGCTCACTGGAAGGAGGAAGTTCAAAGGTTCCACGTAACCCTTGAAAGTTACCAAGTCAAGATTAAATGGCTAAAGAAGAGTGAGGCCGACCTCCAGGGAGCAGTGGAGGAGTTTGCTCAGGGTGTGTCGATAGCTGCTGCGGAGCATGCTAGTCTGAAGGACTCCTTGAAGGCCACCAAGGAAGCTTTGGAGGAGTCTGAGAGATGCTTGGCTATTTTCGGTGACAATGTGAAACTGAGGAAAGATTGGATGCTGCTGAGTTGGCGTGTTAGGAGGCTGAACGGAGAGAGAGAGAGAAACGGAACACGATTTTCAAGCTCTTTCTAATAAGGCAGAAAAGAAGGCCTACTGTGTAGGTCACAAGGATGGAGAGGAAAACAATCATCCTAAAGTTCCTCTCGAAGATGCCCTAGAATCCCAGTCTGAGGTGAATGCTTCCACTGAGGATGCTCCTGTTCCCGTTGCTGAAGATGACGCCGCTGATTCCTCCATCCCACCTGAAGACGCTGTCTCCACTAAGGAGACTTAGCTTAGTTCTTATTTTCTTCTTGTAATTTATATTTCATGTACATGTACCTTTTAATTTCCAGATAATTTTGTAATTTTCCCTTCATGAAATGAAATGATCGTTTCTAAGACTCTTCTCTTCTCTCTCTTTTTAAGGAGAAAACGTTATTTCTTTTGTCAATTTTCCTAAACACTTCAGTTAAACTAGTAAATAGTTCAAACTTAGTACTTAAGGTATTTATGTAGTAGCAATCTTAAAAATGAATTCCGCTTAATGTGTTTTAGTTCATCCGTCTTCCATGTTATCCGCTTTCAAAAGATTTCATATTTGGATTTCTTCGTGGGAATGGATACCTATCATTTTTGGGGTTTCTTATCCCACTTCTAACTCCTTTGGGTTTACTTACTTTTCCATACTTCGTTGCTTGCTTGCTTTGTTTTGTTTCCTCGTACTTTATTGCTTTGTTTGCTTCATTGTTTGTTTTCTCGTACTCATTTGCTTGTTTTGCACATTTTAGAGAGTATATTTTTCCCACTCTCAAGGACTTAGGCTACTAGGCTGCCAACCTTTTAATTTCTACTTTTTAGAGAGAAGACATTTCCGCTCTCAATGGCTTAGGTCTGAAGCCCACTGACATTTAATTTTCACATTTTCTCGTACTCCTTTGTTTATTTTCTACATTTTAGAGAGAATACTTTTTCTGCTCTCAAGGGCTTAGGCCATAAGACCGTCGACTTTTAATTTTCACAATTTTCATACTCATTTGTTTATTTTTCACATTTTAGCGATAAAGTTTTTCTCGCTCTCAAAAGCTTAGGCCACAAAATCGCCGACCTTTAATTTCCACATTTTCTCGAACTCCTTTGTTTATTTTTCACATTTTAGATAGAATGTTTTTCCCGCTCTCAAGGGCTTAGGCCATAAGACTGCCGACCTTTATTTTCCACATTTTCTCGTACTCCTTTGTTTATTTCCCACATTTCAGAGAAAATATTATTCCTGCTCTCAAAGGCTTAAGCTGAAGACCACCGACCTTTAATTTTCACATTTTTTCTTACTCATTTGTTTGTTTTCTACATTTTATTTAGTGAGGTGAGGGAAAGAGTTGACACAAGTTGTTACGTGGAAAATTATTGCATGAAAAAATCACGGGAAAAATTATTCATGATGACAACATTTTAAGAATTTAAACGAAGTGCTTTTTCAGATAGATAGGGTTCCATGATTTTGCCAATTATGTTCCTTCTTTGGTTGCCAGGTGATAGTATCCGTTGTCACCTATCCCTGAAAATTCAGGGTAACCTGGGAAGGGTTCCATGATTTTAACAATATACGGCCCTTCCCAGGTTACCCTGAATTTTCGCTCCGTTTGGAAGACCCTTTTTCAGAACTAAATCTTATTTTTGAAACTTCCATTTTGTGATTCTTCTCTGGAAGTAGGCTTTTCTCTTTTGATTACAGCTACCCATTTAGATGAGTGCCATCTCTCTTCTTCTGCTAAGTTAGTTATGATTTCATTGTGGGTTTCCAATTTCCATGGGTATTACTGCTTCCGTTCCATAAGCTAGGATGAATGGTGTCTCACCCGTTGCTTCTCTAAGAGTTGTTCTGTACACCCATAGACTGTTGGCAATTCCTTAACCAACTTTTCCTAGGCTGACTCCAAGCATTTTTTTTCTTCATATTATCGATTATAAATCGGTTTAACCTCTTAGCTTGCCCGTTTCTTTATGGATAGTAGGGTGTAGAGAACCGGTTGATGATTTTCAAGTCTTCACAAAAGGCCGTCACCATTCTTCCTGTGAACTGAAATCCATTTTCTGAAACAAGAACCCAGGGAATCCCGTACCAGCATACTATATTCTTCTCTATGAATCCCTTTACTTCTTCTTCACGAATCCTGGTGAAGGCTTCAGTCTCAATCCACTTAGTGAAGTAATCTGTTACAACCAACATGAAGCGTTTATGAGCTGGCACCATGGGGAGTAGTCCAATGATGTCTAGAGCTCACTACATGAACGATCAAGGACTTGCTATGGTATTGAGTTTGCCAGGGGCCATTTTAACTACGGGTGCAAAACGCTGACATTTATCACATTTCCTTACATATTGTTTAGCATCTTGGTGCATTTTTGGCTTCTAGTACCTGTCCTTTAGTACTTTGTGAGCTAAAGATCTACCCCCAATATGATTTCCATATACTCCTCGTGAATTTCAGCTAACACGTATAAGCTTTATTTTCCCGTAGGCACTTCAGATATGGTCCTGAAAAAGATCGCTTATATAATGATATGTTAATTAAGCAATACTTGGCACTCTGTTGTTGGATTTTCTTTGCACAAAGTATGTCATGCGGTAGCATTCCTTCTTTCAAATAGTGGATCGCATCATCTTGCCATCTTGGTTCTTTCTCTATTTCCACATCCTCTACCTCATTTGACATGATACTTGACTTCTCGAGAAATTCGACTGACAAGTTCTGCTTGTACAGGAATTGCAGTGAAGATCCTAGGTTTTTTTAATGCATCAATGTGACCATTTTTTGCTCTCGTGATCTGATGGATTTTGTAACTTTTTAGCTAAGTAAGTAATTCCTTTGCCCACTGCAAATAAATGATCATCCTTTCATCCTTCACTATGAATTCTCTCGTGACTTGTTTCATAATTAACATCGAATAACATAATATTTTTACACAATTTATCTCTAATTCATGTATCAGGGAGACTCCCACTATCAAAGCTTCGTACTTTGCTTTGTTATTTAAGGCATTGAACCCGAATGATATGGAGTGCTCCTTTATCTCTTTGAACGGGGTCCGTAGGACCAATCCCACTCTGGCTCCTTTATTATTTGAGGGTCCATCAATATACAGTTCCCATGTTCCACTTTCTCCAGTGGCATATGATCCGGTACCAACTTCCTCTTCGCCACTGGTGAAATCCGCTATGAAGTTAGCTAAAAATTGTCCTTTGATCGACGTCCTTGGCTCGTAATGGATTTTATATTGGCTCAGTTATATTGCACACTTCGCCATCCTTTCGCTGACTTTGGGTGAGTGTAACAGTATTCTGATTGGTGAATATGTCCGTACTTTTATGCTGTGTGTTGGAAATAGGGCCTTACTTTCCTTGCTGCCATCACAATGGCCAATATTATCTTCTCCATCCTTTTCTAGAGGGTCTCAGATACCACCAAGATTTTGCTCACAAAGTATACATCCCTTTGTCAACTTTCCTATTCTCTTATCAGAACGGAACTAACATCTGTCTGTGATACGGCTACGTACAAAAATTGTTTTGATAACAATAGTAGAGTTGCCAAACTATTCCTTGATTCTTTTGAAAGTCTCTTCGTATTCTTCGTCTCATCCATTCGTAGAATTTTCCTTAGCTTTGCGAAGAACGACCTGCATTTTTTTGTCGATCTTGAAAGGAATCTGTTTAGAGTTGCTAATCTCCTTATCAAGCCTTGTATTTCTTTTCGGTTCCGAGGAGACTTCATCTCCATGATGGTTTTCACCTAATTTGGGTTGACCTCAATTCCCCGTTGAGTGACCAAATGACCTAAGAATTTTCTCGCTGCCACTCCGAAGGGGCATTTTTCTAGGTTTAATCTTATAGAGTTTTTCCTCAGGATTGAGAAAGTTTTATCAAGGTTCTAATGTGATCTTCCCATTTATAGATCATCACTAGAATATCATCTACATAGACCTCTATGGTTTTTCCAATCTATTCTCAGAAGATTTTGTTTATCAACCTCTGGTAATTGGCACCTGCATTTTTCAAACTGAAATACATTACTTTATCACATAAAGTACCATGTTCAGTTATGAAAGATGTCTGTTTCTGATCGGATTGAAACATTTTTACCTGGTTATATTTGGAGAAGGCATCCATGAGGCTTAGAAGCTCATACCCTGATGTGGCATCTAACACCTGGTCTATTCTTGTTAGTATTCAAATCTGTAAAGCTAAGCAAATTCTCCATTTATATTTTTCTTCTTCACCATGATGACCTTGGCAAGCCACTCAGGGTGATCTACATCTCTAATGAAGACCGCTTTTACAAGCCTATCTACTTCTTCTTTTATGGCCATATTACGCTCTGGTGTAAAACTTCTCTTTCATTGTTTTACTGGCTTGATAGTAGGAACTATATTCAACCTATAACATATTATATTTTCAGGTATACCTGGCATTTCCTAGGCCATGGTTGCAAAAATGTCTTTGTTTCTCTGTAGAAATTTTGTCAATCATTCTTTTTTCGCTCGCTTGAGGCGGGCCCCAATGTTGGTCATTTTCTATTTATCTTCATCTAAGCAGATGAGTTCAGTTTCTTCCCCTGCTTTGTATCTTAGGCCCACATGCCTATCCTTCTATGATTGCTATTATTCCTCAACAACTGTCGGCTCCTCTATTTTATTTTTCGTTGTCTTCTTTCTTGCTTACATAGCGTAGATACATGTAGTAGCTTGATCACCCTTGATGGTCTTGATCCCGTCAGGAGATGGGTATTTTAACACCTGGTAGTAGGTTGATGACACATCTTTCATATTATACAACCTGATTCTCCCTAGGATGGCATTATAGAGGGACAACATATCCAGCACTACAAACTCTGTGAGGTAATTGAACGGCTCGGCACTAACCGAAAGGATAATTATCCATTCTGGGTAGCTAACGGTCCCGTTGAAGCCTATCAATGGATTTGAGGGGCCTTGCAGCTATTGATCTCCCATAGACATCTTTTTAAGTGTTGAACGATGAAGAATAATGACGACACTCCCGTCGTTAATCAATACCCTTCTCAGTAAGTAGTTCTCGACTTGTATCAAGATGACTAGTGTGTCATTGTGGCACCCATCATGCTCTAGATCCAAGTCATCAAATATTATCGGGAGATTCCCCTTGTCGTTTGAGGAACTTTCCCGCTCCCAGTTCTCTTCCAGCGTTGGTTTCTTACAGTTTACTTTCCTTTCTTTCTTGGTAGTTCTCTCATGTTCAGTCAACGTGATAATGGTGCCAACTATCCAGAATGGATGTTTCCTGTTATCACGTTTCTCTTTGTCACAGACTTCCTTTTCACTTTCCCGTTTGACTCTTCTCTCTTAAAAATTGATTAAAGTGTACCTCTTGTACCAGCTTCTCGACATTGTCCTTCAGTTGATAACAATTCTATGTGTAATTCCCATTACTCCTATGGTTTGAATAGTACTTATCATTGTCCCTTATAATTTCGTTCCTTTGTGAGTGTGGTTGGCCTCTTCAACCAAGGCTTATCTTTTATTATGTTAAGAACTTGGTTTATTGATACTGTCAGTGGCGTATAGACTTTATCTCTAGGATGGATGTCATCAATGTATCTTCTCTAACTGTCAGTCCTATCTTGCTTACTGTCGCTCCATTCATTGCCCTTCTCCATTCTCTGACTCCTTTTTCTATCAGTTCTAGGATCATGTTCTCCTTTTTTAGACTTTTCACTCATTCATTTTATCAGCTTCAATAGACTTTTCTTTTCCTCTTCCACGTGATGTAAGTTTGCTCCCGCTGAAAAGTTTCATCCATGGTCAAAGGTTTGAACCTCGATAGATCCTCAAAGAGGGGGGAGTCTGGGGTCAGCCCCATCTAAAAGCTAGTCTGGCAACTCGGTCATCACGGTTTTTTACCTTGCTCATCTCCTCGGGTGTACTCACATAAGGTTTTTCATTTTTTGGCAGAGATTGTAAGGAGATACTCTAAATCTTCCATCACCACACGATATGTAGAGTACTACTCCAAAAAGACACTAGACATGATAGTAAAGTTAGTAACCAAATGAATGGAAATGGAATGATACCATTTAAGAGAAGCTTAGTTGAGGCTAGTAGGGAATATTTGGCACATCAGCACGTCTTCGTGTTGATATAACGCCATAACTTGCTTAAAGAATCTAAGATGATCTACTAGATCAAACTTCCCTACATAGTACTTGTAATTAAGCACCACAAACATTTTTGTTATTGGGGCCGTCAGGATCTCCAGACTCAATGGGGTTCTGGTTAGCTACTCAAGATCATCCTTTCACGTACTACTTAGAATCCTCAGCTCTGTCATCTTTCTTTTGAACATTTCTTCCATTGTCGCTTCCGTTATGACTTTCAGTGAACGAGCTTCTCCCACTGCCTCTTTCTCATGGAGTTGGGATTGGACTCGCACATTTTCATTCTGCAAGTTCCTGCTATTTTTATTGTCCTAGCGTCCAGTTTCACCTCCTCCTCCTTGTGGATGATTTTCTCGTTCCTCACAATTAGTATGTTGGCTAACTTTCGTATGTGTTTGTGAGAAGTCCTGTTGCAATGTATTGATCTATTCTTGCAAAGTTTACGATGTGTTGTGCAGCGGTGCAGCGGTTCAGCGTTTCTTTTCTCCATCTCTTGCATTTTGTTCAGGATAGCCTGAAGCATCTCGATCAGGGGAGCGGTTTGGTTGACATGATCGTCCCCATTCCCAATCATGTTACCTTTGTTAAGGGCAGTGTTTGGTCTGGTTCTAGACATTATTTTATGTCTTGGAAGGATTTTTCTCTGAGGTTTTTTACTCGTTTTCATTGAAAGCGCCAAAATATAAAGAATTTTTTCCTCACACTCTTGAAAACAATAGAAAAATATTAGAGAATAGAGTAAGAACACTCGGAGAAAAAGGATTCTAGGTTGTTTTTTTTAAATTTAACTTACAATTAACATTTATTTATAGATCATTCTCAAGAACTAATCTTATATTCTAAAATAGAAATATCATCTTGTAAAAGGAATATTCACCGTATTCTAGGAAAATATAATCACAATTGGGAGATTACAACCAGATTTAGGGAGTTTACAACCATAATTAAAAGATTCCAAGAATGTTCTCCAAGATTTATGGAATTCACCTCTGACTGCTGAGTGGAGCTTCACCGTAGGATCATGTCCTTTAATTTTTAATTTGACTTCTCCTGTTTTGCCACGTAGGTGATCCTTGCATTCTCTTCTGATTGGCTCCTTTTTGTACACGTGTCTTTGATGGTGGGTTTTCCCCTGTTCAGTTGGCAAGTTTGTATAGAAAGGCTGTAAACTTCCTTTTTATTATTTTTTAAACTTATGTTAGGAAGAGTATCTTAATTAATTATTTCCCCCTTTTCTTTTTCAAAATTTGGAAAACTAGTTTATACAAGTGCAATGCACGTGGTTCGTCTAGTTGTTAAATTTGTTGAAATATGGAATAATGTGTTCATTAATATAAATTTTTTTAATATAATAATTCATAATATCAGAATATGTATGTTGCAGGCGAATACAACATAATTAAATTTAAGTTATACAACTGATCGTTAATAATTTAATTTAAAATTATTACTAATTAATCTTAACATTTATGAAGCGCAATTACGGAATTACATGAAACAATGGGACAATTTATTATCCAAAAATATTTCTCCTCTTTAACCCCATTTATATATAATATTATATTCTAAATTAATGAGATAATTGGTATTCACATAAAAATAATAAAAATAAAACTACGCACATATGGGTCATATATATGGAAAGTAAAAACTAATAACGAGTATGTGATGAACACATAGTCGATTCGTACCCTATCATTGAAATCCCTAAATATAATTAGTCAACTTATTATTCATTTGGACAATAAATAATAAATATGAGTTTTAAAATAACATAGCTTTAATCCCATATCACTGAGATAATCTCACATCAGCTAAGTAGAAGTATTGTGCTAAGAATATAAGTTTAGAGCAACCCTCACTCTCAACTCTCAAGTTAGCTTTTGAGTTGAGTTAGACTCTAAGATTATAACATGGTATAAGAGCCACTTTAGACGAAAGTCAAGCATGAGTGGACCCATGTAGCCTTTCCACTTGACAAGAACCAGGCAAAAGACTGGCCTACGTGAAAGGGGGTATTGAGAAAATAATCTCACATCGGCTAAGTAGAAGTATTGGAGTAAAAATATAAGTTTAGAGCAACCCTTTTTCTAGTTAGCTTTTGACAGCCCTAGATAAGTCAATGGACTTGCAAATTTTTGGGTAAAATCGGGACTTAATGTTTTTTCAAGACTTAGTTCATTTTGTTCCTTTTTCTTTTGATTGTATTGCAACTGTGGACTTGATTGTCCCTTTGTAAGACTTTATTGAGATTAATGATCATTCTCTTTCGTTGGCAAAAAAAAGAATCTCTCTTTCAATCGTCAAAAATTAGAACAGTCAGTACTCCTTATTCTCAGCAAATACTAACAACTTTATTAACTATAAAAGATGAATCACTATTACAAACTTTAGTTTTATTTACAGTAAAAGAGCGTCATAAAAATCCTTTAATGAAGATTTTTTCACTCTCATCTATCACACTATTGTCTTTCTGGATTTTCAGAAAAAAACCGTCATAAAAGTCACTTTTAATGACTGTATTTTCCGCATAAAAAGGTTTTTAAAATCCTGGTTTTGGCCTTTTATGACGGAGATTCCCCGTCATTAATGGATTTGATATTTTACCTTTAATGGCGGAGAATCCGTGTCATAAGAACCGTTTAATAACGGAGAATTTTTTAAAAATTGTGGCAAAAAAGTTTCTTCCCATGACATGTCTTTTATAAACATTTATGTCAAAATAATACCAGCCTATTTGATGAAAAATAGAGGCATATTTTATGAAAAGCACATTAATCAAACTAAGAATACTACGTAAATATTTGGTGAAAAACACATAAATGTGTAGTAGTTTCAAAAAGTTACACAGAAACAACCATTAAAATCACCGATAAACCAAAATGCAAAGATCACAGAGGTAAAAACTTTAACTCAATAACAGAAAGATCAAGAGAAAATGAATAAATAAAGAAGAAAAAATAAGCCGCCTCCATTGCTATTCACCAGATGAAGAAACAATGAAATTAAGATGAGTATGTGACTCAACTGGTTCTAATTCTGAACCATGTCATCAACCTCAACGACGTAAAAGATGAGGTGCAGCTCCCGGAATAGGAGGTAGGAGGCGTGTCCGAAACTTGAAAGACGCGCATCTATTGTGAAAGATGCGCCTATTGTGAAAGATACGCCTATTGTGGAAGACACACCTTTTGCGGCTACCAAATGTGTAAATGATGAAGAAGGTGCTAACGAAGAACGTGCTAATGAAGAATGTTCGTTACAAGTAATATAATTACAAATATATGCAAGACACCCTAGAAAAATTAGAAAATGACCGGCGTATGAAACATGATTGACTTCTTAGATATTTCTTAGTCTTAGTATTGTTTGACAAATATTTTTATAATAATGTTTGATATATTTCTAAGGATCTTTCTAATCATATTGGATCTGTAATGGTGTTTTTAATCATATTAAAATTCTGATAGTCATTTTAATCATATTTTGCTCTTTTTCTATTAGGATTTGTTAAAAATGTAAGTGGCTTGTTATTTATAATTTTGGGGTATGAGACTATAAAATGTTCTGCATGTTGATTTTCTAGTTATGTAAGTTTTAATTGGGTGAAGTATGAAAAGTGTGAAAGATAGTGGAATCAACACTGAAATTGTCTTTACACAAAAAACGCTTTGAAATTGTCTTTGATAAAGACAATTTCAGAAGCGAAGGAAATCGTATTTGCAAAATATGATTTTCAATAACCAAAGAAATCGTCGGAAAAGACGATTTTCCACCAACACCTATCTTATTCCCTTATCCTTTGTCATAATTATCTTTTGCCAAGATGATTTTATTCCTGTAGAAATTGTATCTATGAAAGGATAATTTCCTACTTGGAAAAAACTACCTTAGTTTTCAAATACTTTTCAAAACTGCTGTGTTTATAGAATTTTTTTAAAGCACATTATTAGTGTCAAAACCCCCAACTACCGCATATAAAACTGCTTCTAAACAAAAGTTGAAACAACTAATAATTAGCTAAAGTAATGTTTTTATATGATATAAAACCTTCTAAACAAAAGTTGTATCGCCCAATAAGGGAGTACAAACATATCGTCTAGTCAGGTGAAAACAAAAGATAAAGGAAACTAAGACGGTAACTTTAGCGGAAACTTAGAAGAACATGGTTTCATATGATAAAAAATGACACCTAAGAAATTCTTTTTGGCTTATAAAAAATAGAAAACGTTCCAACTCATGATAAGAATCATTATATTCGTTGATCTTTAATATCTATTTATATTGAATTGTAAAATGCATTTTTCTGTATAACGTATGCATGCAGAGAATGATGGAAAAAAGCAAAAGAAAACAAGTAATAAAAAGGTATAATCTCTTTATTTCAGAATTGCAAGTGTAATACATGGGTAAGACAAAGTAAATATTTCATTTTGTGATATACAAAACTAGGAATATCGCCTTGCATTGTAATCGCTTATTCATAAAGTAGACCTGTCGGTTTTGAGGTGCAAATTGTAATGGCGCGGTAAGAAATTCTTACGTTGATTGTGGGGTACATTATGTACGTACCCTGCTGCAAAAAGCTGGAAGTACACGTGGTGGTGGTGGAGAGGGAGGTGGTGGCGGTGGTGGTGATGGAGACGGGGGTGGTGGTGGGGATGGTGAGGGTGGTGGTGGTTGGGAAGGCGATGGAGGAGGTGGTGGGGATGGTGAGGGAGGTGGTGGTTGGAAAGGCGATGGAGGAGGTGGTGGGGACGATGAGGGTGGAGGTGGTGGTGGGGATACAGTCGGTGGTTGTGGCGGGGATGCAGTCGGTGGTGGTGGGGATGGCGACGGTGGAGCTGGTGATAATTGACCAGTTACTAGATCAGTGATCAGTAGAAATAACATAAAGGCATTCACAATGCAAACTGAAGTTGGTGATGCCATTGTTGGATTAGTCCAAATGGCAAAACACAGATGACAAGACGCTTTTAGAAAGGAAGCCTATTTTTTAACTGCATGAAACCCTTACCCTTTATAGTGTTCGATCTCAAAGTTTTTTTTTTAATTATCTTTTGCTAATCATATATTACATAACTCTCACAACCCCTCCAACCCTAACCTATTCTCAAGGTTCTATTTCCCAAACCCTAAAACCCTCTTTCTCTCTGTTTTACTTCTATACATGCATCTTCCATCTATATTTGATTGATTAATTTTGTTACTAAATTAGATCTTCTCTTCATATTTAATTTTTTTAATTAAAAAATGTGAAAAATAGAAATACATAGTTACAAATTTTAATTAGGAACTAATAAACACATATATTTCACTCTAAATTCTACCATTCTACACTCCTCAATTTTCAAAATAATTCCCTTAACCTACTGCTATACTTCTTTTTCTTTTCTTCTTCTCTTCACATGCCACTAGTTTTACTATTATTTATTTTTCTTATCCTAGAGAAATTTTTGAACAAAAGGGGAAAATTAGAGAATTTTTTTCATGAGCTTTAATAGCTTCGGCCTAACCCTTTAATAATAAAGTAGATAAGTCTATGAATAGTTTAATATTTACCAAAATTAGGTAAGAATTATTTAAAGCCGTTGAAGGGACCTTGAATCCAATTAATAACGGAGTTTCTAATCCTTACTTTCGTTAGGCTGAATCTTCTCCAGGTATATTTTTGTGACTTTTTGCCTTCATTTAACTTTTCTCCCCCTCTCAAACACTCACTACAAGAAACAAGGGCTTTACCCACCAACATTTTGGTCGCTAAAGTCTCAAAAATTCATCGCGAACTTCAAAGTTTTTCGCGTTAAAATACAAATCTCGTCACGTTAGCCTTTAGTGACGAAAAAACTAGTCGTGAATGGCTTTCACGACGAAAATAAAAGTTGGTCATCAAAGCCTTTCACGACCAAAATAACTCTGGTTGCAAAAGGCTTTCGGGCGGAAACAAAATTTGGTCGCCAAAGGTTTTTCGTGACCAAAAAAAATTACGCCACTAAAACCTTTTTGCGACTAATTTTTCTTTTCGTCACTAAAAGCTTTTACGACAAAAAAAAGTTTCGTCGCAAAAACCTTTTGCCACCATTTTTTTGGTCACGAAATGTTTTCGGCGACCAAATTTTACATTACAAAATGTTGTAATAGTAATTAATATCATCTGTAATAGTAATTAATATCATCAGACACTACAAGAAATATAACATTCTACAGGAATAAAATACAAGAGTTTCAGTCTCCTCTTGTTAAAAATAAGAAACAACAAGAGAATTAAAAATCAAATAGAATTCATGTCAAAAGTTAAAAAAGAGGGAAGGGCAAAATAGAAGCCGGACACACACTTAAGCAAAAGTTAGACCAACAACTCATTTCATTCGCTCGAGCTCTCGCACGGGGGGCGCTCAAAATTTTCTTTGAAACATTCTCTCGAGCTCACTTAGAGGGGCTCCATTTTCAGAGAAGCTCTGAGAATCATTGCTTCTCTTTGTGCAAGTTCTCCCTCTCCATTTTCTTCTCTATTTTCTTCTTCATTCTCGAGCTTTCTCGACACAGAGATCCTCGGTGCAAGTTCTCCCTCTCAGATGACCTAGGGTTGGACTTCAACGGAGCTTCTCCCTCTCAAACGACCTAGGGCTTGAAGATTCTCACTGATTATCTTCTCTCTCACTCTCCCATTCAAAGACAGAGGAACTAGGGTTTCACTGATTTTTAGGTTTGATTATGAGAAGTTATCCATTGCCTACCTTATTTTATCTTCTTGATTTTGTTCAAATCGATCTATCAGGGTCTTGTATAAATTGCTCTCAAATGATACTTATCTAGCTTGCTTTTGGTTCTCTTATTGTTGGTGATGTGTTATTATTAGTTATCCTGGTCGAGCTTATGCAAAGTGAGCTTCCTTTAAAACTGACTCATTTCAACTTTAAAGTATCCTGAATTCAGCCATTATACTGCTTCTGGGTATCTGACAGCAACTTCCTGAGAAATTAGAATGATAATTTCAGCAGTGCTTGTTATATATTTGGTTCTAGGTGACAATCAGCTTCTGGTGATGAATATTTCATGATGGTGTTACTCGATACGAGAATCATATCTATGTGTTTCTCTATTGTGGAGATTTTCACATTTGAGGCTGTGATTTCTATCGTAATGAAATATTTATATTTTCTATTTGGCTCCCTTACTCTTGTGGATATGAAGCCTAAGTCTAACATAGCTCTATCCGGTATATCTATTAGATATAAGTTTACATCTAACATTGACAGTTGTGCTCAACACATCTCAAAATTTCACAGGTGAAATTTTTTAATTCTATGGTGTTGATATGTTTGGAATCATCTCAGGTCCAGTTGCCAAAGATATGTTCCACTGGTAAGCAACAATAATGGGTCCTCCAAACAGTCTGCATGCCGGTGGTGTCTTTCTTGTCACTAATCATTTTCCTCCAGATTATCCATTTAAGCCTCCCAAGGTAGCAAATTTTTACTTTTTACAACCCTGAAGTTGTATTTAGTATGTCTAGCGTATAACTTTGTTATGTTGTTTTATTGGTTTGCAACATTTATATACTAGTGAGGCTAATAGCATTAAGTGGGAATACATTGAAACTCTTATATGTTATATACAGAATTGACTGTTTATTTTTAAGTTGATAACCTTGACATGTTATTGTGTAGTTGACATTGGTGGCAATGATCACATTCTTTGCTGGAATATTTGTTTTGAGGTTGTCGGGCTCAACTGACTTGGTTTCAGTTCTTTACTTATAAACTTTTAGTGTCTAAATGTGTTGACTGGCCATGTATATCATTACAAAACATTTAACCCTACATGGAGACGAGAGAGAATGTGCATGACGTGGACATTAGCCGGGTTTTGGACTGAAGTTTTATCTCAGAATTAGTGTGCCGCTTGAAGTCAAGTCCCAATATGAAATAAGCTGACTCAGCGCCTGGTTCATGATTAATGGCCATCTACTTTTTGTCTTCTTACTGCTTATGAATTAGAATAAGTTTTATTAGGCATGTCGTCCATTGAATTCTTCTCCTTGCCTGTCGTGTTTCTATGATTTTATTTTTCATGCGTATGTTAGATGTAGCTTTTTTATGTTATCTAATAAACAAATGCATCTACAGGTAGCTTTCAGAACAATGGTATTCCACCCAAATATAAACAGTAATGTGAGTATTTGCCTTGACATATTAAAAGAGCAGTAGAGCCCAGCCTTAACATTTCTAAGGTTTTACCACAAAGACTTGATTCAAGGACGGGAAACAGTGTCGTCGTCTAGGAATTTCAAACCATATAATGAGACAATTATTTATCAAATAGCATTCTTTTTTTCATTCTTCATGTTGCTTTGCTTTTATTGAATATTGAGCATTTTCATTCATAAGCAGCTGGTAAAGATAGGTTCAATTTTATTATCATACACTCCCTTTCACATTCTTTATCTTGGTAGAAGAAAGAGCATAACTATGAAAATGATTGAAATAATTAGTCAAATAATCAAAACGTAATAAATAAGCTTTGATCATAGGAATTACCTCAAATTTCCCCATCTTTCAAACGGTGCATAGCCAATCTGAATCATCATGTGATACATACACCTTTATAAGGATGTCGTCGTGCTACTATTGGATCTTTAAATTTTTTATAATGTCTATGCAATGTGTACTTGCATCATTTGTATATGTTCGCTGCTTCAAATTTAATCCAATAGATTGTAGCATTACTGGTTAATTCAAAAGTAAAATAGACCTATAATAACCATTTACTATCAGTCACGCAATAAAAAAATATAACAATAAATAGATTTATCAATATTACCTACAGCTTATCAATTATAACTGCTAAGAATTCTTCAGGCACATTGAACCGACCCTTATATTGAAGTGAAATGAATTGTCGCACGAGGGCACCAATCTCAAGGTTGAATTGGACGGTCCACTTTCCAACAGGTCTAACAACACCGGGAGGAGGAGTATCGATTGGTAATTTTCTGAACTAGCTCACTAACCTGTCTAACTTAATCCCTCTTGTTGGTCCGTGAACCCTTCTCACACTCCCCGAAGAAGATGAAGCCCCTACAACAAAACAAAGAATAAGAAAACCATTATAATAAGAACTATTAGAAAGTGTATATACCTGAATGAGAACCATCTTCATCAGTAGAAGATCCTACAACAAGATCTAGATTTAGAAGAAGAATATTTCTTCTTGGAGACATTATTAACCTGCATAAAGATAAGTGGCATGAAAGAAGATCATAAACAAGTTATTTCTTACAAAATAAATTAAAGCAAATTTAAAATGAACGAATATTTGACGCTAACAGGTTCCCCGTTACTTTAAAATTCAATATATATCATTATCACTTGGTATAATATCATTTGAATCATCATCATAATTAACCAAAGTGTCATCATCATTGTGATCATCATCAATAAAATTAATATCTTTAATATTACTATCTCCTACTCCAATAACATTTGCATCTATTTTAGAAGGTTCCACGTCATGCCTGCGAAATTGCATTGTTTCTTAATCATCTAGATCGATAGATGTCAAATTTATTTTAGTAGGCCCTATGACTTCATCTTGTTCTATCTTAGAAACATCCCATAAATGTCTATGTTGAACCTTTTGCACCACTTTCGAACTGACTCCAAATTTACAATCATCAACATAAAAGACTTATTGTGTTTGAGATGCGAGAATAAAATGCTCATTTTCATACCAAGTTTGGCTCACATTTACACAAGTGAAACCAAGATTTCTCTTCACTCTATTTATTTTTTCATTTGTGTCAAAACCATTCACATCTAAATAATATAACTTTTCTTTCCCGTACATACTTCATCTCAATCACTTCTTTTAACCTACCAAAAAATTCAGTCTACTCTCCATCATGTTCTCCTGGAACTACTAAGCCACTATTTTGGGTATCCGGTAATGATCATGATCTATATTATGGTATCGAATGCAATCGACAATACAACCAGAATATGACTTGACACGATTATCTGGACCAAATGTTAATGCATATAAATCATATGTGGCTTCTAATGACCCTTGACGGCGCAACTCAATGATCTAATAAAAAATAACAAAAGTATTAGTTACTTTCGTACTAATTTTAAGGATATATATTTAGTCAAATATATACATATACCCGATTTCTAAACCATTCAGGAAATTAGTTTTGATGTCTTGAACTTAAGTCAACCCGACTAACTCTGTTTAATTCTCTCATGTGCTCTCTGCACATATTAATCATTTTATTTTAATGATTTGTGACATAAAAAAACAACCATTGAAAATTAGACTTAATAATGTTATTGATATACTTACACTAAGTAAGGTTGCATCTCATCACAATTATTCAGCACATACTATTGGGCAATCTCTAATTCTTGTTTAGAAAGCTTAACTATTTTTTTTACCACCAATTGGACGAGCTCGTTGAGTGAAGACAACTACTAACTCCTCATTTAGTTTGTCAAAGTAATCAACATCATTCTACTCATTCTACGTGAATTTGGTTTCAACTACACAGAGATACAATGAGCAAAAAGTCAATAATTCATTGACAATGTAGGCTTCTGCACTCGAATCCTCTAGAAAAGCTTTGTTTTTAGCATATTGTTTAACTGTACGCAAACTCCTGTCATATGACAGCAATTACATTGTGCATGAAATATTTGATGTGTAAGTAAAGGAAAAGTTGAGAGATATACCTTTCAATTGGGTACATCCAACTATAACCAACAGGACCACACAATTTCACTTCTTGTGGTAAATGAACTGCCAAATGTACCATAACATCAAAGAAATCTGGGGGAAATATCATTTCTAACCTACACGGGATCAAACTTATTCCATCTCTAAGAATATCCAAGTCCTTAGTGTTCAGCGTTTTCGAGCACAATTCTGTGAAGTAGTTAGAAAACTCAACCAAAGCGGTGCACACATCCTTACCCAATAAACCATGAACCCCAAATGGTAAAAGTCTTTGAAGTAAAACATGACAATCATGACTTTTCAATCTTGAAACCTTACCCTTAGCTTGATTGATACATCGTGATATGTTTGTTGTGAAGCCATCTAGAAACTTGACTGACTTTAAGAAACCACAAAACTTTCTTCTCTCGTTTACTATCAATGTGTAAAACGCAGGTGGTTTAAAATATTAGTTTCCTTTCAGTTCAAGGTGTACTTCTTTTCTTAAATTCATGTCGGCTAGGTCCAATCGAGCTTTGTAAGTGTCTTTTATTTTGCCTTATATATTCAACAATGTACCTGATATATTATCACAAATATTTTTCTCAATATACATGACATCCAATTTATGTCTGATTTTCAACTTAGACCAATATGGAAGTTGAAAAAACACACTTTTCTTAGTCCAATTAAGACCATCTAAATGACACTTTCTTTTTTTGTCTAACTTATTTGGGTTTTTGCCAAACTTGACAAACTGAATTCGATCTAACTGCCTCAATGTATCTTCTCCTGTCAACTTTCTTAGTGCAGCACAAAACACTTGTTTACCATCATGCAATCTACTCCTTCGCCACATATGCACACAAGACAAATATCGTCGATGTCCCAGGACATGCCAAGTACCATTTTGTACTCCAACCAGACAAATATACATACGTTGGAAAGTCATTAATTGTCCAAAACACAGCAGAATGTGTAGTACAAAATTACCCAGAAGTAACATCAAATGCTTGCACCCCATCCCACAATTGTTTTAACTCATCTATCAATGGCTGCAAATACACATCAATATCTTTACTGGGTGATCTTGGACCAGAAATTAGTAACGCCATCATAAAGAACGATTCTTTCATACACTTCCATGTAGGAAGGTTATAAGGTACTAATATGACTAGCCACATGCTATATGAGTAGCTCATATTTCTGAATAAATTAAATCTATCCATTGCAATTCTTAATCTTACATTCCGAGCATCTTTTACAAACCAACTATATTGCTTATCAAAATCCTTCTACCCTTCTGAATCAGCAAGATGTCTCAATACACCTTCAACGTTGACATGTTTCTCCTTGTGCCATCTCATATCGGACGATGTGTATTTTGACTTGAATAATCCTTGAAGCCTGGGTATAACAAAAAAGTGATGCAAAACTTTTTGGGATACTTTCCTACCCTTCCCATCATCCATTTTATATCTTAGTTCACCACATTCAGGACATTTGTCTTTTCCTTCATTCTCTTTCGTGAATAAAGCACAATCATATTTACAAGAATGAATGGTGTCATATCCCAACCTTAAATCTCTTAATTTTTTTGGCTTCATAGTAAGAGGTTAGAATATTATAGCCTACTGGATGAGAACCATTTAAAACTTCAAGTAATTGGCCAAATGGCTTATTGCTCCAATGATTAAGCACTTTGATATGCATCAACTTCACAGGATAAAGTTCTTCTTTGACTTCACTAAACAAATCACTAAATCTGTCCTAACGTCTCTGCATTTAAATTTATTCTATCAGTATATCCTCTCCAACTCATTCACCAATCACCTCTATGCCAACAAAACCACACGAGTTATCTAACATTTCTCTCATCTCATCACCATCATCAACATAATCATCACCACCAAGGTGAGATGTAGTATTATTCATCTCCATATTTGGTGAATGGTGATATCTTTGTATCTTTTCACCATGAAACACCCAAGGATCATAGCTCAATGCCATTCCATATTGGCACAAATTCATTTTAACTTCTTTTAAAGATAATTGTCTTGAATTATGACATTTGTTACATGGACAGCGAGTTTTCCCCTCTACATTGACATAATTACTGGTCACGCTCATAAACTGTGAAATACCATCAATACACTCCTTGGACAATCTATTAGGATTTTTTAACCAACTCTTGTCATTTTGTCACCTTGTACATCAAATAACTAGTTAGAGAAACTCTCAACAAAATATCTCTAAGCCAATAAAACCTTCAACATACTAATTCCTAAGCAATTAAAACATTTTCAATTTAAAGTCATATGAATAGATGCAAATAAAACCTACAACTTTTACCATGAATGTCATAATCACAAGCACATGTATTGGCAAAGATTTCCCTTAGAGACTAAAGCTCAAGCGTTCTAATCTTTCCCAAAACAAATCCTATAAAAGCCAACTAATAGGTCCATCTTCACTGTCAATATGGTGCCAATCACATCTAATTCATAAAAGTAAAGTATAAGGTTAAGTTTATTAAAATGAACAGAGTTTAGTTGAGAATTATACTTACCCTTCAACTAACACAAAATATTGAAGCTAAGCTATGACGACAAGAAAGTTTCAACAACTACCCAAAGTATGGTAATTAATGACTAAAGCTCACACATTTTCTTTTCATTGTCATCATCATCAAACAAGCTGTTTTATGATAAGAAATGATGTTTTTGGGGGCAACCAATCTTCTTTATGATAGGATTTTAGAAAGTACTTGAATATTTTTATGGTCCCTCTCCTAGTTGGAGCTTTTTACACTATGGTCTTATCATAGAGGTAATTACCTAACTTTCACATAACTTGAAAGTTTGGAAGAATGCAACATCGCTGAATTCTCATGGTAGTCAGTTATAGGTTCCTATAGAGTTTTCAAAGATTATGAAATCATTTCAATATATTTGGGATGTTTTTCTTATGTTTTGCTATCTAATTATTTAAGTTGAATTAAAATAATTTTAGTGGATGTATTTTAAGGTAATTTGTCAAAGTGATCACTTTTTTTCCTTTAGTAGTTTGAGGTGTGTTAGGTTTTTGTTATCTGAGACTTTCATATTTTGATACACCATTGCAAATTGAACTGGTGACTGAACTGGGAGGTAAATGTGGTTGACCCGTTGAGGTGAATTGTATTAGATAGGGTCATGTCGTGCATGGAGACCTATCCACATCATAATGAATATTATATATGATTTACAGTGTCCTTTATTTTCTTTTCCCATATTATGAGTATGGCTGGATAGTGTACAGAAGATATCAGAGTCATTTAGTACCATTGATGTAGTGGTTTGTTGAAATCAGAGGGTCTTGTGTACATTTTCTATGAAGATTAAAGCTTTTTCAACACAACCAACACATAATGGATAAATTCAAGTGATGCAAAATACATTTCAACCCAACCTCTTGGATGACAACACATTAGAGTCGACTATGTAACATATCAAACACAAGCCGAACTCTGCAGCATAAAAACACATGACAAATTAAGATTCTGAGACTACATTGAGAAGTTCAGTTGTTCTACTCATTAAAACCTAGGTGTTATAGAGAATGGAACAAAAAACATTTAACCAACATAAGATTTAGTAATTTTAACACATTCTAACATGTTCGTTGTGATGTGAGACACATTCTAACATTTATAATAACTGACGTTATAGGGATATGACACCTTCATTCAACAAAAACACAAGGAATTGATAAATAACTATTAGATTGACTGAAAGAATTAATGGCTAATAGAAAACACTGATACGAAGTTGAAAATAGAAGATTAATGGGAAAAAAATTCTAATCAAACTTAACCACTTCTACCAAGAACACTATTTAGCTTCTTTAGTATTACAGTGTCAAGAAAAATGGTCTTCCTACCAAGTCACTAGCTAAGTTATTGGCAAACAATGCAAAATTAAGGATTTGGAGGCCAGAGTTTGGGCTATTAAAGCTAACAATAGCAACAGAAGTCACACCAACAGCATTTTATATCTCCCAGTATTTAAGAGTGTGACTGGATAATATACATTATAGATCAAAGAAAAATATCTGATTTCTCAAAATGAAAACAAGAAGAAATGAAGACAAGGAGCATAATCTCAGATTACTCAGAACTAACTAGAACAATTTTATGAAATCTCAGATTACTCAATACAATCACCAAAATTAGTAATCTCAGATTACTCAATACAATCGACAATCTCAGATGAAAACATGATGAAATTAGTATACATACCTCCAAATTAAGCACTTCAGGAATAAAATATCTTCAAAAACTCAGGACCACAAGAATCAATTTCTCAAAAACCACTGTAAGAACAAAACCCTAGATTTTACTCTGTGATAATCAGTAAGAGAAAGGAAAAAAAGAACCTGGTGACCAACGACAGAAGAGGTTTGCTTACCCAAACCTTGGTGGCCGTCGATGGAGAAGAAGAGAAAGTACCAAGACAGTCGGCAATAAGGTACAGTGAGAACTCTGTCATGGGGGTGGGAGGGGGAAATGAACTCTACGCGTAGAGGAGTTGAGGGAAAGTTAGAGTCTTCTTTAGTTCTACTGAAATGATGCCGTTTTAAAAAGCTGAACTATTGTGACGAAGATACAGATTGGTTAGCAAAAGTAGACCTTTTGCCGCCTAACGTATTGTTTGGTCGCTAAAGCTATGACTTTTAGTGATGAATTTTGAATATTTGTCAGCAAAAGCTTTAGAAAAATTTGGCGTGTCCCTATTTTCCTTTCTCGGGTAAATATCTAGGTCTTTGGCAACCAACAAAAATGTTGGTCACCAAAGGACACTTTTAGCCACGAAATTAACTTCGTGGCTAAAAGTTTGGTCGCTAAAAGAAGCTTTTCTTGACAATGGTAGAGAAATGCCTCTGTTTTCTGTATATTGATCAAAGAATAAAAAGCTTACAAAATTACACAAAGACAACCATTAAAAAGGTTGAACGCAAGTGTGCATGGCACATGCATGGAATATCAAGCTCAATATAGTGAGCTTTAACACCCCCCCCCCCAAGCTAGATGGCATGGGAATGACATGAAGCTTGAGATAAATAGCAACAAAAGAAGCTGGAGGTAGTGACTTGGTGAGAACATCAACAACTTGAGAGGAGGAAGGAATGTATTGAATGTCAATTGCCTTGTACAGAAGCTTATCTCGAACAAAATGCACATCAATCTTGATGTGTTTTATGCGTGAATTAAAGACATGGTTTCTTGCAAGAGAAATGGAACTTTGGTTGTCACACTAGAGGATTGGAGTGGCAGCTAGGGGGAGTACACTGAAGACCATAATGCATTGTCCCTTTAACATAGCGCATAAGTCTATTACAAGTTATTTAGTGAGATGTGGTTGGAGCTGACATGAATTGGCTTAACTTGTTGACAGAAAAAGAAAGGTCAGGTCTGGTCATGGTAAGGTATTGTAAAGACCTAATGAGAATTATGTACAAAGAATGAGTGGGAAAGGGAGTGACATGAGCGATAAGTTTGGTTGAAGGACACATTGGAGTAGGTATACTTTTGGAGTCATTCATGTTGAACCTTTGAAGAATGTCTTTAGAATACTTCATTTGAGTTAGAGTCAGGCCTTTGGAAGTTCTGCAAGCCTCAAATCGAATGAATTACTTAAGAGATCCAAGCCTATTTAAAGTAAATTTCTGTTGAAGTTGGTTGATAATCTGAGAGATTACACCAGGGTGATTTGCAGTGACTAAAATGTCATCAACATACACCAAAACCAAGACTAACACACCATTGGACCATGAGATGAACAAAGAAGGGTCAGATACTAAATTCTTAAAGCCTAAAGCCAAAAGAGAGCCCTTTAACCTATCAAACCAAGCTCTGGGATCTTGCTTAAGGTCATATAGAACTTTGTGCAATCTGGAAACATGAAAAGACTTGATGTGATCTTCAAAACCAGGAGGTTGAGTCATGTAAACTATTTCTTGTAGCTCATCATTCAAAAATACATTGTTGATGTCTAGTTGTTGGATATCTCAATCAAAAGTGACAGCAAGAGTTATGACAAGTCTAATTGTGCAGGGCTTCACAACAAGACTAAAAGTGTCAAAGAAATATATGCCTAGTGTTTGCTGAAATCCCTTAGTAACCAAACGTGCTTTATACTTGTTAACAGTCCCATCAGAGTTGTATTTTATCCTGTAAATCCATCTATTTATGATTATTTTCATGTTTGGAGAAGCAGGAACCAAGGACCAAGTGTTGTTGTGCATGAGAGCAGCATATTCAGCTGTCATAGTAGATTTCCACTGAGGATTTGTAGAGCTTCAACCAAGGAACCTAGTTCTAAAGAAGGAATTAAAGCAGAGGTAAACACCCTTGGTTTTAAAGATCATGTTTTAGATCTAGTGATCATATGGTGAGTTGGTTGGGGTGTGAGTATATGTAAAACAGAAGGTGAGGATCCAATATTAACAATAGGTGGGGGAGTAGGGGAAGTTGAGGGAGAAAACGGTACAACATTGGTGGGAAAAGAATAAGTCAGACTAGATGAAGGATGAGGTATGCCTGAAGAAATGACTCTAGGAGAGGCATTTGATGAAGGACAAGTTGGTGTGGGAAGAATAGTTGTACCATTTGCACCATTGGGAGCCTACATTAGAAAATGAGCAAAATAGACAGGTGTAGGAACACATTTATGGGGGACATTGGAGTTAGAAGTGAGTTGGAGATAAGGGAAGTTAGTTTCATTGAAAGTAACATTCCCACACACATACA
Source organism: Datisca glomerata (assembly GCA_003255025.1). Taxonomy (NCBI): domain Eukaryota; kingdom Viridiplantae; phylum Streptophyta; class Magnoliopsida; order Cucurbitales; family Datiscaceae; genus Datisca; species Datisca glomerata. The sequence continues at coordinate 722,676 of QANY01008345.1, forward strand.
CTCTAGTTGTTAAGGGGTTAAGACAATTGTATCCTTTATGAGATTGACTGTAACCTATAAAAAACATTTCTTAGAGTGAAATGCAAACTTATGTGAGTTGTAAGGTCTGAGAAAAGGAAAGCATGCACATCCAAATACCTTAAGAGATGAGTAATCGGCATGTTTGTTAAACATTTTCTCTAAAGGAGTTGAATGATTAAGAATAGGAGTGGGAAGCAAATTGATTAGAAATGTGGCAGTGTGAAAAGCTTCCCACCAGAAGGAAAGAGGTAGAGTGGCATGTTCCAGCATAGAAAGCCCTTTATCAACTATGTCCTTATGCTTTCTCTCAATTTTCCCATTTTTTATAGGTATGAGGGAAAGTGTGTCTAAATACTATACCATGCTTAGATAAGATAGGGAGAAGCTTTCTAAACTCTCATCCCCAGTCTGTTTGAAGACATTTTAGTTTAAATGTGAACTACCTTGTGATGTAAGTATGAAACTGTTCAAACACAGTAACAATATCAAAATTAAGCCTTAAGGGAAAGATCCAAGCTAAACGTATGAAATCATCCACGAAGCTTAAGTAATATCTTAAATCATTAGTAGAGAGATAGGGGGAAGGTCCCCAAACGTCAGCATAAACAATTTAAAAAGGATGTTTAGTGATAGTTTGTGATGAGACAAAGGCTGATTGATGGTTTTTGCCAAGAGAACAAGAGTCACAAAAATCAAATTTGGTTCCAATAAGATTAGACAGTTTTACAATCCTTGAAACATGACCTAAAACTTGGGGAGAGATAGAAAACAAGAAAAACGTTGATGCTTGAGAGCTTTTTCACGACTAAAGTGAGTGATAGGGAACTCGTACAAGTCATTTTAAGGACACCCTGCAGGAGGACCTCCTTCGTACTTTTGTTCTTCATAAAACATAAATCCGAGTCAAATTTAACAATTATAGGATTGTCAAAAGTTAGTTGTGAAGCACTGATTAAGTTCTTAGTGGCAGAGGGCACACACAACATTTGATCAAGAGTTAAAGAGATAAATTTGTTGGCAGTGTGAATGATTTAGTTACCAACATGTGTTATATTAAAAAGTCACAATTACCAACTTGGTGTTTACCTTTTCCCTTGTAGTCATTCTTTAGAGACAGATTGCCAATGTCAGGAGTGATATGAGTGCTAACTATACTATCAATATACCAAGAGGCATTGTCAACTAAAGTTGAGGAAGAAACATGTGCAGCAGGGCTTCTTTGAGGATAACTCAGATTGCCAAAGCTAGAAATGGTATGCTGTGACTGAGATCATTGATTCTCATTGGGTTGAAAATCATGATTGAACCTATTGTTGCAGGTTGATGCATAATGGCTTGGCTTACGATGAATTTGACACATAGGTCGTGAGTTATTTCTACCCCTACCTCTACCTTTTCCTCTAAAATTTCCTTTGTTAGAGTTTTGAGGTGAGTAATTTGACTGGTTTGGATATAAGGCTCTGTTAATTTATTTAGAGAGATTAGTAGCATGGGCTGAGGGATTATGAATGTCAATGTTTCCGAAACTAGTGAGGTGTTCAAGCCTCATTTCCCGACTTTGTAGAAGGAACTAAGCTTTTTTCAAGGATATAGATTCACTCTTAGAGGTGAGATTCACCACCACCAGATCATACTAACTCCCTAAACCACCTAGAATATATAAAAGTAAATCATTATCAGATATCAATTGTCCAGTGGCAGAAAGACCATCTGCTACATTTTTTATTTTCAAGACATAATCATTAATACTGAGTGCTCCCTTTTGGACAGTTTGCAATTGGAACATGAGATGTAGTGTTCTCCAGACTTCGTGAGAAGTGAGGCAACGAACCACATGCCTAAACATAGCTTTAGTGATTTGTGAGAGTAACCAAGACATTAGATGTTGATATGTTCTTCTCTAGTTGAAATAATCTGGATTCAAAATGAAAGGGGCTTCAACAATAGTGTTACCACTAATGTGAGGATTTCTGATGAATTCATCAGGCATGGGAACATAGCCAAGAAGATAAGGCACTAAATCATAAGCCCTTACAATAGAGAGAATCTGGGATTGCTAGAATACATAGTTTGCTTTGTCTAAACGAATTGAAAATGAGAGCTTTGGAAGCATACTAGGCAGACATATAGGGGTATTGGTCATATTGTTAACAAAAGGGTTGGAAGTGGGATTTTAGGGAAGATTGGTTTGAACATTAGTTTGTTCATTAGCACGAGTTTCAGCTCCAAATAAAGCTCCTGATGTATCTTCATTTGTGGAAGCCATTGCAAACTGAGAGATTGCTCTGATACGAACTTAGATAAGCTAAAAAGGATGGATAATGGTAGAGAAATGCCTATGTTTTTTTATATATTGATCAAAGAAGAAAAAGCTTACAAAAATACACAACAACAGCCATTAAAAAGGCTGAGCTCAAAATGGAAAGAGTAAAGAGCATCTTTATGGTTATACAAGATGACAAGAAACTAAAGAATAAGAAGATTCTCTTGTGCAATGATTGGCTAAGCTGGATTGTAAGTTAGCCAATTCGTGATTTTCTATTTTGGCAGGCTCGAGTAGTGTGTGCTCAATTGAGGAAGATGATTTGTTGATGTTGGGTCCATGCATGTATGAGCATTACTTAGATTGTGTGTCCTTCAGTGACTGGTTCTTAGAATAATCATCATTCCATGCAGTGTACCATGCACACTTACGTAGGCACGTGCATGCACTACTACAATCTTGGCTTACAATGATAGCCACATATATGATATAATGATAGGCCTCTAAAATCTGTCAAAGAAAAATAGAGTAAGGTGGGATAATTTGGATGAGATAATAGCTAAAAAATTAGCTGTCAATAATGTATTATCTATTATAACATGTATAATAATCATTGTCATAGTTATGTATACTCATTTATGTTAATTACATAAATGCCACCTATATAATACTAATATTTCTCATAACCTCTCTAAATAAGAATCCCTCCTCTCGAAGAATTCTCTCTAGAAAGAACTCGAACTCCTCTCTCACTCTCAACCTACTCTCTCTAATTCTTAGCTCGCTCTCCCTCTTTCTCTCCCTCTCGAGCTTTCTTCTGCACTGCTCTCTCTCTAGCTCGTCTCTGCACTACTCTATCTCTCTCTACTACTCATTTCTGATTTGTTCTCTCTCTTGAATCTCAGCCTCCAGCGATGATTCTCGCTCTCTCATGGTGAGTTTATAGTTTTTATCATCTTTATTTAGTGTTATTTGTTCTTATTTAGTTTTGTTGAGATTTAGGGTAAAGTTAGGGTTTCGAGTTTTCTGATTTATTTAGGGTTCAGATTTAGAATTTTTTTTATTTCTTTAGTTTCTCCATTTTGGTTGTAAGGTTTGAATATTATATTTTCTAGACTTGAGCCATGCATGTTACTAGGAGATAATGTTGGAGTAATTTGCAACCTTGTGTGCCCAGCGTGGCTAATTACTGTGTTTTTTTGTTATTTTTCTAGCTTGGTCTACTTTAGATCTTACACTTGATTCTGTTTATTTGTAGAGACTCGTTAGATGGAGTTATAATGTGATAGAAGATATGGTTTATGTGCTTGAGACTTGGGTCATTGAAGGGAACTTTTAGAAAATTTTGTCAATGTTTCTTTAGGTGGGTATCATGCCCAGATGTCCTAAAATACTTACCTCTCTTGTAGTAAAAAATTGTATCTCAAATAGATTTGGCTAAAATACTTACCTCTCTTCTGCATTTCTTCTGTTTTTGAGTTGCAATGGTATGTTTCAGATGCTTGTACTTGTATATTCTTCTGCTTCAATGTTTTATGCAGCAACACAAGCTATTGATATCTACTTAAAGGCATTTTTCAGCTTAAAATCTGAACTTATTGATGATTATGACAGTTTGAGGGACTGAACTCTGCTTTCTGGAGAAAACCCATCAGAGAAAGTCCATGCTTGCACTTGGTCAGGTGTCAAATGTGACAAAAAGTCCACCATTGTTATTGCTTTCAACCTGTCTAAGAAGAAACTAAGTGGTAAAATGTCCGGTAAGCAGTTTAATGTCTTTAAGGAGCTTCCTATTGAAGCGTCCTGTCTTTATATCGAAGTTGAGATGTGGATTATATTCTTTCTTACAGTCATATGTGGTTAACTCTAGAGGACTGGAAATTTTCTAAAAAAGTTAGCTTCAGATGGCTCACCCTAAAACAATAGTTTATTTTTTACATGGTTATGGAGATACTTGCACATTTTTTATTAAAGGCATGTAGCTCTTGAGAAAATATATTGTAGACCAATTTTTGAAATTAAATATTCTATCATATATGAACTTAAACTATTTCGCGCAGGAATATCAAGGAAGTTAGTATCTTCTCGTTATGGTGTTTTTGCATTAGACTACCCAAGATTTGGTTTGTCACAAAGTCTTCATGGCTATATCCCTAGCTTTGACAGGCTTGTAGATGACGTCATTGAACACTATATTGAGGAGGTAAGAGATATGGTTTAACATAAAATCTCCTCACTGCACAAACATAATTGAGGGACATTCCTTGTGTAACTAAAGTAATCTAATAAACATGTGCTTTGTTGCAAATTGGGTACCGAAATGGTGTGGTGCTTATGCTTTTAACAAGTGAGGTAAACTAGTATTGGGGAAGTATGAGATATGGATTGACATAATATTGTTTAACAGTGCATGAAGAAATATTATTCTACTAATGAAAGCGAAAACAATAATTATTTCTCTTCATATTTTAAAGAGTACATAGATCCTATGAGATAATCTAAGAAATACAAAAAACACCTCTGAACTCCAACATGTCCATGAATGCCTAAGCTACAAACGATTACCTTAATTAATTCCTTTTCCATATTTATCTGGCCTATTATCTTTTGTTCTATATCTACTTCCTTTTGTGTTGTAAGATTAAAAATATATAGACCATGATTTGGTTCTATTTGTTTCTTTGCTACTATGTGCAGATGACATTCTGAAAGTGGACTCTGAGTCAATTTGCATGGAGGACAAGTTAAGATCATTGGGGATACTTGAAAGTGAAGATCGCTCTATCAACTCGTCAGTTAATTATACAATAATTCAAAACATTGATCTTGAAGCTAATATACGATAGAAAAAAAGTTTGTTCTTTTAGGAGAACTTGAAACAAGTATTGTCTTTCAAGTGGTACTTGTGATTTTAGTTATTCTTCCTTTTTCACTTGTAAGTGTCTCGGTTTTGATCACTGACTATGGTAGTTTTACTCAGAAATTTGGTGGCCACTTGGAAATCAAGGTTTGTTTATGTGTGATATGTAGCTAGCACTTGGTACTTTTATCAATTAGTAGTGATGATGAGATTAGTGTGTATGTTGTTGGTTAATTCTATGAACTTGAATTAGCCATAATGTCTTGATTTGGTTTATAGTTTTTAATTGACGCATGCAGATTTACAAAATTCTTAGGAGTGTTTCTATATTTGTTATCTGTCTAGAAACATCTCATTGTTGATTGAGGCTCAGAGGATAGTGCTGATTTTAGTCTGTTATGTTAATATGATGAGAATTGAGGCTATATAAGGACATGTTAGTCTAAGTAATTTAATATTATGGTTTATTTATACACAAATATGGTGTAGGGTCCTGGTGGAACGCCTGGCTTTGTGTCATGGGAATGCAGTTTTTGCCTTTCAACGACATTTTTTTAAAAAATCATGAAAAATTATTTTTTGCTTTTGGCGGCACTTATGATGACGAAGATTCCCCTTCATTTAATTATTTTTTGCTGCACCTATGATGATGGAGATTTTCCGTCATCTAATTATTTTTGGCGGCACCTATGATGAAAGGTAATCCCCCGTCATCTAATTGCTTTTCGTAGCATTCTATTATGACGACTTTTATTGAAAAAGAATAAAGATAAAAGCCCGATAGATGACAGACGGTCAACCATCATTATAGGATTATAATAATGAATTTTCATCGTCATCTAAGAGTAAATTATAGTAGTGCTGGAATATCAAACTCATTACAGTGAGCTTCAACACAAACCCAGTTTAGTTTGTTTGATTTGGCAGGTGGTTCAATTTTTAATTCATCGTTATATAATCAACTTCTTTTTGAATTTATATTAATCTTCCTTTTAGTTTATTTAAATAATATAAGCAACAGAGAATTCTAATAATTACAAAAAGTTATGTTGCCTTTAGCAACCAAATGTGAGAAGTAAAAAATGTTCGTCTCTAATCCAATCATTTTAAATTTCAATAAAAACGAAAAGAAATAAATATCTTTGACATATTTTAAAAAACTTGTTTACATATGTTATACTTTATAAGCAAATAAAATTAAGAATACGAAAAAATGACCCGTTAGTATGAACTTTTTACAAAAAAGACAAGTTGGGGCATTTAGGAAGAAAATATTTTTATAAAAATATGTGTTGGCTTTAATATAAACTAACTAGAGAGGGTTTTTTTTAGAAAAGTAATAAGCATTTTTTAGATAAAAATACAAGTGATATTTGTGTAATTTACTTCTTTGAATCACAAGTGAAAATACACGTACATGCTATGTTCATACTTAAACCTGTTTTATTTTGAAACTCGTATTAATTAACTAATTATATTTGGGGATTTCAATGATAGGGTACGCATCGACTATGTGTTCATCACATACTCGTTATTTATTAAGGATATAATTACACATCGGCTGAAAAGAAGTATCGAGTTAAGAATATAAGTTTAAAACAATTATAAACTCTCAAATTAATTTTTGAGTTGAGTTAGAGTTTAAAACTTTAATCTGATATCAGAATAAACTCAAACACGACTGGACCCGTATTAACTTTTGAGTTTGGTTACATGCCAAACTCACATCATATTCAAAACACAAAAGAGTAACAGTCCAACAGATCATGACATCAAAATTATTGTCCGAAAGCCTGTCTGTCCAGATTGAGGAGAAACACTTCTTCCTATCCTTAAAGTCTTAGAGCCTAAAAAATTATTAGTTTTATTTTAAACTTCGCCAAAAAAAAATATGTTAATTCAATCCGGAAAAGTCATGTAATAATATTTATGGAGTAATTTTGAAGGCATCTAGAATCTTACTATAACAGAAACTCTATAGTGGACAAAAGAGAAAGGTCAAAGGAAGTGGTAAATTAAAGCATACGCTGATACAAATGGGAAGTTATGAACCTGATATTCAAAACAAACATTTAAGGAATCAGGATTTATCAAGATTATAGTGCCAAGAGTTGTTATGATGAACAAATTAACTTTACGAAATTGGTTAAGACTCCACATTCATAATTTAAAGGTCGTGGGTTCAAGTCATACTCCTCCATCATAATGTAAAGAACAAACTCTTTATTCCTAATTTCAAGAGCCAAGGAGACCAATGGAAGTTTTGGGAATAAATGATAACCATTAAAATTTTAGCAGTATTTCATTTAGAAGAGTAATTTCGGAGTATTATAATTATGGCAGGGATGATATTATTTAGAAAATGATCTCATATCGAGTGACTTTTAATATACTAGTCAATAAACACGTGCAATGCACGTTTGATTAAATGTATTATATTTTAGCTATGTTATTATATATGATCATGTTGTTTCTTATATAAATAAAAAATATATTTAGCATCATATTATTTGTTTTTAATTTATTTAAATAAAATCAAGATGATGTTCTATTGTTATTTTTTTATTTACTGATATACTATTATTCAACTACATTGTAGAACATCATATATATTTCTAGAAGAGAAAAAGAAAAGAAAAAAGGAGTATATAATAGAACTATGCTCTAAAAAATTAAAACGAAAAGCTATGTCGTTAAAATTAAGTTGTTCACTTCAATTTTATTTTAAACCCGATCTTATTTTTTTGCTTTGTAAATTTATTTTTTTTTTCTAAATTTTGCGTAGCTATAGTTATACAATATTCTAATTACACTAACAAATAAAACTTAGTATAGCTAAAGTTTCTAAAAATGTATTTTAATTGAATTATATTTTAAATTCTACTATTTAGATTTTATAAAAGTACTCACTTTTCATCTAAATTATAATCAATTAATAGAATTTTATAGTTTTCTTTATAACTCCTTAAATTACTTAGTATAATTCATTCAAAATTATCAAATAAATTTTACTTTTATATCATCCAATAGTTATTTATTTTTTCAAATTCATTAAATGGGTTAATGGATTAAAAAGTTAATGCCTATTTTTATCAATTTACTATAATTTTAAAAGTAACAAATTATTAAATGCCACAAATAAATTTGAAGGATATTTTAGGTAATGCATCAATAATAAGTTGCCAAACACGTTTAAAAATGATTCTCATCTACTTCTCACTTTTAATATGTTATAGATTATAGATATTGAAGCATTACTTTAGCTAATAGTTTGATGACTAGGAATTTTATTTTTAGAAACTTTTATGTACTTCAAACCATATTAATTTATACTCATAAACATTTTATAATAAGTCTCCAATATATGTTTATCGAGGAATTGTTTCCAAGTACACTAAATAAGTGTGTATTAAACAATATAATTCTAAGCATGTAAGCGCTTCTGAAGAAAATCACTTCTAAGCTCACAATTCTTAGTAATTGAAAAACTTTCTCAGAAACTACTTGGTTATTCTTGAGGAAAGTATTTTCGATTTGTAGATGAGTGTGTTTGGCAGTGTTTTTTGCACTATCAAATGTGGTTTTTTAGGCCAAAAACATTTTTCGATTTTTTTTAAAGTGTTTCACGGCTAATTAAAAGAGTTTTCTAATCAAACCAAAAGCACGTAGTGTATTTATAAGAGAAACACTCTTGAAAATGTGTAGAAGTGTCAATTGTGTCATGTCAGATTGGCACGAGGAGTTTTGTATCCGCGGCAACTCATTATGCCAATCCCCAACCCAACACAATACACTTATTGTTGAAAATAATGCATTGTATTATAAGATTATATCACAATAATAATAATACCACAATTCTGTAAACACATTAATTACGACGGGTAATAATATAATTACGAAAAGTAATGTAAATATAATAATTACAAATGTAAATAAAGTATATATTAACATTAAAACAATACGGACAGAGTAACGAAATAATAAGAAATCAAACCGAGTTCTGTTTGCACAATTTTCTTAAAACAATTACGCTCCCACACTAGTGATACTAAGGTTGATAACGCGCATTTTTCCAAGATAAAACAGTTTGTGGCAGTTGAAAAGCACCCAACTTCAGCACCTTGATCAAACTGACTTGTCAAAATTCTACCACCAAAGTAACAACGCAGAACCATGACTTAGACCAGAAAAAACCATCAACGGAATCAGAAATAAACCGAACCAAACCAAATTGAACCGAGACCAAACCAAAAACCGGACCAAGAAAACTTGAAGAAAAATAAACAAAAACGTGGAGAACAAATATTGAGAGAAAAGAGACCTTGAAAGCTTCTTTGATGTGTAAAATGAGGAGGAGAATGTCTCATTTTATACTACTATGGGAGAGGTGTGTAATAAAAGGTATTTAACCCATTAAAAGGCTATTTAATCAAAAAATTAAGTCCAAAACATTTTTATTTATTTTACAAAAATAAAAAATGTTTTGGACCTTAATTTATAAGAACATTCCATATTACATGATCTTTGGGCTTGCTATAAGAAGAAAAAATAATTTATAAGAACATTCCATATTACGTAGTGGGTTCCACCTAAAAATTTGTCCAAAATTGGTCTACGAAAATGGTGTACAAAATACCTAATTTTCCAACAATTCCCTGCGTGAATGAAATTTGATGACCAACGACACGACATACATGGTGATAGAATTCTACGATCCGAAACATGCATAGGATAGGTAGGTTTTAGCCTTTGAACCTTCCATTGTGTAAGTATGTTTACTTTACTAGCTGACCAGTAGACACGATGTCTTTAAATTGTTCGGCCTGTCATGTAAACGATGGCATACTACACACAAGAGTTATCCCTGACATAGTCCAGTTCTCATGATTATGTTCATTTTGGCCATGAACATCCTCCTGGTTTTGCAAGAGTTTCTAAAGAATTGTGCTCTTACAATTCCTATAGAAGTGGCCCCACTTCACTCTTACATAGGTGATCTCTTAATTTAAGAGAAAACCCGTGTTTTTCCTCTCGGATCTCACAGTTTTCGATGCATAAGAATCATTAAAAACTTAGCTTAACCTAATCTCCAACAGGTATCACTTCTTTGTTTTCAGTGATCTAGTTAAGTTTATACAATTAGTTTGTCCCTTTGGACCTTAAGATTGGGATCTCCAGTCAACTAGGTTGGGTTCCCTTTGTATCAACTTATTTTTACATGAGCTTTGTATCATCGATGACTTTTCAACTAACTCTCGATTTAACCCTTTGGTTAATGGATCAACAATGTTATCATTTGACTTCACATAGTCAAGAGTGATAACCCTTGTCAAGAGTAGTTGTTTAATGGTATTATGTCTACGACGAATGTGTCTAGATTTACCATTATACATATTACTATGTGCTCTTCCAATAGCACTTTGACTATCACAATGTATGCATAATGGTGGCACATGCTTTGTCCATCTAAGAATATCCTCTAGGAAGTGGTGTAGCCACTCAGCCTCCTCCCCTCATTTGTCTAAAACTATAGTTATAGTGGATCTAGCTACAACTATCTGTTTTGAAGATTTCCATACTACGGAAGCTCCTCCTAATGTGAAAATATACCCACTAGTAGACTTCGTATCTTTCTTATCAGATATCCAATTTGCATCAGTATATCCTTTTAGGACCGCTGGATATCTTGAATAGTGTAGTCCATAACTCTAAGTATATCGTAAGTACCACAGTACTCTCATAATGGCTTTCCAATGTTCAGTTCTAGGATTACTCGTGAATCTACTTAGTTTACTCACTATATAGGTTATATCAGATCTTGTACAATTCATCAAGTACATTAGAGTACCTATCACTCTAGAGTATTTTACTTGAGATATACTCTTACCTTTATTCTTAGACAAATGTACATTTGTATCCATCAGTGTTTTTGATTCACCAGTGTCATCTTTGCTAAATTTTCTAAGAATAAAATTTACGTAATGAGACTGATTCATAATAAGTCCATTTGATGTCCTTTTAATGTTTATTCCTAATATAACATCAGCAAGTCCCATGTATTTCATATCAAATCTAGATTTTAACATATCTTTCGTATATTTTATCATCTTATCATTACTCACAAAGATAAGCATATCATCAACATATAAACACACAATGACATATCCATTCTCTATATCTTTAACATAGATACATTTATCACATTCATTGATTTTGAATCCAATTGACATCATGTGATTGTTAACTTTCTCATGCCATTATTTTGGTGTTTGTTTCAAATCATACAATGATTTGGCTAATTTACAGACTTTCTTTGCCCAAGAGCGGAAGACCCTTTCAGTTGTTGCATGTAGATCTCTTCCTCTAAATCTCTATTTAGAAAGGTTGTTTTCACATCCATTGATGTACTTCAAGATTTCAGAAAGCTACGATTGCAAGTAGCATCCTAATGGAGTTTATTCTTGACACCGGTGAATATATATTAAAAAAATCAAGAATTCTTCTGTCTATAGCCTTTAATTACAAGCCTATCCTTGTATTTATCAATTGATCCATCAGCTTTCATTTTCCGTTTGAAAATCCACTTGGAACCCAAAGATTTACAACCAGGTGGAAGATCCATTAATTTCCAAGTATGATTTGACAAGATTGAATCAATTTCACTCTTAATGAACTATTTCCAAAAATGACCTTCAATGGAGTTCACACCTTCATTGAAGGTTCTTGGTTCACTTTCAATCATATAAGTCAGAAAAACAGGACCAAAGGATTTTTCTATTCTAACTTTTTTACTCCTTCTAGGTTCTATCTTGACTTCTTCTTCTTGGTCCAGACTATCTTTTTCATCATAGTCTCAAGAAGTCTTTTTGAAGAGCTTGGCTCTTCCTTGGATTTGTAAGAAAATACATGTTTAAAGAATTATGCATTCCTAGACTCCATTATCGTATTCTTGTGAATTTCAAGATTGTTAGATTCGTACACAAGGAACCGATACGCACTATTGTTATTTGCATAACCAATAAAATTGTAATCAACAGTTTTTGGTCCTATTTTCACATTTTTGGGTGTAGGTACCATCACCTTAGCGAGGCATCCACACATTCGTAAGTATTTGTATGAAGACTTTCTACATTTCCATAACTCATATGAGGTCTTATCCTCTTTCTTTTTCGGTATCTTATTCAAAAGATAGTTAGCCGTCAAAACGGCTTCTTCCCAGATGTTTTGAGGTAATCTAGAACTGATCAACAATGGATTCATCATCTCTTTCAGTGTACGATTTTTATGCTCAGCAACACCAGAGGTGAATAAGGTGTTGTGGTTTCATGTATAATCTCATGTTCAGTACAAATCTTAACAAATGATGATTCATACTCACCACCCCTATCACTTTTTAGCACATTAATATTCTTATTGAGTTGATTCTCAACTTCATTTTTATAGAGAATATATTCTTTATATCTTCATCATTGCTCTTTAGCAAATATAAATAACAGTATTTTGTACTATCATCAACAAAAATAATAAAAATACTTATTACCACTTCTTATTTATACAATTTTTAAATAACATATATCAGTGTGAATTAAATCAAGTGGTTCACTGTTTTTTTCAATATTTTAGAATGATGACCTCGTTAATTTTGCTTCTACACAAGTTTGACACTTGTGATTGGAATCAACGTGAAATGTTTGTATATGATCCAAGTTAATTAATTTACGTAAAATATCATAATTACCATGACCTAGTCTACCATGCCACAACACTACAAGAAAAAATGTTATCAGCGACGGTTAAAAAATTGATGTCTTATTCATCGCCGTAAAGTTTTTTGGAGGTAATTTTTCCTACTGTCGGAGGACAGCCAGCAAAAGTGGGTCTGTGCCGGCAGTTTTATTTCTCTTTTGCGGTGGTTAAAACCGCTGCCAAATTCCCAAAAATTGGAGAAAATTTCTGGGTTTTTCTAGCGGTTTTTTCTAATTATCGACTTTTCAAAACCGCCAGTAAATATGTTTTAGCGGTGGTTCAAACCGCCGCAAAAGTCCAGGAAACAGAAAAAAATACTTTCTGGCGGTTTTCGCCTCTATAACCTCTAAAACAGCCGTTATAAATTGAAATTTTGGCCAAATTTTTTTCTGCTTTTTAAACATTCCATAACTTTCAAAAATACATGTTTTAGAAAACATTCCATATCACAGATTTCAGAATCTATCAATACAAAAATTCCAACAGTTCAGAGCGATCAATTCAAATATTAACAAATTCTTGCATTTTAAACTTTCACAAATTCAATCATTCACAAATTTTTAAAGATTCAAAATCAATCAATTGAAAACATTCACAAAGTTAGTATTTTTCATCCTCACTGAACTTTATATGATCATAAAGTTACAAGAGGATCTCCAGAATCCTATAAACACATAAAAATGATCAAAATTAGTATTAGAGTTGGAATAAACATTAATTATAATTACATAAAGTATACATTCCTTAGAAATTTTACATGATCACCGCCGGGGAATGAGAACGAAGGATTGTGTTTGAATCATTTTCATAAGGTACGTCGCTTGTGATTGAAGTTGAACTTGACCATCTTGAAGTTAATGGAGCTATGACATAACTCTCTCATGTTCTGCACGTGGAACGAACTCCTGTTCAGAAAACTCGCGGCTGCTCTGCGATTCAAGTACACTGGTGGGAGTTGGACCTAGTCCCATTCCACGGACTCATCGCATGAACACAATCTGAACACACAATGTTTACCATGGACACAAAATCTTACCCTCTACAAAAACTCTTTCAAAAGTAAAATTTAGAAACTCCTCAACTCCATTAAGGTAATCTTGACTAACTCGAGATTCCAATCCAACTTTTATCCACATTAAAAAATCAATTTGAACACATTATAATAGATAGTTCAATACAATGAAAATCAAACTCACAATGAAACCAGAGTCACAAATTAAGGTATAGAACAGAGGCAAACAAGTTGTAATCTCTACAAGAATTAAATAAACTAAAAAATTAGGAATTGAATCATAAAATCATGAAGAATTATAACTTAAACCATCATCTCATTCAGTCTAACAGGTTTGTTAGCTTTGCAGCTCATAAGATGATCAAACCCACTCAAAGTGAGCAGAATTGTGGTTTTCAAATAAACTAAGAGAACATTTATCAGCAAATAAACTAGAAAACTAATTTCATATGTTGAGACCTAACTGGTAACAATTCTTATGCTACTATAGTATTATTTATTCAAATTTCATGTAAAATTTGAAAGTGAATTACTTTTTCTAGAACCGAATCCGATTCAGATTTCAATGATTAAAACAAAAAAAAAGATGCAAACTTTGGTAGAGAACTAAGCCTGATAAAAAAACAAAGAAACAGCAAGGGAAATTGGTTCTGATTTCCACCAAAATTTGTTTAAAGATTCAACAAGTCCCAAAAGATGAACATCACGACTGATTTCACACAAGCCCCAAAAAATGAGCACATAATAATCACTAATTTTAGAGATTTCGAGATTCAAAAAAAATCTAAAGATTCAGATATTCAAAGATTTTTCATTAGAAATTCAGAGATCCAAAAAACTATGTCAGAGAAGAAAGAAAATAGGTGAAGAAGAAAGAGAGGAGGGACGAAGAAAGACAGAAGAAGATCTCACATGCGACGACTAGACTAGGTCAGTTCCAGTGAGAGAGAGGCTTCAGAATCACTGGTCTCTGCTCCTGCCTGCCAGTCTCCGTTGTGTGGTGTTGAGAGATCTGAATGGGGGGCTACGCAGGCGAAATCGCTGCAAATCCAGTGAGAGAGATGTAAGTTGCTGGTTAGGAAGGAAATAAGGATTTTAAAGCCTTTTAGAGGCGGTTGTAGAAGCAAATAAACCACCGCACAATTGTTATTTCTTCTATTTTCTTAACTTTCTATTTTTTTATTTACTATTTCTATATGTGCGACGGTTTGGACAAAACCGCCGCCTAATGTATAATATTTAGCGGTGGTTTTTCAAAATCGCCGGTAAAACTTTGTCAGAAATTTTTTTACGACGGTTCCTACAACTGTCGCCGTTAAACCGCCACCATAAGCTATTTTTCTTGTAGTGTAAATTGGAAGACTCAAATCAAGTACGCAGAAGAACTAGCTTTATTAATATTGGTTTGACCAAAGTGATTATATTGAGCTTGAACATTCCATCACTCATATAACCCTTACCAACATACATCCCGCTCTTAGACAAAACAATTTTATTTGACTCAAATATAATATGAAATCCATGGTTATTCAGTAGTGAACCAAACACTAGGTTCTTTCGGATTTCAGGTATATACTGGACATTGTTCAGAGCCAATTCCTTCCCAGAAGTCATCTTTAACACCACTTTTCCTTGACCTTTGATCTCAGAGGTGGCTGAGTTCTCCATGAATAGCTTCTCTCCATACTCGATAACTTCAAAGGTAGAGAACATTCCATGGTTAGAACACACATGGCGGGTAGCTCCAGTGTCAATCCACCATTCCTTTAGATTTCATCCAACCATGTTGACCTTAGAAATCACTACTGAGAGGTTGACATCAAAAACTTCTCGAGCAGTGTTGTTAATCACATTAGCCTCCTTATTTCTCTTAGGCAGTCTATACTTAGATGATTTGTGACCCAACTTTTTACAATTGTAGAACTTGTCTTGGAACTTTGGTTTCTTAGAAACCCCTCATTTAGATCCTAGCTTGTTTGGACCATTTCCTTTGTTGTTGATTTTCTTGGCTTTAAAACCTTAGTCATGCTCCACAATATTAACCTTTGCTGCAGCAATAGGGTTTGGCCCTCTTGTTTCAGATAGCCTATTATCTTCCTCGATTCGAAGTCAAATAATAAGATTCTCGATGCTCATTTCCTTTCGTTTGTGCTTAAGATAATTCTTGAAATACTTCCATCAAGGAGGTAATTTCTCAATAATACAAGCCACTTGAATCTCGTGCAGGATAATTTGAAGTTCTTATACTTGACTTATTATCATTTTGGAATTCTCCATTTTAAACTCTAGAAAGTGGGCGGTAATAAATTTCTTAGCGCCTGCATCCTCAGTCTTGTACTTTCGTTAAAGAGATTCTCATAGCTCCTTTGCTGTTTTCTTGTCAGTGTAAACATTATACAAAGAATCAGCAAGACCATTCATTATGTAATTTCTACATAAATAATCAGAATGTTTCCACGCATCAATAACATTGATCGTTTGGAAATCTTGCTCATCATCGTTAAGCTCAGGAACTTCTTTAGTCAAGAATTTTACTAGATTCAACGTTGTCAAGTTGAAGAGCATCTTTTGTTTCCACCTTTTGAAATCAGACCGTTAAATTTCTCAGGATTCTCTCCATAAAAAATAGGTATAGGCATTGGTGTCATACGAGCTACAAGGCTCATAGCAGGGTTCTGCACACCCAGAATTGTCATTTGAGTTCCAACAGTAGGGTTCAACCATTGGTTTTCACCAGCATGGTTCACTGCAACATTGTTGTTGCCTTCAGTTGTCATATTTTCTTATCTGAAATATAAACCAAAGTGTGTCAACACTTTAAAAAATAATGCTATTTTCTCAAACACAAAAATATGCTAATTTTCCCAATATTTTCTAAAATAAAACAAATAGCAGTTTTACGTATAACTTGTAAGGAAAACTGATGAGGTTCTTAGACTCAATCTAGGAACAACCCTCTCAACAGTATTCAGTTCCTAGGTAATTAAAGGGACGAGTCCATTCAAATTCAATTTCCCTAGACAAAACTTCTCTGTATAGTTACTTCCAGTTTTGAAAATTTGGAGAATATTTAAAATAAAACTTTTAGGTTGAAAAACCCAAATCAATTTTCAAAATAGTTTTTGGACAATTTTAGAAAATCAAATTAATTCCTAAAAATTAATCCTATAACGCAATAACATGTATAGAATTAACTGTCTTAAGATTGTTGGAAATATTGTATTGCATTATAATATTAA
The DNA here is from genome assembly GCA_003255025.1 of Datisca glomerata. Classification (NCBI taxonomy): domain Eukaryota; kingdom Viridiplantae; phylum Streptophyta; class Magnoliopsida; order Cucurbitales; family Datiscaceae; genus Datisca; species Datisca glomerata. The sequence continues at coordinate 739,817 of QANY01008345.1, forward strand.
ATGGAAATAATAATAATACAACAATTCTGTAAATTTATTATTTACGACAGGTAAATAATATAATACCGAAGTAATGTAAATACAGTAATTAAAAATGTAAATAAATTTATTACCAAAGTTAAAACAATACGGACAAAGTTAACGAAATAATAAGAAATCAAACCGAGTCCCGTTTGCACAATTTCCTTAAAACAGTTACGTCTCTTCATTTGTGGTACTAAAGTTGATAACGACGTCTGTCTTCCGAGATAAAATGGTTTGAGGCAGCTGAAGAGCACCCAACTTTACTACCTTAATCGAGCTGACTTGATAGAATTCTACCACCAGAGTAACGATGCAAAACCAAGACTTGGACAAGAAGATGAAACCGTCGATGAAATCATAAATAAACAAAATCGGACAGAACCGAACCAAAATCTGAACCGGACCGAACCAAGAAATTTTGAAGAAAAGAAAGTAAAAATACGGAGAACAAATATTGAGAAAAAAATAGAGCTTGAAAGCTTCTTTGGTGTGTAAACTGAGAAAGGGAAGACCTCATTTTATACTACTCATGGGGGAGATGTATAATAAAGGATATTTAACCGTTAAAAGGCCATTTAATAAAAAAATTAAGTCCAAAACATTCTTTTATTTAATTTGCAAAAAAAAAAAATTGTTTCGGGCCTTAACTTACAAGAATATTCCATCTTCCATGACATTTTGTCTTCCTATGAGAAGGAAAAATATATCTGGAGCACAAAAAAACTCATTGGCCCATATAGAGTGAGCCTCTAGCCTTATCAATTTACCACCATTGATACTAACATCTCAATATATACTACTCCAAACTTTCAGTCATTTCCAATGTGGGATTTCTACAATTCCTAGGGTGTTCAAGGTTCGGTTCAGTCGATTTTTTAGTGAAAAATCGAACCGAACCCAAACCGTGAATGTTAAAAGAACCAAACCGAACTGTGAGTTTCGATTTTGTTCTGTTTGATTCTTCGGTTCGGTATTATTAATTAAAAATAATTTTTTTAAATATCTTTTAAATGATATTATTGAAAAATAAATATAAAATTAAAGTTTTAATTTAGTTCGGTTCGGTTCGATTCGATTTTANAAAATTCTGAAGTGAATCGAAACTTCAGTTCGGTAATTTTCTCGAACCGAACACACATAAAGAACCGACCGAGCCGAACCTTGATTCGGTTTGGTTTTGAGCACCCCTAAGAATTCCCTCCTATTTTTTCATTCTCATTTAGCTCATTTTGGGAGATAATTTCTCATTCATCCCAAAACCAAATTTGACAAATTAATAGTCGATTTTGATGTATTCGTGGATAAAAACTCAAACATCTGAAGACCTTACACTTTTACATAGTGGGTCTATGAAAGTGGTGTGGAATATATCCAATTTCCAACACTTATTAAGCGTGTCACGCTGACGCGACACGTCTAACAAAATGCACATTGTGGCATACAGACCTTCAGCGTGTCAAGCCTTAAATATGACGTGCAATAAACATATTTGGCCTTTCGTGTGCCGTGCTTTAGATATGAGTATCATACACTTTACTTGCTCTTCAAGGTCGATACTACTCAATTCAACTATTTGTTTTTGTTTATTGCAATTGTATAAGACTAATCTAATTAAACATATAAGAAGATAGAAAATACACACATGCATATACTTGAATCTAATTAAACATATAAGAAGATAGAAAATACACACATGCATATACTTGACTAAATAAGTAGAGTAGAGAATAATGGTCTAGTAAGATATATATTGTCACATATACAATACCTACAAATTAAATTATGAAAAAATTAATAGCATAAGAAGTTTACTAAATCAATCTAATGAAAATCTATAAGCCTAATAACTAATTCAATTAAGATATAAGTCAACAATTTATACATCAAAAATAAATTTTTTATTATCACCTCACGTATATACATTAAAACATATTAGATATACAAAATTAAGCTTAAACATCAACAAAAAAAAAACTATTTAAAAATTCGAGTTTAAAGTAAAATAAACTGTTTGGTGTATCGAGCCAAGCTCGGCACAATAATTTAGCGTGCCGGGCCGGTAGGGGAATTCTAGGGGGACCATGATAATGGCCGAAAATTGGTGTGAGTTGCAAAAAGTCCGAAATATATTTTTGGAAAAATGGTCAGAGTAAATAAACTATTTATCATATTACACGGGCATAACCATAAATAATTTATTTATACCTTTCAGATTTTCATAAATAAATTATTTATCTAGTTTATTTTCTGGTCATTTTTGTAAAAATTAGTTTTTGGGACATTTTTACATTTAACGTTGAAAAATTAGTTTTTTTGATATTTTTTGTGAATTCTACATGTCATGTCAGGCCAGTCCTTTAACAATAAAATTGAGACGCTAAAGGCCCAGGGTCGTAGTGCGCTGTGCGGAGACGACACGCTTAATTTCATGTTTGGGCCTCACATGGCCTTTTTACACGTGCGGGTCTAAAGGATTGGCTGGCACTTTGTTGACACCTCTTCACATGTACTTCACGAAACACTATATTTATAATGAAAATTTTGACACACCTAACATATCCTCATTAGAATATCAAAAGGACAATTCTATCCCAATTCTAAAACTTCTTAGATTTGAAAGTTGGCGTAGTTTGATTCTCTTTTTTTTCTGCCGTCCTCTTGAGGCTTAAAAAAATAAAAATAAAATGCTAGTTCGGTTTTTTTTGTTTGTAAATATATAATATATAAATGATTAAAGTTTCAATTTAGTTTAAAATTCTTCTTCTGAACCTAATTAATAGAACCCAAAGCATTATCTTTTTTGTATAAATGTATTTAAGGATTTGTCTTTAAATTTTTTATGAATTTATGATTTATTTTATTTGTGTTTAATGAATTTGGACTCTGAAACTTATGTATTTTTCGGTCTTTAAATACATATTTTAGAGTTAAACGCTTAAAATTATGCGCCTTCTATTATTACCATTAACCATTATAAGTACTTAATCGAGCTGAATTTACAAGTTACCTTTGCCGGATTTCGATCCTCATGTAATGGCTAAGGGAAAAATAATCACATATCCTTCAACCATATTTACACATCAACTTCAATATCATCTTATATTAAAGGAAATAATAGTTTGACAATGGAGTGTAGAGACGGGCTGAAACAGGATCTTTACTTTGGGGTCGTGGGAGGGATGATGTGAAATTCTAGTTGGAATTGTACGAGTAAATTCATAATTGAAAATTTAGATAAAGTTTAGCACACAGATAGAGTTATCATTTAAACATAAATTGACTTCACAATAATTAGAATCTAAAACAGCGAAGATTATAAGATATCATAATTAAAGTGGCACCATTATTGTGACATAAAACATGCATGAGTGATGCCTCATTTTGACAAATACGCGTTCGCTGAAAATTTGTTAGTCTAAGAATACATTTGTTAAATTAGTGTATGTAAACGTGATCAATATATATGAAATATAAAAGAATGTATGAGAATATGAATTCTAATTTTTCATGATAATTTTGTCATATATATATATATATATATTGAAAATTAACAAGGAATATATGAGATGAAGAATAAAAAAATGGGGAGGAAAATGATAAATAAACATATTTTTTATTATCAAATTGAGGATCAGATTAAGGGTGAGTTTGTGAGTACTTCCTCTAAAAATTCTTTAATGTATTAGAAATTATACTTTAAATCACATAACGTTATTGTTTAAACACATTTTGGTATATCAAAACACTTTTACAAGAAATACATGCTTTAGTGTTTCTTAAGATGCTTCTATATATGATATAATTATAAATTAAGATATTATTATTTCGATATATCAATGCAAGTTTAGTCATAAACACTAACAAACACACCCTAAGACTCATAAGTTTGGAGGTGGGGTCCAAGATAGGCGTTTTCAGTTAATAAAGCATCTTGATGGGAGGTAAATATAACAATACTTCTTATTTTTGCTATCTTTCTTTGTTCATATGAAAAGCTAGAAATAAATTTGTATCTTGAGGGAAATATATCGATCCTTATACTGTCATTTTTGCTGCATTATGTCAGTGCTTTAATGCTGCTTCTGAGGTTGATATATTGAATGATAATACTGACATTGTGTCTCTATTGAAGATAGGAAGCAATGGTTGGATACAACCTACGGCCTACAAGACGTTGGTAAAATTACATATGATGCAGCCTTTTGCAAGAGAGAAGAAACGTGCCATTGGAGTTTTAGCTTGAAACACCGATGGAGTTTCGTTGGTTTTTCAAGAAGAAAGATTACTGATGGTGTTATGATTAGTGAATCAAGTTTAGGTTGTTAAGTTTTAAGCAAAGCGCAGTTGGTTTAACTGAAAATTTGGCTAAAGCTTAAACAACATAAAGCTACGAGTTTCTAACAGAAACAAAGATGCAATCTCAACATATATATACTTCCATCTAAATGTCAAAAGAGGAGAGAATTTTTTCTTTGATCTTTTAATTACGAAAACAGAGAAAAACAAAGAAGGAAAAAGCTGAAACAAAAGAATATAGAAAGATCATAAAGGAATTAGAAACGTCCTAACAATTTTTTATTGAGGAGGAAAAGGTTTGCTTACCTGTAATTGAGTGCTGAGAGGGAGACTTCATGTTCTGTCTTCTTGAGTTGTAAAGCTTGTAAATCCTTGACATTTTTGTACTTGATCTCCATAATCGTGAATAAGAAGCTCAAACATTGGATGTAGTTGTAGAACCGAACCAGTATAAAACCCGCTTGTCTCCCTTCTCCTTCTTTTCTTTTATTTTCTTACCATTTGCATGTACACGATCTGCATAGTAAAACCTTTATTTAGTGTCTGTTCTGTAGCAAAGTGGTATCAGAGCCTGCGATCAACAAACAGAAGGGTTAGAGTGTTAAAATTCAAGAATCTTGATACTTTCAGATTGTGATCAGAAAATCAGGAAACCGTCAAGAAAGACTTTATGATGGCAACAACATCAACTAAACATGATATTAAAAAGTTTGATGGCACAAATGACTTTGCAATATGGAAAATGAAAATGCTAGCACTTTTGGGGAACTTGGGACTAGATGAGGCACTTAAAAGAGAGAACAAGATGCCTTCGACTTATTCTGAAAAGAAAAAGAAAGACATCGTGACGAAGACATACAACACTCTGATTCTGAGCCTCGGTGATAAAGTTCTAAGGGAAATCGTGAAAATGAAGACAGTGGCTGAAATTTGACTTAAACTTGAGAGTCTTTACATGACAGACTTTGTCAAGCCGGTTGTACCTCATGGCTAAGTTTTTTACCTACAAAATGGCAGAAGAAAAGAACATTCAAGTGCACATTGATGAGTTCAATAAGCTTTTCCTTGACCTTGAAAATATTCAAATGGAATGTGAAGATGAAGTTAAAGCCTTAGTACTGTTACATTCTCTGCCAAAATGATGTGAAACCTTTGTGGACATTCTAAAGCATGGTAGAGAGACATTATCTCTAGAAGATGTAATTGGTGCCCCAAATTCTAAAGAGCTATAAAGAAAGCATGAGCAGAAGGACTCATGTGGGGAGAGCCTGGCAGTGAGAAGAGGGACATAAAAGAAAGAGTATAGAGGGAGGAGCAAGTCAAGATCAAAGTCCAAAAGTGAAAAGAACTATAAGAAAGTTAAGTACTTTCACTGTCATGAAGAGCGTCATATCAGAAGACTCAGTCCCAAGAGAAAGAAGGAACCCAAGGCTAAGGAGACTGTTGATGGGTATGCTGTAGTAGTTGAGAATGGATATGAGAGTGCAGATTTCCTTGTTGTGGCAACCAACAACTTAGAAAGGTAATTGATCCTTGATTCAGGGTGTTCATTTCATATGACACCAAACATGGACTGGTTTGAGACCTTCGCAGGCTATGATGGTGGAAAAGTGATGTTTGGAGATAACAAGGAATGTAAGATTGTTGGATCAGGAACCATCATGATCAAAACATATGATGGTTCAGAAAAAATTTTGTCAGAAGTGAGGTATGTTCCTGATTTAAAGAGGAATCTAATATCTCTTGGAGTTCCAGATGAAAATGGATATACCTATGATGGTGAAAATGGAGTAATCAAAATAATTAATGGTGTGGTAGTGATGGGGGGTATTAAACAAAATGGTATCTATGTACTTGAAGGAAGCACACTGATTAGTGCAGTAAATTCTGTCACAGTACATAAACTAATAAGCCAATTTTGTGGCATAAAAAATTGGAGCATGTGAGTGAGATGGGGTTGCGTGAACTAGAGAAACATGGGCTAATTAGAGGTGATAAGCTTGACAAGCTGCGTTAATGTGAACACTGTATTTTGGTAAGGCAACCATAGTAAAGTTCAACTCTTCAACACAAAACTCAAGAAATCTTAAGCTATGTACATTCAGATCTTTGGGGACCTTCTAATACCAAATCACTTAATGGTGGGGGGTATTTTATCTCCACTATAGATGATTACTCGAGAAAGCTATGGATTTACATCCTAAATTCTAAAGATGGGGCATTTCTGAAGTTTAAGGAATGGAAAAGGATGGTAGAACTTTAAGTTAGTAAAAAGGTCAAGAAACTCAAAATAGATAATGGCTTAGAGTTTCTGAATGAGGTGTTTAATAATTTCTATAAGGAAGAAGGTATTTTGAGGCACAAAACATTTCCATACACTCCCCAACAGAATGGATCGGCAGAAAGGATGAACATAACACTTTTTGAAAGGGTTAGAAGCATGCTATCCAGTGCCAACCTGCTAACGAAGTTTTGGGCAGAAGTTGCAAACACTACAGCTTATCTTATTAACAAATGTCCCTCTAATGCTATAGGCCTCAAGACACTAGAGAAGATATGGACTCTCCAAGTCTTATAAATTTAATGGTATTTTGATGTGTGCATATGTGCACATTAAAGAAGGAAAGCTTGATCCTAGAGCTAAAAAATGCATGTTTGTTGGGTATCCTGAAGGTGTTAAACGGTACAAGTTATGGTTCTCAGATCTAACAAGGTCCAAAAGTTTTATCAGTAAAGATTTCACCTTTAGAAAATTTGAAATGTACATGAATTCTTCTAGACCCTCAAATCATATTGGAAACAAAAAAGATATTGAGACAAGGTTTGAGGTGGAGTTTGGGAGCCAAGAATCTGTTCCTATTAGCTCAGCGTCTACTAATATTGAAGTTGAACCTGATAATGAATACCATATGCAGATACATACTCATAATGACCAAGAAGATCTCACTGAATATCAACTAGTAAGAGCTAGAAACAAAAGACAATATAAAGCTCTAGTTAGGAATGTTTGTGCTGATCTTATGACCTTTGCTTTGACAGTTGCAGAAGATATAGATGATTTAGTATATCATGAGGCTATAAGGAGTAAAAACAAAGAACATTGGTTGACTGCTATGAAAGAAGAAATAAGCTCTCTAAACAAGAATCACACCTAGATTCTTGTTGATAAACCTGAAGGACAGGAAAATAATAGGAAGCAAATGGATTTTTAAAGTAAAGCACATAATTCCAGGAGCCGAGAAGCCTAGATTTAAAGCTAGGATGGTGGAAAAATGTTTTAGTCAGAGGGAAGGGGTAGAATACTCATAAATTTACTCACCTGTTGTGAAGCACACTTCAATTAGGTTACTTCTAGCTCTAGTCAACTAATTTGGACTAGAACTAGAACAAATGGATGTCAAAACTGCATTCTTACATGAGAATCTAGACGAGAAGATCTTCATGTCTCAACCTGATGGTTTTGTTAGGAGAGGAGATGAAAGTAAAGTGTCTACTCAAGAAATCTCTCTATGGTCTAAAACAGAGCCCAAGACAGTGGCATATCAGGTTTGATGAGTTTATGGTCAGAAAAGGGTTCACAAGAAGCAAGCATGATAGTTGTGTGTATAGCAAGAACACTGATAACTGTTCTAAAGTATATCTACTACTATATGTAAATGACATGCTTATAGCTTCATCTGACAAATCTGAAATCAGAAGACTTAGCTAAGCAATGAATTCAAAATGAAAGTTCTAAGGAAAGCAAGAAGGATACTTAGTATGGATATATGCAGTGACAAGGTGAATAATAAGCTTTGCATTTACTAGGATGAGTACAGAAGGTGTTGAGAAAATTTGGGATGGTAGAATCTAAACCTGTAAAAACTCATTTAGCTTCTCATTTTAAGCTATCTTCTTTGCAATCTCCTAAGATTGAAGAAGAGCAAATCCAAATGGACTGAATTCTATATGTTAGTGTAGTAGGGAGCCTTATGCACTCTTTGGTCTACACTAGACCAGACCTAGCCTATGCTGCAAGTCTTGTAAGTAGATTTATGACTAAGACAGGCAAGGAACATTAGGAAGCTATGAAGTGGACCATGAGGTATTTGAAAGGAACTCTGAGGAATGGTCTGATATTTGAGGAATCTGGATTAGAAAAGGAATTTATCATAGGATATGTGGACTTAGACTTTGCAATGGATCTTGATAAGAGAAGATCTCTTATAGGATATGTCTTTACAGTTTTTGGGTGCACTGTGAGCTGAAAAACATCACTACAACCAGTGGTTGAATTATCTACAACAGAAGTTGAATATATTGCAGCTATTGAGGCAGTAAAAGAAGCTTTATGGCTAAAAGGGATAGCAGGAGAACTTGGTATCAAGCAAAACCGTATAACTATGTTTTGTGATAACCAAAGTGCTATTCATCTAACCAAAAATCAAATGCACCATGAAAGGACTAAACATATTGACATCAAGATGCATTTTATAAGAGACGTGATCTCAGCAGGGAAGGTAAAGGTGGAGAAGATCCACACAGAGGACAACCCCTACTTATATGATCACTAAACCTATCACATTCGTCAAGTGTGATCATTGCCTAAACTTGATAAATGTGAAGGATGCTTCAGGGTAAAACCTGAAAGTTCACTGGAGCTTTCTAGAGGTTGTGGGGATCAACCTAAAACTTGATTAAATGTGGATATTTATTATGATTGGTGTATCAAGTTTAGGTTGTTAAGTTTTAAGAAAACAGTAGTTGGTTTAACTGAAAATTTGGTTAAAACTTAAACAACATAAAGCTACGATTTTCTAACAGAAACAAACATGCAATATTAACATATATATACTTCCATCTAAAGGTCAAAAGAAGAGATGATTTTTTTATCTTTCAATTACGAAAATAGAGAAAGAAAAAGCTGAAACAAAAAAAATACAAAAAGATCAGAAAGAAATCAGAAACGTCTCAACAATTTTGTATCGAGGAGGAAAATGTTTGCTTACCTGTAATCGAGTGCTGAGAGGGAGAGTTGCCGTTCTGTCTACTTGAGTTGTAAAGCTTGTAAATCCTTGACATTTTGTACTTGATCTCCATAATCATGAATAAGAAGCTCCAATATTGGATGTAGGTTCTGACTTTTGTAGAACCGAACTAGTATAAAACCCGCTTATCTCCCGTCTCCCTCTTCTTCTCCTTTCTTGCCATTTGCATGTACACAATCTGCACAGTAAAACTCTTGGTTAGCTAGAAGTCTGGAGTTTTCCAGGAGTTAGAGTTTGATAGAGATGAAATCAGAATTCTAAAAAATAGTTGGTTTGGTGCAATGGAGCAAAAAGAGATTGGAGTTTGAGTTGGTGTAATGATGCTATTGGACTGAACATTCTGCAATTTGATTCTTGTTGCATTAGATGAGTTCATGTAGGTACAAAAACAGTTTCTGGTACTATACAGCAAAATACAGAATTACCACTACAAAAATCATTTTTCATCATGTTGGATCTTTGTCGAGAAAGACAATTTACAACAGTATGCACCCGTCATATAAAAAGGTGTGTTGTAAAAAGTGTCCCGATCTTTCGTGACGGTGGCATTGTTCACAAACGTTGCAATTTTCGCTAGGATGGCATTTTTTGCGACGGTTACCATCACAATACATAATTGAGATATTATCAATATATATTTGAGGTACATCAGCTGAAGTACCGTACCATACTGGTACCACATAATCGCTCTTTGTTATATATATATATATATTAGGAAAGTTATTTTTTATCATGTAAAATTAGTACCTTTTATTTTACAAATATTTTAATATTGAAGTTTTTCTCGACTAAAAACAATTCAGTGTTCTCATAATTCATTTACAAGGTTCTCAGAAAATCTCGTGTCAAACATGGGTAATTTTGTAATAAAAACAGAACTTCAAACATGAAAGAAATCATAAGAAATGTATCACGTGACGAAGCACACAAAAGTGTTGGGCGTGGGGGTGAAATTTTTTTATCGCAAACTAATTGTTCGTTTCGACAGAATTAAAGGACCGGAATTTTGCTTGTATTTAAATGTTTTATAGTTTTTGTACCGGAACGAACAAAATTGAAACTTTATTATTATATTATTTTTTATTTTTATTATATAATTTCATATATCAAATTAAATCGAAGCGAACTGAATCAAATTAAAATTTTAGTTTTCTTATTATTTTGTTAGTAATTTAATTTTTAAATTTTCTAAAAAATATTTTTAATACTAAGAATCGAAGAATCACACTTAAACTTTCAATTCAGTTTGGTTCAATTCAATTTTTTAAAAAATCAGATCGAACCAAATCGTTAGCCCCAGTTGGGTGTATCCTCTCCATGTGATAGCCAAGATATTAAAATACATGACGGGCTCACTTGGTAAGGTCTTGATTGACCTAGAAATTGCACTATATTATCTTTTTTTCTGAAAAGAAATTGCACAATATAACTGCAAATATTTGTATTTTTTGAAATAAACCCCCTCGTGTGGAGATCGCAACATGAGGGGATCTGTTGGCTCAATCGCGGTCTTCCGTGTTGTAATTGGCGGCCACGATATTATCTATTCTTGTTAATTTATTCTGATATTGATTATTGAGCTATTATCTATGTACTAGTAAACAATAGTACATAAATTTTGGGATAATGTTTCAAAAATAGTATCAGAATTTGTCTCTCTCGATCCTAACCCAAAGTAGGATATACTGTGGGTACATAAAAAAATCTACCTACTTAAAAAAAATTAAGTACGTTTTTTCCAGTGAAAAAAATAAGCATACGATATTACGGTTTGCTACATGTTATTCCACATTTTGGTCAAATTTATAGCTTTCCAATGTATTGTTTACGATTATATCAAATTTTCCAATGGAGAAGTGAACTTTTATCTCGATTAAAAAAACTTAAGGTCGTTGGGCCATGCTTGCAACATGGAGATGGAAATATATATTAATTCATTACAAAAATATATATATATAAAGAAATAGATCACGATAGAATGCGAAGTACAATTTGTGATTCAAATCAAATGAGAACATCAAATTGATTATTAATTTATTATAAATGATAAAATGAATACAACAACAGATTTGAGAACTCAATATAAAAGTAATTAATTGGAAATATCTGTTACAAGATTCTCTCCAGATATTGAAAAAAAAAACAAATCTTCAAGCACACACCTCAACACATGTAGGTAACAAAGAAAAGCTATTTATTCGCCGAAATAGAAACACGAATGCAAGGAAGTTGATTACTTTGTGATATGTTGGGGATGGTGCTTAGTGATATGGTGGGGGTGGAGGTGATGTGTAATAGTACGGAGGAGGTGGAGATGGTGGTGGAGGAGACTTATAATAGTAATGTGGTGGTGGTGACTTGTACTTGTAAATTGGATGCTTATAGTGTTTCGGGGGAGGCTGCGACTTGTAGTAGTATGGGGGTGGTGGCGATGGAGATGGTGGTGGTGGAGACTTATAGTAGTAAGGAGGTGGAGGTGATGGAGAAGGTGGCGGTGGAGACTTATAATAGTATGGAGGAGGTGGAGACTTTGTGGGAGGAGGAGGTGACTTATAGTAGTACGGGGGTGGTGGTGAGGGAGATGGTGGTGGCGGAGACTTGTAGTAGTAAGGAGGTGGGGGTGATGGAGAAGGTGTGGGTGGCGATTTATAGTAGTATGGAGGAGGTGGAGACTTTACTGGAGGAGGAGGTGATTTGTAGTAGTATGGGGGTGGTGGTGAGGGAGATGGTGGTGGTGGAGACTTGTAGTAGTAAGGTGGAGGGGGTGATGGAGATGGTGGTGGTGGAGACTTATAGTAGTATGGAGGAGGCGGTGATGGTGAAGGAGGCGGTGGAGACTTATAATAGTAAAGAGGAGGTGGTGATGGAGAAGGTGGGGGTGGAGACTTGTAGTAGTATGGTGTTGGCGGTGAAGGCGATGGTGGTGGTGGTGATTTGTAGTAGTATGGAGGAGGAGGTGATGAAGATGGTGGAGGTGGGGACTTGTAGTAATAAGGAGGTGGTGGTGATGGAGATGGTGGGGGTGGAGATTTGTAGTAGTAAGGAGGTGGTGGTGACGGAGAAGGTGGTGGTGGAGATTTATAATAGTAGGGAGGAGGTGGAGACGGTGATGGTGGAGGTGGGGACTTATAGTAGTAAGGTGGAGGAGGAGATGGAGATGGTGGAGGTGGAGATTTATAGTAGTATGGAGGAGGAGGCGATGGAGACGGTGGAGGTGGGGACTTGTAATAATAAGGAGGTGGCGGCGATGTTGATGGTGGGGGTGGGGACTTGTAGTAGTAAGGAGGTGGTGGCGATGGAGATGGTGGGGGTGGGGACTTGTAATAGTAAGGAGGTGGCGGCGATGGAGATGGTGGTGGTGGAGATTTGTAGTAGTAAGGAGGTGGTGGTGACGGAGAAGGTGGTGGTGGAGACTTATAATAGTAGGGAGGAGGTGGAGACGGTGATGGTGGAGGTGGAGACTTGTAATAATAAGGAGGTGGTGGTGATGAAGATGGTGGGGGTGGGGACTTGTAGTAGTAAGGAGGTGGTGGCGATGGAGATGGTGGGGGTGGAGACCTGTAATAATAAGGAGGTGGTGGCGATGGAGATGGTGGGGGTGGGGACTTGTAGTAGTAAGGAGGTGGTGGCGATGGAGATGGTGGGGGTGGAGACCTGTAATAATAAGGAGGTGGTGGCGATGGAGATGGTGGGGGTGGGGACTTGTAGTAGTAAGGAGGTGGTGGCGATGGAGATGGTGGGGGTGGAGATTTGTAGTAGTAAGGAGGTGGTGGTGACGGAGAAGGTGGTGGTGGAGATTTATAATAGTAGGGAGGAGGTGGAGATGGTGATGGTGGAGGTGGGGACTTATAATAGTAAGGCGGAGGAGGAGATAGAGATGGTGGAGGTGGAGATTTATAGTAGTATGGTGGTGGCGGTGAAGGAGATGTTGGTGGTGGTGATTTGTAGTAGTATGGAGGAGGAGGCGATGGAGACGGTGGAGGTGGGGACTTGTAATAATAAGGAGGTGGTGGTGATGGAGATGGTGGGGGTGGGGACTTATAGTAGTAAGGAGGTGGTGGCGATGGAGATGGTGGGGGTGGAGATTTGTAGTAGTAAGGAGGTGGTGGTGACGGAGAAGGTGGTGGTGGAGATTTATAATAGTAGGGAGGAGGTGGAGATGGTGAGGGTGGAGGTGGGGACTTGTAATAGTAAGGCGGAGGAGGAGATGGAGATGGTGGAGGTGGAGATTTGTAATAGTACGGAGGTGGTGGTGAAGGAGATGGTGGGGGTGGAGATTTGTAGTAGTAAGGAGGTGGGGGTGATGGAGAAGGTGGAGGTGGAGACTTATAATAGTATGGTGGTGGTGGAGATGGAGATGGTGGTGGGGGTGACTTATAGTAGTAAGGAGGGGGCGGGGATGGAGATGGCGGAGGGGGAGACTTGTAGTAGTATAGTGGTGGTGGAGAAGGAGATGGAGGAGGAGGGGACTTGTAATAGTATGGTGGAGGTGGAGATGGCGATGGTGGTGGAGGCGACTTGTATACATAAGGTGGTGGCGGTGATGGAGAAGGCGGTGGTGGGGATTTATAGTAGTATGGAGTTGGAGGTGGTGGAGATTTGTACTTATAAATTGGATGCTTGTAGTGTCGATTGTGATGGCGTGGTGGCGGAGGCGATGAATAAACGTAGGGTTTATGGGCTACGACACTAGTGGCAATAAGGCAAACCACCATTGCATAAAGCAACCGAGGCCAATTCCCCGGAGGAGCTTCCATTGCCGGTATCTAAACTTATAAAAACGAAAGAGGTTTATTTTTTGGTAAGCTAATGCTTATTGTACTTGTTTGTTGAGAGTTGGAATATCATTTATATAGCGATACCCTTCCAAACCCTACTAAGAGTTAATAGCAATAAATTAGGTAACAACATGACATTTTAATTATCAAATAATTTTAGATGCTCATTTTCTGTAATATCAAATATCAATTATGTCAACTATCTAATTGGATAATATAATTTTAATTATTTGAACATGGTGTGGCACTAGGTCTTGAACATGTGATCGTGGAAGCCATGAACAAACTCTAAGATTGAAAGTAGTTGAGTTGTTGTACGAAATACTTCCAATAATACGGAATTTCAACTTCATAATAATGATTAGGAAATGGGGTGAGAATAAAATTTATTTAAACACATTAAGAATAATAGAAAACAAATTTAAATAATAAACAGAACCTTTTCGTCGTGATGTTTTGTTATTTTTTCAACAACAGATCATAATGATATTAGCTAATCCATTTTTTTAAATGAAAATTTTTATTTACGTGTGAAGGTTATATCTGAATATTGGAATTTGAGAAATGGCGGAAAAAATCAAAAAGACGAAAATAAAGTGAATGAGAATAAATTGGTTAACAAAAATCAAGGTATTCTACATATGAAACTAAAACCTATATCAAATTTCTTTTAGCTTTTGGTAGTTATAAATGATGTTCGTACATAGCTAAAGAAAATTTTGACAGATTAAATTGAGAGTTTTTATCATTTATTATATCTTTATCTCTAAGCTTATCCACATTATACTTCATTTATCTTTAATCTTTAATGATTTATTTTGCATTAAAAAGCTCTAAAAACATCTTCCCATACAAAGCTGAAAGCCATGCTCTCTAACTGATTGATCCCATTGATCATATAACTAGAAAGGAACATGTCACATTAGAGGTGAAAGATAAAAAAATGTCTTGTAATTACCACTGTTCCTCTTTTAGTAGTCTAAGCTATGTATATGAATGAAGAAATGAATACAAGACAACTTATTGTGTGATACTACTCATTACAAGTTTTAACAGGAAAAAAGATACCTCTGTCCTCTGTCTCCTCTCTTCCTCCTTTCGTCTCCTGGCCTACTCTATTAGCTGTGTTTCTATCTCCATTTTCTTTCATCTCTTCTCCCTCTTCTCCCTCTACTCTCTTTTGCTTTCTCCTTTTCTCCTCTATTTCTTATCCTCCCGTTGTGTTTTCTTTCTTCTTTCTATGGCAACAAGTTCTGCTCGTTTCTATTTTCCACTTATATTTTGTTGAGAAAATATGCGTACCTTGTAGCAGTACATTTATAATACTAGAAATTGTCATGACTGTCTCAAACTTTGCAACAATTGTAAGTTAAAAAAAAATAATATGAGCCTACTGCGAACAATGTCTCCTCAAAAAAATTTTGCTCTCTCGATGGTGCATAAGTTATGGAGGGTGGTTTGGGGCTCTATAATCTAGTTCTCTGGAACATATCAGCTATCGGGCAATCATCTTTACTATTTATTGATGACTGACCGTCTGTCACCTATCGGGCAATCATCTTTACTATTTTTCAATAAAAACAGTTATAATAGAGTGTCGCGAAAACCTTCCCCGTCATCATAGGTTCTGCCAGAAGCTATATGATGAAGGGGAATCCCCGTGATCATAGGCGCTGGCAAAAGTCATTAGATGACGGGGAACTCTGTCATCTAATGTCCAAATTATTTTTTTTAAAAAACTATCATGGAAAGGGATAAAATGTCTTTCCATGACAGTTTTTATCATTTAAACACCAAAAAATGGCTGAAATAGTAGCATTTTATCCAAATAGCATAAAGATTGCCATAGCTCCCAGTAGGCCTGACCATAGCTCCCATAAGCCTAGAAGAACTAAGACAAAGTACTCAAAAAGAGATGTAAACATCAGAAAAGATAGCATGCAGACCTTTAGACAATGACTCTTTGTCCCATTCCGACTGTAGATATAATGATACCTGTCAAATTAAGATCGAGAGCTTCTCATTTTAATAAAGAATTAATAAGATAAGTAATATAATATTTCCATCAGCATAATATAATAGTAATATAACTTCTACGTATGGAAGTTGGAATGTAAGACTTGGAATAAGACAGAAGCTGGAAAATTTACAAAGCAAGCAAACCAAGCAAATACGTTAAAACTAATAGTTAACAACATGAATTCATCTCATCATGTCAGAAACATCCTTTTACTATGAACATATGGGAGAGGTTTTACAAAACTGCAAGCTTCAATAAATTAATCTAAAATATGCTAATGACTTGACATCAAAGGCTTGTGCACGACAATAATCTCTGTGGTTGGGACAAAGACATATTTTGACTTTTAAATGTAAAAGAAGAAGACCTGGAAAATAAATAGTTAATGATAATCCACTTTATAATTTAGGATGCCATTTGAATTAGTAATAATATCATAGCAACTAGAGCAAATGATCAGTAAAACACAATGAAAAGGAACTAAAATTATAAATAATGGATCCCACATTGGTGGGAAACCAGATTGAAAAGCTTTTAGCAGCTTCTAATTTTTTAGCAGATTCTAACAGATAGAATGCAAGAAAAAATTCAAAGCTGATTCTAAATGTGACTTACATAATACATACATACATATGAATAATATATTTTTTCGATATGAGAAAGATGATTAAGGTGTGACAAATGAATAGTATAGAAAATAACAAACTTGTACTCCTAGACCTTATGTTTAAAGACTTCCACTGGAGTTCATAGAGAAGCAATACAAAAGAGTTACGGTAAATGATCCAAAGAATGAAATCGAAGATCATACTTTTCTTGTGCTGCCGCAAAAAAATAACTCATTAAGCAAGAACACCACGTTACACACTGTTTCTCTGACCTGAAGCAATCAACACTGACTAAATGTCAAGCTCATATTCAGACCACACAGACCTTACTTATACATACACATGTAACAACATTTATTAAAGTCAATACTCGTTTGTTAAAAAAATACAAGAACTTGAAAGGTTAAAAAGTTCATTCAAGCAGTTGTCAAATTTAAGTAAGTTGCGCCTCTAATGAACATAAATACTAACAATGTTCTATTTATAACCCCAACTCTTCCTGAATAAGACATTTTGATATTAGTGATTGTCAGAACTAAAAGTGACACTGAAGAGAGTGCTCCACTTCACTAGCAAAAAAAGTGAAAAAAAATCCCTAGCTAACTCATGTAAAATTTTAACTCATCACAAACTGGCCATTAAACTGAAGGATCATGGCATACATGAAACTCTTTAATTAAGTTAAAATTTGCATGTCAAGGATGGCCAGGTGGCCCTTGCGTCTAGCTAATGTCATATATTTCCCACTTGCAGTAAAATCAATAGTGTATGGATCAAGTGCTACAGATATGAAAAAAATATTAATACTACAAAATTGGGTTGTTCCTTAAAAAAACTCCTAAATATGGCATAATCAATCATTCAATAACAAAAGGACATTAGTGGTTCTTAACCTTAAGGACTGATTCCTAAGAATTCTTATTTTTTACGATTGCGTGATGATTTTCTTCTACTTATTACGCTAGGAGAAGAAAAGCTTAACAAATTTCTGTTTTACAACTTTTATCTTGTGCCTGACAATCCATACAGAGCAAAAGTGCAAGGGACGACATTTTGAATAGTTCAAAAATTGAACAGGGTATAAGAGTCTAAGACATATTCCTCATCATAGAGAAAAGGAAAAATAACAAACTAGCTAGATAATCATTTGCAAGTAATAAGACAATACGCTCAACCTGGTAAAATAATATCATATAGATTCATTCTACTTAGGATGCCTACTTCAGAAGCAATTGATTCTTGTTTAATCCCCCATGTCTTCTCAATGCCTTTAACCTCCAAATAGCCTCCCTCACTCGGCATGAGCAACTAATTACAAAGTTATAAAGAACATAGCATATAGATATTTTCGACAGATGAATACAATGAAATTAGAACCTTGGCAATAAGATGAATATAGAAACGTAAACTATGGAACACAATGCCTTTCAACAGTAAACATATCCATCTTCCCTTATGATGGTAAAACGCAGGCATGGGGTCTATAAATAAAGCTTTATTAGCTTATGAAGAATAACACATTATTAGGATAAGAAATTACCTTCTCAACCTTGGCAGCAACTTTTACAGATTTTCTATATAGTTTTTCTCTAACTGCAAGTTGACCCCTAAGTTTTTTATCTTATAAAACCTGAAGTTAATATTTAACTGATTATATATATATATAAGGAGAATAAAATCCACAGAGACAGACCATACCTCCAGATTAGCACCTTCTCCCCGCATATACTTTTTTACTTTCAAATCTATCTCATTAGATATCCCATGCATATTAGGAAAAAAAGGCTCTATTTACAAACTAAAAACCGAACAAAATGAATTGAAGCACATATCGAATCATACTTTAGGTACTCCACCGATAATATGGGTCCGAATTTCCGAATCCACTAATATAGAGGAAAATACAATGACACATTATGAATTTAGGATATATACAACATATTGAATTTCATAAGAACCTGATCAGTGGGAGGCGTTAACATATTAACATTTCCATCTTGCTTCTCACCCATTTTGCTGACTCCTTATCTTCCTTGTCCAATTTCTTAACTGCCACTATAGTTCTCAAAATCCCTATTATGCCCCTGAAGATGCAGCTCAAAACCCCTCTTCCTAATACTCTGCCTACCCATTCAAACAAATCAGTTTAAAAAATCTCATTCAAACTCTGTTTTAAGTAAAGCATACCCATTAAATTAAACTACCTTTGGAGAAATTGCGCGTAGCTGAAAAGATTTCACTATAGCTGAATCTAACCAAAGTATTGAAAACTAGAGAAATATTCTTTTCCACTGACTCAATCCTCCTTCATTTTTGCTCTTGGGCTCGAGCCTCACTCATTCCAAGGTCTAAGATCACCATTAAAACAGTTGCAGCAGTGGAAGAGATAATATTCATAGACTCCAGCTCTATCTGCGAGTAGAGGCTGAACCTGAAAGATGAGTGAACTGATTGAGGATCAACATTTGCCAATTTTGCACCACACCCACCAGATTCTGCTAGTAACCCAACAAAAGTCACGTGTACATTGAACCCTAACCATCTCAACCCCAAGAATTTGAGAATGAAAGAGAGAGAGAGAGAGAATGAGTTTAGGAGATCAGGAATTTGAGATTGAGGGAGATGATAAGAAGAGAAGAGATGCGAGAAAGAACAAACTCTAGGTTCTCTCATACTCGATTTCCTCTCTATCTCTAATATAAAATGAATGAAAATGTTAAAATGGCCTAACCCCACCCAGATGAAGATCCTTCACGCAAACACCCCATCGTTGCCTTTCACCGAACTACGAAACTAGCCCCTCCATTTCCCCATGGCTTAATCGAACCCAGTGCAGCTTATGAACATGAGTTTTGAGTGTTGGAGCTAGGTAGATGAGAACCTATGAACAGGAGCTGAGAGAGTGAGAGAGAGAGAGAGAGAGAGAGAGTTTAGAATGTTCGTGCATTTGAAAGAGAGATGTAGAGGATGAACTTTGGGAAAGGAAAAATGGAGTGAAATAAATGAAATTAGGGTTTAAGGTGGGTTAAATGTGATTGTATTTTTGTAAGTAAAGTGAAATTAGATGACATCACAAATAATAGCCGTCATAGTAGGTAAAACATTGATGACAACTTATTTAAAACCTGTCATATCATCCATATTACCCCACCCAACACCTTTTTCCTTTGACTAGTTTTACAAATGTGTCATTAAATTAAATAAGATGCTATCATTGTAGCCCACTTTTGTAGTAATGTAAGCATTTCTAGAGGCTTGCTTCTCTATCTAGAGACTCCTTGCAGATCACTTGGTGCAAGAAAGACCTGCTCAAGGGCCATTCTATATTCACTGTCAGACTTGGTGCTGAACCTTCTTGGTGCTAGAGGAAGTTATTTCGCCTCCGTGAGAGGTGGTCTACCTTTCGCAGTATTCGAGTTGGGGTGGGTGATAGCATTTCTCTTGCTACAGATCCTTGGCATCCAGTAGTGTTCTTATCAACTTAAAGGGAAAGTTGTTGCTTAAGAATGTGAGATGGATTCCTCGGGTGGGTTGGCCTAGATTGATTTGGTTCACGAAGGCTATACATAAATGTAGCTTTATAACCTGGCTTGTTTGTGATCAGAGATTACCCATGAAGCCCTTTTGTTGATCGATGGTGTGTGTTTTGTGCTGAAGGGATTGGATAATTTATTTTACAACTGTCCGGTCACCTATGGTATTCTCAGCCGGTTACTGTTGAAGTCAGATATGTCATTTAATAAGTAACTCTTGGAATTAGCTTCTTCATCAGATCCTTGATAGGGCTATTTTCCAAGGTCCTATCTCTAACATTTTTTGCCAACCTTTTGTGTCTTTTATTTAATGTATATGGCTAGAAATAATAGGAGGATCAAGGTAAAGTTACATACACTAATTCTATTTGTTTACATATATCTTCTTTGATCTGTGATAGAATGTGGGGTGATAAGTCATCTGTTCCTCTAGACCTTATTAGTGTGCAGCTACAGGTAGGGTGGGGAATGGATTCAAGTTTTGTTGATAATACATAGGTTTGTTTGGAAGGTTGTTTTTGTTTGGGCAGTGTTTCCTCTTGTTTTCGTGGAGTATGCCCCTTGTAGAGTATAAATTTTTTCTGTTATATAAATTTGCCTTAAACTAAATTTCATTTAGTAATATTGTTTAGTCAGCTTCATTTTTTTTGCATTCATTTTATTTTACTCGATTTAGGTAAGTAGTAAGTAATATTTGAATTCTATTTTCTATGATTCTTGATTTTTCTTTTGCGAAATGGCATGACTAGCCCTATTTAAGCTAGTTGAGTTAATAAATGACATAATCTATAAAACAGAGTAAAAGTAGACCACTAGAAAATAACTTGTCAATTGCACTAGCTTGGATCCCGAAAATACCCCATTAATTGCCCAACATATTCCCCAAAAAAACAGCTACTCCAAATAACATTCTCTCATTTTTCATTTCAGTCAAAAGTCGTAGATGATCCTTAAAAGAATTTCTAGATAAAGCAAAACCCCAATAATCTCTCCCACGGTATCAAACCATTTCCTAAATCTAAAACAATATTCAGTCCTGAATCACTACATGCAACGAAGAGGGAGGCTATTTACTTCATCGCCATCAACGCGGGAGAAGCCATTGATTGTAAAGAGGTATCACCGTTTCAGTTTTTTTCATTTTTTATGATAATAGTTAATCATAGTATAGTTCAATGCAATCAGGACTCAAGCAAAATTACTCAATTTCTTTCCCAAAATCTCAACAAACTCATTTTTTTTATCTTCAAACCTATTAACAAAAAATGAAAAACAAACTATAAACTAATTCAAAATTTAAAAGTAAATAAATATCCTTATCTCATTTACTAATTCGAACCACTAACAACTTAAAACAAAAAGAATCGACTACCACTAAACAAGTAAACGAAAATACAGGTTATTTGTAAATATAAAAAATGGTAAGGCAGTTAGGAAAGAGTATTCAGAAGATTAAAATTACCAAATAAATAAAAACACCATTAATTAACATCTAATTTTTTTGACCATATAATAATTTACCAAATTTATGTTTTCTTTTTACCCCAACTCATGTTTTTTATTTTTTTTCTCCGTACGTAGCTTTGGTTTGTTCTACTCCTCTGTGCCTTGACTTGTGCTGATGATGTAGATGGCACCCTGCCGGCTTAGGCTATGGCGATTCGCTAAGGGCTGGAATGTTGCACGTCTGTATGAGGATATTAACTAGCTATTTTCACAAACTAATAATATACTTGTGCTACGTACGTAATTATGTAACATTAATAAAATTTAAACACCTTGACACCTTCCAAAAATGGCTTATATGTATTGAGTTTGTTAGTGAAAATGTCATCTTGAAAAATTAGTTAAATAGAAAGCAACTTAACAACAAAAACATACTAGTTAGAAAGAGTTATGATTTGAAAAACTTTAAAAAGAAAAAATGGAAAATAGAAATTGGATTATAAAAAAGTTCCATTGTATATGCACACCTGTCTTTTGATAATAAGATTAGGTTTATATTTTTTAATATAATTGATTCGTGCAAACATATTTTAGTTTTCATGAATTTTGTAATATATAAGTTATAAGCAATTATAATCCAAAAAAGAGAATCAGGATTGAAGGATTCACTACTGCAAAATTATTTTTTAACGACTGAGATTCCCCGTCGTTAAAAATCAAAGATGACGGGTAACCACCCGTCGTCTTAAAATGTGTCGTAAAAAATAACATATTTTTTATGACGGGGTAAAAAGACGACGGCTGTACCAGCAACCGTCGTCTTCAAACCCACAAGAACGACGACTGTTTTGTAGTTCGTCGATGATGGTTACTGCACAAACCACCATCTTTGTTGAGTTGTATTTTAAACCTCCATCTTTGTTGGTGTTATATATGTATTTTTCAAATTTAATTACAGAATAATTAAGCCAACCTATTAGAATTGAACAATAAATGAAAATAGAAAAATGACACAAATACATCAGCAGCAGACAGTATAACTCTTCATTGCATATAATAACTCTTCATTGCGTATAATATGATTATCTTCAAAATTTCTAACATTAGACTAGAAAAAAAATATAACGAAATTAATTACAAAAACCTTGAAACTAATGAACTTTGAATACTTTTTTTAGTTATTCTAGTTGCTCCCAAATTGTTCTACTTAGTTGTTGAACCCCATAAAAAATAAAGGTTGGCTTAGACCATCAATTTATTAAAAAGTAAAGTAAAAGAGTATTGAAAGTTGTCATACATACATGTTTGTTGATTTGATATTTACTATTTCATTTATCCACTCATATGTTACATTATAGATTGTTTGTTTAACCTTGAGTAAAAGATAAAACTTAGAAAGTTAAACAAATTATAAATGCACCAACATCATACTAACCACAAGACAGTTACATGTAACACCTTCAATAATCATAGTGTCTTCGTCATTTGATCAAACATAAGTAATCTCGTTTTCACCGTTTACGTCAAATGTTTCAACAAAATGCATCTCTTTCGCAAACTAATAACAATCTAATAATGTATCACCTAAATCATCATCAACAATATTTTTATGATATTCTCTTTGAGTGGAAGATAAGACAACTGCCCATCTTAGATCTTTTGGATCTTCAACATAAAAAACTTATTTTGCTTGCGAAGCCAAAATGAAAGGCTCATTTTTGTAACCTAATCTTACAAGATCAACTAATGTAAATCCAAGATCATCAACTTTAATCCCATTACTATTCTTATCCCACTCACACTTAAACAACGAAATCCTAAATGTATGATAATTAAGCTCCTAGATCTCTTGGATCACTCCATAAAATGACAAGTCTGAATAAATAGGATTGTTATCTTTAGCACTTGTAATCTGCATTGTATATGCCATAACACTAACTCCATTGTTCTGGAAACATCGATCGTTATCACGATATTTTCTATGAAATCTATAGCCATTTATGGCGTAACCAAAATATTTGATTACCACATAAGTTGAGCAATGTACTATCCACCTCAATGTATTTTTTACACTTATAGAGACATCAGTATCATTGCAACCTACAAATAACAATCCATGATTAAGAACTTTATAAATTTTACAAGTCTGAATATATATCGTTATCACTTAAGTTATCTGATCATGTAACCAATAAATAAATGTTTGGTTATGTTCATCTTGTAGCCATTTATGTCTTCTTGATTTGTTAAGATTCTTCTTCCTAAAAAAAGTCATATGTTGCCTATATAGCAGCACAAAAAAACTCAAATAGAGTATGAAATAAAGAACCATTATAAAAAACAATGAGGATGATAACAAATAAAATATAGAGATTATTGTACTTACTCGATATAGGGTTGAACTTCATTAGTATTTTCTAATACGTAACGATGTGCTTGCTTCCATTATTCATGATTAATTCTTTCTACATGACCACTTGATAAAGGCTTACCATCTTTCAAATCATCATTTGAGCATGAAACTCCAATTGATTTAACTCCTAGATATTCCGTGCAAAACTCTACAACTTCTTCAATAATATAACACTTACCAATGCAACTCTCTGGATGATTCTGATTTATTACATAACCCTTTAACACTTTCATAGGTTTTTCAAATGGGTACATCAACCGCAAGTAAAGTCGTTCATAGAGTCGTACCTCTCTAACAAGGTGAAGAATGTGGGAGGAATTTTTTTCAAGAATACATAACGTCACAACAATTTCTTTTTGCAGCACATCTAGTTGTGTAACATCTATAACCTTACTACAAATTGCATTAAAGAATGAACAAAGTTTGGTGATTGCATGTCCTGCATGATCTAATAATTATCCATGTATTGCCACAAGAAGTATGTGTTGCATTAATGTATGACAATCATGAGATCTCAACCCATTAAGACTAAGACCTTTCAAAGAAACTAGATTTTGAAAATTTGATGAGTACCCTTTACAAACTTTTATGTTAGCTAATATAGTGCATGGATTCTTCTTCTATACTCGTGACAATTTGTAACAAGCTGGGGGTAGAACTGCTTTTCTTCATCGACTTTTGGTGCTAATTCTAGTCTAATGCCCATTTCCACAAGATCCACATGTCAAACAACCCATCCTTTATCTTGCCAGAAGTGTCAAGTAGTGCTCCTATAATATTCATGCCAATATTTTTTCAATGTGCATAACATCGAGACAATTTCAAACATGTAAGCTTTTCCAATATTCTAGATTGAAAAAAATGATTTTTTCTTCAGTAAAATTTGGACAATCCATCCTTCGCCGATTCCTTCACATTCTTCTTTCCCAATGTAAATCTAACTTTCTCAACTCTCTCCAAAACTTTTTTTTCCATTTAAAGGTGCAGGAGCTGTTCTAAGCTCTTGATTACCATCAAATTCATTTATTTACCTTCTGTAAGGATGTGTGAGTGGTAAAAATCTTCTATGTCCTATATATGCATTTTGTCTACTGTGTTTTAACCTAATAGAAGATGTGTCTTCTACACATATTGGACAAGCATTATAACCTTTAACACTACATCCACATAAGTTTTCATATGCATAAAAATCATTGATCATCCATATCAAGACTGCTCTTGGAGTGAAACTCTCTTCCCGATATGCATCATACGCCTTAATTCCAATTCCCAAAAAACTTTTAAGATCATCAATTAAATGTACTAAATAAACATCAATATCATTTTCTGGTTGCCTAAGACCAGCTATTAACAATGTTAACATCATGTATTTTCTCTTCATGCACAACCATTGAGGGAGATTATATATAACCATAACAACATGCCAACAACTATATTTACTACTAAGGGAACTAAATGAATTTATCTCATCTGCTGCAATAGCCAGTCGGAGGTTTCTTGGCTTAGCTGTAAAATCTGGCCACTTGTGGTCTATAAGCTTCTAAGATGGAGAATCGGCTTGGTGATGTAATTTACCATATATTTCCCTATCATAAGCATGGCATGTCAAGTTATCTGCAATATGGCTACTCTTATACATTCGTTTGAACTCTGGGATGGGAGGAAAATACCATAACACCTTTGTAGACACTCCTTTTTCTCCCTTGGAAAAATCTTCGATAGTTTCCATCCCGAGACGCCACAGACAGGACATATCGTTGCTTCTACAAGCTCATTTCTATAAAAAAAAACTGCAATCATTAGGACATGAAACAGACATTTGATTGCCATCTGGAAGAAATTCCTCTAAGTCACTCAATAAATCTAAAAAACTTATGTCACTCTATCCATATTTAGCCTTTATATCATACAAATTCACTAACACATGATAATTTTGTGAACTTTTTACAATTCAGGTACAAAGGCTTATCAGTATCATTAAGCATCATTTCGAATTTCTCAAGATTATCTAAATAATAATCGTCTACTGCTTCAACCATATTCACCGTACATTCATAATCATCAATATCTGCATGAAAACTCTCTCTGCCTTCATTTATACCAAACATAGTTTTTTTAGAATTATCTAATTCTTTATGCCACACCCATGTTTGATATCTTTGATCTATACCATGAATGAATAAATGATTTCTTATCTCAGTGAAAGTGAAACGTTTGAGATTCCCACATTCCACACACAGACAACGTAAGAAACAAGGGTCATTACCATGGTACATCACATACTTGAGGAAATTTTTAGCTTCAATGTCATAATTTCAGATGTTCTATCCATAATCATCAATGATTTATCCATCCTAAGAATACAAAAAGATGTGCAGAACTCGTTATTACACTAGGATTAACGTAATTAATTCAAAAAATGGAGAAAAATAGAAACATATGTTCCAAATTCGCTAGTTCAACGCATAAAAAAGAAATCAGAGATCGTAAATGTGATCTAGAGTTGAAGTAGACGAGGAAACAATTGATTCAAAGAAGAAATAGAGAATCGAAGACGCTGACAAGACACAGACAATATCGATAGATTAGAAACAGCAGAGAGAATAAGAGAAAAGATGTTGTGCGGTTACTATTAGGTTTAAAAGTTTGACAAAACATGACGGGTGGTCTAGTAACACCCATCATGAATTACGTCACAAAGCATATCCTCAACTTAAAAATGTTTAAGGCACATAGTGGAAAGTGCCAAAACATGTCGAGTGCAAGATGACCCGTCATGTTTGGCACATAAAACACGACGGGAGCTCTACCACCCGTCGAGTGCAAGATGACCCGTCATGTGTGTCGATAATCGTGTTGTACGCGATGACCTCATCGTCAATATCCACAAACAATATGCACGCAATTTTCTAAAATAATTTATAACATTATGAGTATGCATATGTATAAATATTATTGACTAAAAATCAAGTTTATAACTTATCGAAAATACATGTACAGCTTTCCTCTGAGTCACAGAAAGCTCATCCTGGCGTTTGGAGCACCCTTGCCTTATCCAATGGAGGAGTTATTTTAGGATTACCTTTAAGTATTTCTTGCTCCAACTCTTTAAATTTTGTATTCCACTTTATGTTCTCCTCATGCACAACTTGCTCACAGACTTAAGTCAATTTCTGCTCAATTCCAGCTTTTTAGTTACGTCGAGGAAGTTTAAAATATGTGGTTAAGGTCACAAAATGTCCCAAACCCCTTATCCGACCATCATGTTTGGGAGTACCCAAAATCATAGTAAGAATGTCCTGGGTGCCGGAAGTAGGCACCCCTTTCTCCTGAAATTCGTCCTACAACTAAAATGCATATAATTAATCTAAACTAATTATATTAATTCAAACTAATAAAATAAAATGAATTAAACACACTTACAATTTTTTTTTGCCTTTTTTTCAACGGGTTCATCCTTGAATCTTCCTTTTTTATCCTTGCGGGCGCACTTCCACAACGTTGTCCGATCTACTGGCTCGTTAGTACCATTTTATTTTTGCTGTCATAACGGTTAACAGTAAAGACATGGTAATTTGCAAATAAAAATTAAGTTCTGAAGAGGTTTAATATTTTTTACCAATATTTCATCCAATTTTGTGTATCCCATATGAAAGATATTTTGATATTTATTTTTCTCCCGGTTCAATTGTTATTTTTCACTTAGTTTTTGCAGTTGAACAATTAATAGTACCTATGCCAAAATTTATAGTTAAAAAAATGAATGTGAAACTAAAACATAAAATAAAGAATTTTACCGAAAATGTAGGATTAAGATGAGATTTTACAAACTCATCCTAATGTAGCTGCGCGATGAAGTTATGCTTGATAGGTCGTTGCCTTAACTTTTCAGGGTCGTCCAATTAAGGGAAAATAATTTTTTGACCGAGGCTAGACTTAAATTTACGCCATAGTTCACCAGCGCTCATTAAGATATTCCCCTTGAGTGCTGGATCTATCACATATTGAGTCTACACCAAAAGAAATTAATAAAGATTAATAAAGCTTTGAATCGCGAAGAACAACTAAAAATAATTTATTAAAACATGCAAATACCTCAATAGCTTCGTACACCTTCTCCTTCAGATCTTTTGGAATATGACAGTCTTAATCCTTGTAAGTTATTGGAACAATTGAATGTGCACAACTTCCTATAAAGCTTTTAAATTTAGGAACGTTCTCGCCTACAGGTTGTCCCTTAATATTTGTTGTGATAACTTTTTTTCAAAGTTCCTTCTATCAGTTTTTAAGAAAGTGATGTAAGTTGGCCCTCTTTTCCCTCTTCCTTTTATCGTAATAGTCATCGTATCTATATTCAATCTAAGTTATCGATATTCAAATTATCATCACTCGATCTTCTCTATCCATATGTACAAGTTACGAATTGCGTAACATATTAATTATTCATTCAAGCACACATGAGACATGAAAAAGAGTAAAATAATAGACCACATAACCCAATAGGGTAAAGGTGAATGAATTAATTGAAGGTACATCTATGGTATGAAATATTGATCATCAAGTTCATAGTCATTTCATATAACTCAAAAGGAAATTCATATAAGTAGTAGCAAAACCATTGTGTAGTAACAAAAAACCCCCAAGAAAACTCATTGGATTTCTTACGTTCATATTCAATTCATATAACCCAACAAATTTAAGTAAATAGAGCTGCGAGGGATGAAATAATGCAAAGATCATGGAAAAAATATCAAACAATGGTAGATATAATATGGAAAAAATATCAAACAATGGCACAAATGCATCAATAACAACCATTCTACCAACTAAGAATATGGATGGGGGGCGATGAACGCTACCGAACAATGGCAGAAGTGGCATGTGGCTGAGGGAAGAAACGACCTGTAAATAATGAAGATGACGGTGGTAGAGAGGAGATGATGATGGTAGAGAGGAGGTGATGGTGGACGCAAAAATACATTGGTGGACGCAAAAATATGACGGTGGACATAAAAATATGACGGTGGAAGGAGGCAAGAATCATAGCGCTAGAAGACAATGATGGTGGGGGCAGCAACTTCGGGTATGGGGTAGGGGAGAAGATGAATTAAAAATTTCTAGGGTTTTAATATATAAATTCACCAAGCACGACGGGGTATCGAGACCCTATCGTGCGTCTCGCTAACAAAATGACGAGGTCTCGACCCCGTCGTGTGTTGTAGCTACTTACTTACGTCAGGGTCTGGGGACCCGTCGTATTGTTCTAATTAAAGAACAAAATGATGGGGTCTCGAGACCCCGTCGTGTTTTTCACTGTTTCACTTATGATGGGGTCGCTAGATCCCGTCATCTTAGTTACGACAGGGCTTCGAAGCCCCGTCATTTTCGTGTTTCATATTGTGTAAAATGACGGGTCTTAGTGCCCCGTGTCTCTTTTTTCGTCAAAGCCCCGTGTCTCTTGTTTTACGCAAGTCGTCGAAAAGAAAAATCGTAGTAGTGATTTCAAATAACATATGAAACACGTAATTATTATTTACCTAAAAAAATGATAATGAAAATGTCAAATCTCTTCTACAAATCGAAACATTGAGATCTTGGTGATGTCAATTCGCTTATTCTTATGGTAAGGATGATACGTTGCACATCTCTAACTTTTTTGTTGGAATATATGTAATTTAATTAGAAAATTTTATGAGTTAATTCTACTTACATTAGCTTTTCATATTTCTAAGATTAAATCTGATATCGCAAACATATATTTTTCTACCCTACTGTTTGAATTATTGTGGACATATTCGTCAATGAAAATTTATGGAATAAAATTGTTTTAGTGAAATAAAAATGAATGATGAATGTTCCTTCTATTTAATACATAGCTACTTGAAACTTTTTTTGTTCGAAAAATTCTTTAACCTTTTGGAATATGTGATTAAGGTAATCGGATTCTTATAATAATTAAGTTAAAAACTTCTATTAGGTAATGTTAGAGGAGAACCAGAAGAGGATTTACAAAATTGTTTCCATATGACCTTATCTGACGATATACATCCTTGTTCAATAAAAGTAACATGACCTGCTTAAATAAGCAATAATAAGTTAGAAATTTCAAAATAAAAATTAAACACGTTGGAGCAATAAACAATGAAACATATAAAATGAATGAATAAAGAAAAATATAAAATTATAAAGAACTTTTTATCAAGTCTCTCTTCCAAATGTAAGATTTAATAAGAATGCTCTACAAGTTTGTATATACTAGCAGAAATATACGTGCATCGCACGTGGTAAGTCTAATTTTTTATTCATTCACTGAATTGAAAAAAATCAAACATTTTCATTTATTTTATTATCTATAAAATAAGAAATAATGTACTAAATTTTAATTTTTAAACATTTAAATTTATTTTGAACGTTGGATAAAATAACGTACTAATAACACTCCCTAGTTAAATTACATGAGACTTTCACAAAATAACATGTCTTGCACGTTATATATAATGATTAGTCGTGTAGCAACTCATTAGAAATGTAATAATATAAATTTAAGATATTATATATATCTATTAAAAGTTTTAGTGCTAGAACATAGTGTACATAAACTAAAATGTGTTAAACTAAAAATTATATTCTTGAAATTATACTATACATACTTGCTTTTTAAATATTATAGAAAATGACTTATTTGACAAATTTGTAAGAAATTTTTATATCTTTAATAGACTGTTGAAAAATATATTAATGTCTTTTCTAAATTCATCTATATAAATTTTTATGTTGCTAATAATATAAATATTATATAATATACATTTTATAAGTTACTAAGGAACAAATTATTAGCGACTAAAAAAATAAATATTCTTTGGATATAAAAAATATTAAATTTAATATTGTAAATAGTAAGCAACCTCAACACTAATGATATGTCAAAATGTACAGGTGACATTTAAAGAAAGGCTCAGGTGGCGCCTACATGATGTAACGAGGCTAATGTAGGATGATAACGAAGATGTTTGTAAGGGACGTCACTTATGTATAAATGTGGCATACACAATGCCTATACTATTGGGTATTATAGTACCCTCAAAGTATGTGTTTACACATTTTTAATATGAAATTAATGAAATTATATTTTTCTTATAATTATTATTTTGAATTATTATTGAATAATTTATATATAAATATTTGAAAATTTTATATTCATTAATAAGATTATGATCTTGTATAAGAACGAGAGGATTAAGATCATAAATAATGAATAAAATACTTCGCAACATATTAAAGTATGAAATCTTTAATGAACGGTTACTAGTGCGGTTCACTAAGCATTATGAATGCATGTGATCTAGATCCGGATCATTGGTGTGGATAGAAATCTTAGTAAAGGTACTTTATATAATTAGGTTATATAGGAAATGACATATGTGGATTGATATCTTTATGAACTTACCATTTATCATAAATATTTAATACACATAAAAAATGATGATCATATGGAGATCATTATGAATCTCGAGTAGTCATGAAATCCAATGTATGTCAACTAAAACTTTTGATTCACTCGTTAATGTTTGTTTGTAAAACAGGCTAGTGATTTTTGTTTTGAAAATTTAGTGACATGGATGGCTGAGAAGATGGGCTTATAAGATTTGGAATCCAAGCTTTTCCAACAGATCGTATATTGGTTCTATCAAGTGTTAATTCTGAAACTGAATGTTTATTCAGCTCAAATTTATAATACGATTATAAATTGATCATTCACTAATGAATTAATGGTATTTAAGGATCAAGAGATAATTAGAAGGGTAAAATGATGATTTTTGACTAGCCCTAATTTACGAACCAATATATGGAGGACAAAACTATATGAAATAAATATATCAACTGACTTCACGAGAATACTCTGTAAATATATTCTAAAATTACTTAGAGTGCAAGTCTATATTTATAGTGGAATAATAATGGAATTAATAAATATAATTATTTAATTAAAGATTTTAATTAATAATCTGGTTTATTAAAGCTTAGAATTATGGGTACATGGTCCCCAAATCACCTTTGTACTATGCAGTCTACGGTGTGAATATTTGAGGACATGAGAAAAAGACTAACTTGCAATAGGAATTAAGTTGCTGAGGTAAATATATAATTATGATAAAATTATATGTAACTAATTAATTAAGAATTAATTAATTTCATTATTTAATTTAATTTTTGAAAATTATAATTAAATAATTTTATGATTAATTTTGTGTTGATCGATAAATGAGACAGAATAATTAATTTATGAAATTAAATAACATTAAATCATTATGAGATAATGATTTGATTTGGTTTATCTAATCTATTAATTAACAGATCAGATAATTGATTGAGAGATCAGATAAGTTAATTTTGAATTAATTGATATCTAGATATTTATCTGATTAAAATAAATAATAAATTTAGAAAATTACAACGTGGCATATTGGCCTACCACATGTCAATCACTAATTTTGAATTAGAGATTGACATGAACTACTATAGTGTTATGTGACACTATAGTGGACGCGTGGTACATTGTAGTGCTTCACGACGCTAAAGTGGTGCCGTGAGTCGTTAGTGTCGTGATGCATTGTGGCTCTTCACGACACACTACAGTGCCGTGTGGCACTGTAGTGTTTCTCAATTGCAGTGGGTCTCACTGCAATGAAACATTTATAATCAATTTATTAATTTATGTAAATCTCTAAAAGATCTTGTGAACCTTGACCTAGAAGATATATATTGATATTATTCTATTGGCCTCAGTGCTGCAACTGCAATCAGTGTACAATTGTGTGATTAAAGAATTTAAAAAAAGCTTTACATCTCATGTGTTGAGTACATCTAGAGAGAGAAAAATATTTTTGATTTATTCTACGTGTCCACATACGTTCTAGTGTGTTTGAGGATAGGCTTGAAAGATCTTACAATCTGTTGTTCTTGAGATTACAAGTTCATTATTTACAAGGATGGTTGATAGGCTACACGAGGAATATTTCATATATTTGTATGTCTTAAATTTAACGTGTGTGTCTATATATATAATGGATCTGATCTGAAAAAATATTTTTCAATTAAAAAGTTTCATCTTTGCGACGATGTAGTCGTTTTTCATTTTATAATTTTTTTCAGAACACCGCCTCGCCTTCTGTTGCGCGCCACCACAGATTCTAACAATTAGTATCAGAATGGTCTTTATATATGTATACATTAAATGCTGTATGAGTTTCTTGCATTATTCATTATATATGTTGATATGTATGAATCAATTTATGGTTATGTTTTTTAAATGCATGCATGATCATGAACCGTTAATTGTATGGTGACTTTTAGGTTATGCTTTGTTCTTTATTTTTCTTTGGATCTTGTATAAGCCGATTGGGGTGTAGTTTTTTGTATTTTTTATTTTGAATATCATGATGTAAAAGTTTTGTATGCGAGAAGACGAAGAACACACAAGACAAACGAGGAGAAGAAAAGAGAAATAGGAATTTAAATCTGGCGCCGACACTAGCAAAATGGTTGGCGGCACTAGCCCCGCCGGCTTTTCAGCAACAGTGGCGCTGGCAGACGTAGGGCACACTACCATCGCCTGTGGCAATCATTGTGATTGCTAGGGTATGTTTCATAGATTTTTGATACCGTGTTACCCTATCCCTGCTATGTTTCGCAAAACCCCTAGTCCTATCATTTATCTTTTAAATTTTGAATTTTGAATTTTTAAAATTTTAAAAGGATAGTTATCCATTTTAATTTTTTGAAAATTAAAATTAATTGATTGATTGGGTTTGACCCAAGATTGATGAGTCATCAAATTATTTTTTGACTAATCAAATTTAATTAATTTTAAAAGATATTTAACAAGATTATTTAATTAGAAAAAATAGTTTATCCTAATTAAAAGGATTTTGATCAAAGCTTAAATTTTATGAAGATGGATCTCTGGTGGAGAATGAGCTATTTTGGAAATATTTATTCTTATAGTCCTCTTTGTAAATATTTCTGTTTTTCAAAGGTTGTAATTTAAATATACTCGTTAGTCATTCGGTTCATCATTCATTTATTTATTCATTTATTATATTTATTTAAATAAATGTATATTGATTTGATAGATAACATGACCATGCATTAGTCGATCACATGTCATACATGGAACCCCATACAATTTTATTTAATCATGCATTTCATCAGTAGAAACATGATTGATTAGGACGCTCCTAGTATGTATATATGATTTTTTGTGAAAAATTAATTGCATGTAAACTATTAAGTTTTAATTATTTAAACTTGGTAATCACACCACTCTAAAAGCCTTAATAACCTTTAGGATAGCCAACTTTATCAAAAGAGTTTTATTGAAGTTTGATGAATGTAATTAATTAATTTTTCTAATTTCACCTAACTTTGACTTAGCCTCTTTAGAAAGTTAAACAAACTTAGACCAATAAGATTGGATTAATAATTAATTTTGCATTTATAGGGTATTTTAACTAGTAATTAATTTAGAATTAATTGATTAGTTAAATAGAAACACATTAATTATAAAATAGTGAGTGGGAGAATATTGACATGTTAATGTAACCTATGGTCTCCATTATTAGTACAACACCGTGAGATACAAAGAGGGCCTCGATATGGCTTTGTTTTCATCCCTCTACGGAAGCTTTTGAACTGTATGAATATCAAGGTTGAACTTCTTACGAAGATAGGAAAAAATGATATAGTTTGGACTTCAACGACCCTAAGACGATATATTCTAAATCAAGTCATGGAATCTGAAATAATAGGTTACACTCATAAAGTCACAATTAAACTTTGAGTGTATAGTTGTGAGCTGACTAAATTAGTGATACCTTATTGTTAAAAGAGAAAATATGAGATATTTTGAGTTTTAATTAATAAGGATGAGAATATCTCATAGACATATTAAAATGAATCTGACCGATCCAAAAGCAATACATTAATTGTTAGGTTATCTTATCATAGATTAGTAATTGTTAAGTTTATGTGTTTGATATATTGAATTCATGCATCACTTTTATCTACCGAATTTCTTGATATTTATTTCAATTATATTGAATTATGTATGTTTTATTTTTCAGTTATTATTATGTCTACCATGTGAAACTCTATTACTGTTTTACTCGCGCTTGAAAAACTTAATGGTGATAACTTCATAAGATGGAAGTCAAATTTAAATTTGATGCTAATATGTGAGAACCACAAGTTTGTTCTTATTGAGGAATGTCCTGAGAAACTCGTTGCCAATGCCCTTAAGAATGTCAGGGACAAGTTTCATACTTGGATTATGTCCAACAACAAAGTTAAGTGCTACTTGTTTGTGAGCAAGAATGATGTTCTGAGAACCAAGCATGAAACCATGGAAACTATCTATGAGATTATGGAATCTTTACAGGCGATATGTGGGCAGTAGTCTGATCAAATTCGTCATGAGGCTACTAGGAGTTACATGACTACTAAGAGGAAGAAATGTACTTTTGTGCGTGAAAATATTTTAAACATGATCAACATAATGCATGAGACAGAAGTACATGAGGCTACCATTGATAAATGAACTCAAGTCAGCATAATACTTAGGTCGCTCACACCTGCTTTTTTTTTTTTGCGTTCACCACCCACTATGTTATGAATAAGTTGAAATTCAACACGACCCAATTATTGAATGATCTGCAGACTTTTGAGTCACTCAAGAAGAGTATGACCAAAGAGGGCGAGACAAATGTTGCTGAGAAAAAGCTTTCTTTCAATGTTGTTAAGAACAACACAAGGAAAAAGAACAATGGTAAGGACAATAGTAAGAATAAAAGAGGAAATAATGCCAAAAAGTCCCCCAAAGCCAAGAAGAATAAGAAAGACAACAGCTCCGAAAAGAAAGAACCAAGGGAAAATGTTTCCATTATGGAGTTGTAGGTCAATGGAAGAGATATAACAAGTATCTCTCCAAGCTGAAAAAGAAAGGTAAATATGATTTATTGTACTTGAAGCTTGTTTAGTAGAATATGATTTGTCATCCTGCATATTAGATTCAGGATCCACTAACCATGTATGTTCTTCTTTTATAAATGCTTGATTCGTCAACAGAGCTGGCTAATGGCGAGGTGATAATGAGCGTTGATAGTGGTGCACTCGTGTAAGCAAAAGCATTGGGGACAGTCTGTTTATGCTTTGGAAATAATTTTTTTTGTTTTAAACAATGTTTATTTTATTCCTAATTTTTTTAAGAAATTCGATTTCTTTACCATTACTGCATGAACAATTATTTGATATTTCTTTTATTAATAATCAGTTTATTATTTTGAAGAATGGATTTGATATTTGAAAATAATATGCTTAAACTGACTGAATGTGTATTAAATAATTCATAATTATTTTAAGTAGCAAATCTTAAAAGTAATAAATGACAAAGAGTTTATCATGATAATGACACGTAGGTTGGACACATTAATCTAGATAAATTAAATTGGTTAACAAAGCATTGTGCTTTTAGAGAACTAAAAGTTGAGACTCTTCCACTTTGTGAATCTTGTCTAGACGGTAAAATGACCAAGAGAACTTTCTCTGACAATGGCCAAAGAACCACTTGACCAAGTACATAATGACGCTGTGGATCGATCAATGTACAAGCTAGAGGTAGATATGAGTATTTTGTCACATTTATTGACGATTACTTTAGATATTATTATACTTACCTAATGCACAGAAAGTCTGAAACTTTTAAAAAGTTTAAAGACTTCAAAACCAAAGCTGAAAAGCAATAGGTAAATTTTTGAAAATATTTCGATCAGATCGAGTTGGTGAATACATAGATTTAGAATTCAAGAATCACCTGCTAGAGTATGACATTCTATCTCAACCCACAACACATGGAACGTTACGGTAAAATAGTGTTTCAGAAAGGAGAAACCTAACCCTATTGGATATGGTTATGTCGATGTTAAGCTAGTCATCATTACCACTCATATTCTGAGGATATGCACTTCACACGACAACCTACATTTTGAATGTAGTGCCTCTAAGTCTGTAAGCAAGACACCTTTAGAGTTATGGAATGGCTTCAAACCTAGTTTGTGTCATTTCTATATATGGGGGTGTCCAGATCATGTTCTTAGACCTAAGATTGAAAAGTTAGACTCAAGGTCTGAAGTGTGTATATTTATTGGTTATTCTCTAGAAACAAGAGGTGTGTACTTTTATAGTCAGAATGATCAAAAGGTGTTTGTATCAACAAATGCCACTTTCCTTGAACACGGCTATATGAAAAACTACAAACCTCAGAGTAAAATAGTTCTTAAAGAATTAGCATCCGATGAGATTAGACTACATTCATCATTAACTGAGAAACGAAAAACCACAGAATCCACTTTTCATGTTCAGGAAACCCTGGTGCAACGTTGTAGTGGGAGGGTTGTAATATAACCCATTCGTTATGAACTAGAGACTCATATCCTAGTGTCTGACACTGATAAGAATGATCCATTAAACTTTAAAGAGGCGATGGAAGATCCTGAAAATGAGAAATGCAAGATTCCATGAACCATGAAATGGAATCGATACATTCCAATTCAGTCTGAAAACTTGTAGATCTACCTGAAGATGTCAGGCCCATAGGATGTTAATGGATCTTCAAGAAGAAAAGAGGCGCAGATGGG
Source organism: Datisca glomerata (assembly GCA_003255025.1). Lineage (NCBI taxonomy): Eukaryota > Viridiplantae > Streptophyta > Magnoliopsida > Cucurbitales > Datiscaceae > Datisca > Datisca glomerata. Next base: position 777,653 of record QANY01008345.1, read on the forward strand.
AAAGCAGAGGCTTTCAAGGCACGAGTAGTAGCCAAAGTCTATACACAAAGGGAAGGAGTCGATTATGAAGAGACATTCTCTCCCGTTTCCATGATAAAATCCATCCGCATCCTTTTATTCATAGTCGCTAGTTAAGACTATGAAATATGACATTTGGATGCTAATACAGCTTTTTTGAATGGCTCTCTTGAAGAAAGCATCTATATGAAGCAAGCATATAGATATTGGAATCTTACCTTTGATGAAATTATTAAATCGTATGACTTCGAGCAAAATGTTGATGAAGTTTGTGTTTATAAATGCATTGAAGATAAGATAGTGGTTTTCTTAGTTCTATATATTGATGATATTCTACTCATTAGGAATGATGTAATAACTTTGTCGAAAGTAAAAAAGTGATTATCTGAGAAATTCCAAATGAAATATTTGGGTAAGGCGAGCTATATTCTAGACATCCAAATCTTAATGGATAGAAAGAACATGCTCTTGACAATTTCTTAGACATATTATATTGAAAAGGTGCTGGGGAGATTCAATATAGAAATTTCCAAGAAATGTCAACTACCTATCAAACATGGAATTGTCTTTTCCAAAGAGCAGTGTCCAACGATACCTCAGAAGAAAGATGACATGAGAAAGGTTCTTTATGCTTCAGCTATTGGTAGTCTCATGTTTGTAATGTTGTGAACTAGACTAGACATCTGTTATGCAGTAGAGATTATTAGTCAGTATCAATCAAATCCCGGTTTAGAAAATTGGATTGCAGTAAAACACTTTCTTAACTATCTTCAGAGAATGAGAAATTATATGCTTGTTTATTCAGGTGGAGACATGAACCCCACTGGATATACTGATTCTGATTTTCAATCAGATAGAGACAGTCAAAAGTCGACATCTGGATCAGTATTCACCCTAGGTGGAGGAGCTGTAGTCTGGAGAAGTATTTAACAATCCAACAATGAAGATTCCACTATAGAAGCCGGATATATAACGACTTATGAAGCTGGGAAAGAGGCGGTATGGCTTGGAAAATTCTATTCTGATAAGGAAATAGTGTTAGTTATGAACAAGCCATTGATCCTTTACTGTGATACACTGGGGAGTTAGCAAATTTCAAGGACCAACGAGTCACAAGAGGGGCAAGCACATTGAGAGGGAAAAAAATCATTGAATAGAAAAAAATCAAACATTTTCATTTATTTTATCTCTATAAAATAAGAGACAATGTACTACATTTTAATTTTTACACATTTTAATTTATTTTGAACGTTGGATAAAATAACGTACCAATCACACTCCCTAGTTTAATTACATGAGACTTTCACCAAATAACATGTCTTGCACGTTATATATAATGATCAGCTGTGTAGTAACTAATTAGAAATGTAATAATATAAATTTAAGATATAATATACACATATTAGAAGTTTCAGTGCTAGAAATAGTGCACATAAAGTAAAATGTGTTAAATTAAAAATTATATTCTTAAAATTATACATAATTACTTTTAAAATATTATAGAATATGACTTATTTGACAAATTTATCACATTCCTAAGAAATTATTATATCATTAATAAACTGTTGAAAAATATATTAATGTCTTCTCTAAATTCATTTATATAAACATTTATGTTGCTAATAATATAAATATTATATAATATACATTTTATAAGTTACTGACAAACAAATTCTTAGCAAATAAAAAAACAAATATTCTTTTGATGTAAAAAATATTAAAATTAATATTATATATAGTAAGCAACCTCAACACGGATGACATGTCAAAATGTACACGTGTCATTCAAATAAACTCCCAGGTGATGCCTACATGGTGCAACAAGGCTAATGTAGGATGATAACGAATATGTTTATAAGGGACGTCGCCTACATGTATAAATGCGACATACCCAGTACAAATATTGTTGGGCATAGTGCCCTCAAATCATGTGTTTAGACATTTTTAATATATAAATAATAAAATTACATTTTTCTTTTAATTATTCTTTTGAATTATTGTTGAATAATTTATATATATATGAAAATTCTATATTCATTAATGAGACTATGATCTTCTTTAAGTACGAGAGGATTAAGATCATAGATAATGAATAAAATAGTCAGCAGCATATTAAATTCATGTGATCTAGATCCGGATCATTGATGTGGATAGATATCTTAGTAAATGTACTTTATATAACTAGATTATATAGGAGATGACCAATGCAGATTAATATCTTTATTAACTTATCGTTTATCATAAAGATTTAATATACATCAAAACTAATGATCATATGTAGATTAGTCTGAATCTTGAGTAGTCATGAAATCCTGTGCATGTCAACTAGATATTTGATTCACTTGTTTAGGTTTGTTTGTAAAATAGGCTAGTGACTTTTGTTTTGAAGATTCAGTGACATGGATGGCTGGGACATGATATTACAAGATTTGGAATCTAAGCTTTCTTAACGGATCGTATTTTGATTCTCTTAAGTGTTAATTCTAGAACTGAATGGTTATTGAGCTCAAATTTATAATATGATTATAAATTGATCATTCACTAGTGAATTAATGATACTTAAGGATCAAAAAGTAAGTAGAGGGTAAAATGATAATTTTAATCAGCTCTAATTTATGAACCAATGATTGGAGGATATAACTACATGAATGATCATATCAATGCACTATACGAGAATACTCGTTAAATATATTATGTAATTACTAATAGTGCAATTCCATATTTATAGTGAAGTATTAATGGAATTAACAAATGAGATTATTTAGTTAATGAGTTTAATTAATAATATAGTTTATTAGAGCTTAGAATTATGGGTCTATGGTCTCTTAGTCACCTCAGTACTACACAGTTTAGGGTGTGAATATTTTAAGACATGAGAAAATGACCAACTTGCGATGAGAATTAAATTTTTGGGCTAAATATATAATTATGAGATAATTATATGTAATTAATTAATTAACTAAACAATTTAATGTAAATTATATACAAATAAATAATTTTATCAATTAGTTATGTGTCGATCGATAAGTGAGACATAATATTTGATTTATGAAATTAAATAATATTAAATCATTATGAGATAATAATTTGATTTAGTTTATCTAATATGCTAATTAAAAGATAAGATTATTGATAAGGAGATCAGATAAGTTAATTTTGAATTAACTGATATTTAGATATTTATCCGATTAAAATAAATAATAATTTTTCACATGGCATATTGGACTGCCACATGTCAATCACTACTTTTGAATCAGAGATTGACATTGACTACTATAGTGTCACGTAGCACTATAATGGACATGTGGCTTACTTTAGTGCCTCATGACACTACAATGGTGCCATGAGTCATTAGTGCTGTGAGACACTGTGTCTCTTCACGGCACACTGTAGTGTTGTGCGGCACTGTACTGTTGCTCAATTATAGTGGGTCCTAGTGTAATTTACACATTTGTAATTAATTTATTAATTTGCATAAATCCCTGAAAGATCTTATGAGCCTTGACCTAGAAGATATATATTGATATTATTCTATGGGTCTCAGTGTTGCTACAACAATCAGTGTGCATTTGTGTGATAAAAGGTATTGGGGGTTATGCCCTGAAAACAAGTGTATTGACATTTTAATATGACATCTAATGGAATTACATTTTTCTTATAATTTTTTTTAATTATTATTGAATAATTTATATAAATATCAGAAAATTTCATATTCATTAATGAGACTATGATCTTGTATTAATACAAGATGATTAAGATCATAGATAGTGACTTAAAATGTCAGCAACATATTTAAGAGTGAAATCTTTAATGAATGGTTTCTAGAACAGTTCATTAAGTATTATGAATGCATGTTATCTAGATCCAGATCATTGATGTGGATAGAAATCTAAGTGAATGTACTTTATATAATAAGATTGTATATGACAAGACACATGTGAATTAATATCTTTATTAACGTACCGTTTATCAACAAGATTTTAATACATATCAATCTGATGATCATATGTAGATCAGTCTGAATCTTGAGTAGTCATGAAATTCTATACATGTCTACTGGATCTTTTGAATCACTCGTTAAAATTTGTTTGTAAAACAGGCTAGTGACATTTTTTTTGGAGATTCAGTGATATGGATGGCTGGGAACATGATCTTACAAGATTTGGAATCCAAACTTTTATTACAGATCGTATATTGGTTCCCGTAAGTGTTACTTCTGAAAATGAATGATTATTGAGCTCACATTTATGATACGATTATAAATTAGTCACTCACTAGTGAATTAATGGTACATAAGGATTAAGAGGTAATTAGAAGGGTAAAATGATGATTTTGACCTGCTGTAATTTACGAACTAATAATTGGGGGACAAAAGTATGTGAAATGATTATATCAATGGACTACACGAGAGTACTCTGTAAATACATTCTATAATCTTCAAAAGTACAATTCTATATTTATAGCAGGGTAATAACGAAATTAATAAAAAATATTATTTATTAAATAGTTTAATTAATAATCTGATTTATTGGAGCTTAAGAATATAGTCTTAATTAGGACATGAGAAAATGACTCACTTGCTAAAGGAATTTTTATTCTAGGCCAAGTACGTAATTATGATATAATTATGTGTGATTAATTAATAATTAATTAATCAAATTATGTGTGATTATATATATATACATATATATAATTACATCAATTAATTTTCTAATTACCGATAAGTGAGACATAGTATCTAATTTGTGAAATTAGATAACTATAAATTATTATTAGAATAATTTGAATCAACTAAATCTTTTATTTGTGAATTAACAAATAAGTTAGTTGATATGAATAATCAGATATGTTAATTTTGAATTCACTGATATCCAAATATTTATCTAATTAAAATAAATATTTAATTCACAGTAATTACCACATGTCAATCAGTGATTGAGAATCAGAGATTGACATGACACCACATGGCACTACAGTAGTGGGCATGCAAAACCGTATTGCCACATGGCACTACATTAGTTCCGTGACACACAGTGTCATGAGGGACTGTGATGGATCACGGAAACTGCAGTGTCGTGTGGCATTGCAGTTATGCACAACTTGCAGTGGGTCCCATTGAATGGTAATTTTGAAATTAAATGTTATTTTCAGTTTCTCCTTAAAAATATGATATGTCATTATCTAGAAAATATATAGATATTATTCTATTGGCCTTAGTATTGAAAGAGAGTGAAGAACACAACTATCATGAGGGTGAATTTTCTCTGTGATTAAAAAGTTAATCAATAAGCTTTGTGAGAATAATCATCGCATTCTCTCAGATGATTGTCTCACAAAATTAATAATTATTAGTATATCTCTAGATCTCATGTGTTGAGTACATCTAGAGACAGGAAAAATTGTCTTTGATTATTCTACATGCCCACACACGTCCTAGTGCGTTTGAAGATTGGTTTGAAAGATCTTGGTGTGGAACTCAAAGTCTGTTGTTCGTGGGAACACATGATCGTTGGTTTGCAAGGATGCTTAATATAGACTACAAGAGGTATATGATTCCTATCCATGTATGTCTTAGATTTAATATATAAATATATAATGGATCCTAATTGAAAAACATTTTGAATAAAAGTTTTTATTTTGGAAACTTTTGCGTCGCGCATGTTTTCGTTTTATCGAAAAAAATATTATTCATATTTAATAAATTCTTAAAAGCCACCACGCCTCCAAAATCTCTTAGAGTTTTATCTCACAATAGTCCTTCTCCAAAATCTCTAGATCTCATGTGTCGAGTAGATCTAGAGATAAAAAAACGTCTTTGATTTATTTCACGTGCCCATGTATGACCTAGTACGTTTGAGGATTAACTTGAAAGATCTTGGTATGGATCCTCACAGTCTATTGTTCATAAGATTACAAGTTCATTTTTTTACAAGGATGCTTGATACTATAAGAGGTATAATTCATATCTTTGTATGTCTTAGATTTAATGTATAAATATATAATGGATCTGATCTGAAAAAGTGGTTTTCAATTAATTTTTTTTATCTTTGAGATTTGCGATGATGCGATTGTTTATCATTTTATAATTTTTAAAACCACCACGCCTTCCGCCACACGTCGTCGTGAATTCCAACATATGATTGTAACAAACACCCTTAGACTTATTAAGGTAGGGAGCCATTAATAAATTATAAGTTGTTGTAACCCACCTTCGAGCTTGTTGACAAAAAATTGAAGGTTATTCTTTGTCTGAAAACAATCTAGGGGATGTGACCTCATAGGATTAGGACAATTTTACGATGTACCAAGAGAGAAAAACCTCCTCGAAGGGTATGGTCTCCTTTGGTGCCTTGGATGTGCTGCCTTCTGATAGAGAAGAAGCAAGAGTCATGATACGCCGCCTTTAGGGTAGCCCCCATCACGCCGCCTTTAAGAAGCCCAAAGGTGGGTAGTGAAGCCTAGTCGCCTTTGGGAAGCCTAAAGGGTTGTAGTAAAGTCTAAGCCTTCCATCTATGAATTGGTTTATTTCATTATGCAACTACTCAATGCCATTAATGAACGACTATTTGAGGGCATAAAGTGTTGTCACATTTTATTAAGGTGGCTGAATTTTAGGAGTGTGGCCACATTTATTATAAGTGGTTTTTAATCATTGCAAAAGATAGAATTTTGGTCCCTACTTGGTCTCATCTATATAACGGTGTCCTTGACATCATTATGAGGATCATTACTCTCACACTCTTCTAGATAAAAACCAGAGGATATTCCACACTCTAAAGTTCTTATCAACCTTAGAGCATAAATGACATTTTGTGACCTTCTTGATGTTGACCTAAGGTGCTTTTCCTTCACCCTTTCAGTCACGCCATTCTCACGTTCCCAGACTTACTTAACATAGACTAGGTCACTCATTACACATCACAAGAAACCCCTAAACATTTTGGTGACCCCACTTGGGAGTGACATGCCTCCTACATATTTTTATCAAGTATGGATAGATGTGGAAGAGTTACATTCTTCTCATGTAAAAGGAGATAACTAGCCGTTGATAGAGAACCAAGATGTGGAAGAAACTAATTCTCATGAGAGATCCTACCTTGCCACCATTGTTGGTGCCACCATGGCGGTGATAGAGCAGACTAATGTTATCAGTGATCTACAGGCTTCTAATGTCGAGATCTGACTCTTCTGAGCACACTCATCGCCTTCCTCACGTCTTCATAAAAGTTTCCCATAACCACCTGCTGCTCAACCTATACCGCCCTAATCGGTAAGCCAAGTTGGCGCCAATATACATATTATGTCTGGAAAACCCAGAGGCTCAGTAGTATCCAATATAGCGAATAGTGACCAGAATATGGGCCACTCAAACAACCTCAAAAACCCCATTCTACTAGTGACCTTTGCATAAACTACGCTGGCACAAGAAAGCCTAGTTGATGGTGCTCACCCCGACTCTTTCATAACAAGGGAAGCGTTGTAAAAAATGGAGAGGCTCAAGGTTGCCTTGAGCAAGATGACAGTGGACGTTCATCCCCCGTACCCATTTGAGTTAGTAGTGAGGCCTTACCCATATGAGTATGTGCCTCCAAAGTTCTGTAAGTACGATGGGAAAGAAGGATGTGCAAGAGAGCATGTGGTGTGGTTAAATGATGACTTGGGCCTACACTAACACTTGGTACACCAATCTGGCGCCGAGGTTGGTTTGACTTGGCCATATATGGTCTCCACCTTCATGACCAAGTTTTTTGTGTCTGAAGAAAAGATGAGTATTCTGGAGTTGGGGTGTGAGCCTCAAAGAAAGGATGAGGATTTGATGGCCTATGTTAGACGGTTCAAAGACAAAGCCCTGGAGTGCCAGAAAAGAGTATAAGGAGGAATAATTGGTAAAGATGTGCATATGTAGGATGATCAATGAGTATAGGGTACATTTGCAGAACCTGAACATCACCACGTTCACTCGACTCAATGTGGCTGCCCAATGCACCAATACTTCTGTACCCAAGACAAAAGTCATGGATGAGAGTGAACGTGGATGGCGTGCATGGAAACGTGCATGGTATACACCACAAGTGGCCATGGCACAACCCCAAGGGCAGGGATCAAAGCGGGGCAGGGTTGAAAGGGATGTTCCATCACTATTCCCCTGCTCAATGGACAAGGTAGATGAGCTTCTGGACGTTTGAATAAGGTCGTTAGAAGACCATGGGTGGACAGGTTACCCGCCATAGAAGAAAGGGAATCAACTCGCTACTATCATTTCCTATGGGATACCCCACATGCAGCCAAGGATTGTAGAAATTTGAGATGATTCTTCCACGAAATAACATCCTTTCCTATCACATACAGGTCTTAACATGATCAACATGATTGGAGGTCCCTTTACATTACGAAAGGCCATGACGGATGAGGAAGAAGATGATGAGGGTGGACATATAGGAGCAATGGCCACATTCATATAATCATTGGTGAGAATGAAATTTTGTAAAAATATTTTCGATACGATGGAGCTTGACCAGACTAGGAAGCAAGATGTCAAGTAACTCAAACATTGGTAAATGTCTTAGAGCAGAGCAAGGCAACATCATAATTCTACTTCTCCCAACCGCCTTTGGGGAGGATAAGGAGAAATGAAGAGGAATTAGAGGAAGTGTGCCTTGGTGGGGAGGCAGGGCGGATGCCCATCCTCCTAGACAAAAGCTTGTTTAAAGGTTAGAGAGAAGGTCTATTGACCCTACTTCAGGAATTCCAAGACGTGTTCGCTTGGTCAAATACATAAATGCCAAGGTTGGATCCCACCTTGGTAATTCATAAACTGAAGGTCTTAACGGCGTGTGACCCCGTCAAGCAGCCGTCGTGATACTTGCGCCCTGAAGTACAATTATGAATAAAGTATGAAATCACAAAGCTCATGCCAAGTTCAAAAAACTGATGAACTCCCTACTTGGCTGGCCCATATTGGACTCGTGAAAAAGAAGAATGGCCAAATACGGTGTTGCGTTGATTTTAGAGACTTGAACAAGGGTAGCCCAAAAGTTGATTTTCCACAGCCTAATGTGATTAGAAAGTATAATCATATCAAAGAAGAATGGCAAAGCATGAGATGTTCTCCTTCATGGATGGGATTAGAAAGTATAATCATATCAGAATCACACTTGGGGACGCTGAGAAAACCACATTCAGAACTCTTATTGGGAGCTTCTACTATGTCGTGATGCTATTCAGATTGAAAAATATTGGGGCTACTTATCATAGAGAAATGACTGCTATCCTCCATGATATATCCATGATTTTTTGGAAGACTATGTCGATGACTTGGTTGTGAAATCCAAGAGAACGAATATACATCTCCGACATCTTAGAAGTATTTGAGAGATGTGAGGCTTACAAACTCAAAATGAATCCATTGAAATATTCCTTTGGAGTCCCTCATGGAAAGTTCTTGGGGTTCTGTGTCCACTAGTGGGGAATATACATTGATCAGTCAAAGGTAAAAGCCATCAGGGACATGCCTCCACTGTAAATAGTCAAAGAACCCAAATCGTTCTTGGGGAAGGTCACCTATGTGCGTTGTTTCATCCTTGCCTTGGCAGAATCAATTAGTGCTTTGCAACCATTATTGAAACAAGGTTATGATTTTTAGTAGGCCTCTAAACAACATAAGTGTTTTGAGCAATGTCTTACTCACATCCTCCACTATGGTGCCACCCTAGGGGTACGTGCCACCCTAGGGGTACATGCCACCCTAGGGGTACATGCCACCCTAGGGGTAAATGCCATTGATATTATACATCATGTGCACGACCAAGTCTATTGGAACACTATTGGCTCAATAGCCAGAAGGGTCAAAGTGTCTGGTATATTACCCAAGTAGAGTTTTTCATGATGCAGAGCAGATATACACGCCTCAAGAGAAGAATTTCTTGGCACTTATCTTCACCACTCAGAAGCTTTGGCACTACCTACTTGGTAACAAAATTCACTTAGTGTTGGATTTTTTTATAGAAAGTGTCCCATTGCTCTTGGTAACCTTTCTATAGCATTTAAAAAATGCTATAGAAAGGTACAATAGCATTTTATAAACATTGTTATAAGCGTACCAAATGCAATGGCACACTTTCTATAACGTTTAAAAGACACTATAAAAAGATTACAATAACGTGTTTTAAACTCAATAGAAAGTCTGTCATTGTTGGTACGCTTATAAAACGCTATGGAAATCTTTCTGTAGCTTTTAAAAAATGCTATCGAATGGTTACAATAGTGTTGTTTAAATGCTATTAAAAGTGCTTATGATAGCGTTTAAAAAATGCTATCGTAGGGTCAGAGTTTTCATAACGTTGGCAGACATAACGTTACGAAAAATGCTATGAAAATCTTTTGATAGTATTTTTTGACTATTATGGTAGCTTTTTTTGTTGTAGTGCATGCATTAGATTCAAATTGTATATTTTGTCTTAGGGGTATTGAATATGTTGAACATGTGTTTTTTGAATGCCCCTTTGCACAGAAATTGTTATTGCCTTTATTGATGAAGTGTGATAAAACTCCTTTGTCAGGTTCATGGTCTTCTTACATTCAATTGCTCCTCCATCTCAACAATGACATGAGTTATTCTACACTTAGCTCTAAACTTGCATTTTTAACTTTTGTTTATCGTTTATGGATTGAGTAAAATAGGAGAATCTTTGTTGGCAAGATTATTGATATACATGTAATTTTTAAGAAAATCTCTTACATGGTTAAAGAGAGTCTTCTTTTCTTGAATAAAGATAGAAGTCTTAATATATATATTTGCTTTAGGTGATTTACTGTTTGTAGGACCCAAACGGAATGCTGCGGCTATCGAAAACATTTTTGAAGATATCTGTTTTCTTTTTTTCCAAATTAAAGATGTTAAATATTTATTTAAGGATCAGCTTGATATTTTCTTTCTTCCTTTTTAATGAATCCTTTTATTTGCCCAAAAAAAATTTGTTTAATTTTCTCTATTTTGATAAGTGAGGGCTATGACTTTCAAAAAAAATTACAAACAGAAAAGATTAAGATACCTAACGTAAGGTGTTTGAAATGCAATTTTTTAATAATTTAAATTTTAAATTTTAAATTTTAATAAAGTGTCAGTCAATGATCAGAGATAGTAAACTATAATTTCTCTCATTTTTATTAATGCCCGCGGACAAAATAATTCCTTTCTGACAATTTCTGACATACTTCTATTACTGGAAATTAGAAATATATGAGTCGCGTTGCCATTAGAATGAAATTAAAGGAAACAAAGGAGTATTTCTATTATAAGAATTATTTAACGATGAGTTATCGCAGTTGGTTAAACCCTCACACTCATATCTTAGAGATCGCAGATTCGCATATCCCTTATTCTCTTTAAAATCTATAATGTAATTTTGACAAAAAAAATTACTTAACGATAGTGACAAAAAAGAAGGAAAATCGGAAACAAGAGATGTAACAATTTCTTATGATTTGAACTCTAGCTTCCATTTCTTAAATAGAATATATAAAAAGTGCAAACTTCAATACAAAGAAGTAGTCTTTGGCTTAGTTATACGGTGGGGTTGGAGGTGATGTGTAATAGTATGAAGGCGATGAAGATGGAGGTGGGGAAATTTATAGTAGTATGGAGGTGGTGAAGATGGATATGGTGGTAGGGGAGACTTATAATAGTAAGGAGGTGGTGGTGATAGAGGTAGTGGTGGTGGAGATTTAGTAGGGAGGAGGTGGAGAGGCTGAGGATGGAGGTGGGGACTTGTGCTTGTAAATTGGATGCTCATAGTGAGTTGGTGGTCGTGGAGACTTGTAGTAGTATGGCTGTCGTAGTGATGGAGATGGTGGGGGTGGAGACTTGTAATAATAAGGAGGTGGAAGCCATGGAGATGGAGATGGAGATGAAGGAGACTTATAGTAATAAGGTCGTGGTGGTGGAGGTACTTGTAATTTGGATGCTGATAGTGTTTTGGTGGTGGTGGCGACTTGTAGTAGTATGGAGGTGGTGGCGATGGAGATGGTGGTAGTGACTTGTAGTAGTATGGTGATGGTGATAATGGAGAACGTGGGGGTGGATGCTTGTAATAATAAGGAGGCGATGGTGAGGGAGGGGACTTGTAGTAATATGGAGGTGGAGGGGACTGAGATGGTGGAGGAGGAGAGTTATAATAATAAGGAGGAGGTGGTGCTGGAGATGGTGGTGGAGGTGACTTGTAAATATATGGTGGTGGCGGTGAAGGAGATGGTGGTGGAGGAGATTGATAGTAGTATTGAGGTGGTGGTGATGGAAATTGATAGTAGCATGGAGGTGGGGGTGATGGAGAAGGTGGTGGAGGAGATTGATAGTAGTATGGAGGTGGTGGTGATGGAGATGGACGAGGCAAGGACTTATAATAGTATGGTGGTTGAGGAGATGGAGATGGTGGTGGAGGCGATGAATAAACATAGGGTTTACGAGCGACTACACAAGTCGCAATAAGGCAAACCGCTAGTGTACTAACCAACTGATGCCAATGCCCCAGGGCAGCTTCCATTTTTGGCACCTAAACTAAGAACACCGAAAGAAGATTGTTTTCGGAGCTTGATGTTTATTGTACTTGCTTGTTGAGAACGGAGTAACCCTTTATATATTTTATTGATCATTCCACATCTTACTAAGAGCGAAGAGCAATAATTTGTTAAAATCAAATTTTCAATATTAATGATATCGTAATGTAATTGGGTATTATGTATTTTTTTTTTCAATTTTTTTAAGTTGGTGCGGCACTAAGTCTTCTTTTAAAGTTCATTGAAGGCCATAAACAAAGTCTAGCTTTGAAAATGGTTGAGTTGTTATACAAAAGATCATCAATAATTTGGAATTGAGTTTTTTACTTGGGAATATTAGCAGTTAGAAATGGGTGGAGAATTAAATTAATAAAAACAAAATGAGAATAATGCAACAGAAATTTAATCACAAAGTGAATATTCTTGGTGATGTTTCCTCTTTTATTTTACATTAATTAAAAGTTACGTACTTCACATATCTTAAATAATTTAAGATACATATAATTTAAAATTCATAAAAATATTAAAATAAATACATTTTATTTATTTAGCTCTTCGTTTATTAATTGATTGAATCATAAAGAGTGTTAAAACATAAAAATATAAATTAGCTAATTATTAACACATCACGTAGTTTGATAAAAACTTAGTAAAAAATTATGAATATTCTATTGAACGAAAAAGCAAATAGGTAAGGACATGTGTATGAACAATTGCTTGTGATTCGCTTGTAGAGGAGGAAAAACTACACCGGTCATAAGCTAATCAAGACCAAGCCCACAAAGGGCCTTGTAACATTGAGTGAATGGCCAATGGAACGACACCCACATGAAGGGCACGAGCTTATGAACCTACTGAAGATGGTCCTTAAGGTAGGGCTGATGAGGTCATCATAAGGACTCAGACTGAGTAAAGGCTTATTCTAAGGCATCCACTAGGGCCTTTGGTTGAACCATGGTCTAAGCTGAGGCGTCCACTAGGTCTTGAGATGAACATCGATCTGGGGCTAAAACATCCACTAGGCCTTGGGATGAACCATGGTATGAAATCGAGTCGTCCGCTAGGCCTTGGGCAAAAACATGGTCTGAGGCCGAGGCGTCCATTAGGCCTTGAACTGAACCATGGTCTAAAGTTGAGGTGTCAATTAGGCTTTAACCTGAACCATGGTCTAAGACCGAGGCGTCCATTAGGTCTTGGGATGAATCATGGTCTGAGGCCGAGGCATCCAATAGGCTTTGGGCTAAACCATGGTCATTGTCTGAAGCGTCCACTACTCGATTGAAGTCACCATAGACTAAAGGATTACACCAGTGACCTGATCCCAAGCTATGGGGTCTGAAGCCACATCGATGGTCGAGGCCCGTCCTCATCTACTAAGCAATGATATACAAGGCAAACTCTCCCAAACACCAGCCAAGGGAGCTCCCCACAAGGGAAGCCATAGCACCTTATAAGGAGATTGAGCCAAAGAAGACAAACCCCATAATCATTGACATTTTCTATCAATACACCTCCACATTAAACACAAACACAAAATATGCTTCCATTTAATCTTCATCACTTCTAACAGAGATAGAAAATTACCAACTAGAATGAACAACAAATTTCAAACTTAATAAAATTCCAACCCAATGTTCCAAACATGTTTTCCAAAGCCATGAAAAACCAACATTGAAGAGTAAGAGAGTAATTATTACCCTCAACAAAACATGCTTCCAAATTTCCAACAATGGGGTCCAACTTACCCCTCCAAGCTCTTTCACTAAGCCTTCTTACTCATTTTCAACTCGAAACCAACTTTAATCACAAGATAGCTTGAGAGTAGCCCATAAATGAGTATTTAAAACATTAGAACTTACCTAATCTTCTGTCCATCAACTCAATTTTTGTGTATTTATGAAAACTTCAAACGCTAAAGATCATCCCCAATGATTTCCGTTCATACATTGATTGGACATGTAGAGAAGTATTCGTAAGTACTCAATCTAAGATGTAACCAATTTCAGAATAGCTAAGTTTCCTTGGTATCTATAAAAGATGAAATATACTGTATCTGTAAACATCGAACAAAAACAAAGAACACAAAAGAAAATTTCGGAACAACTAACCGAAACTCTGATATTAACAAAGAAATCAATAAATGAAATAGAACACACAAGAGAAATCAGTAAACAAAGCATTCGACAAGTAACCAAGAGAAACAGTAAAGACATAAAAGAAAGAATGAATAAGGAAAGAAGGGGATACCTTCATCCACAAGAAAATACACAAACAGCAATCGTATCACTGTTTTTGTGTGTATGCCACAACTTTACCTGCAAATACAATTTTCCATATTTCATGCATCCAGAAAATTCACAATACTATACTAACATAATACACAATTAATATAACATCCATATATGTTATTAATGTTCCATTACACACATCTCATGACAATTAAACATAAAAAAGTTATGAAGTTGAGTACTAAAACTGTTATATCCATATACCATTACAAGATAAGTCAAAACACAAGACTAAACTAAATCGCATGAACTCACAATCACCAATATCATGCCTGCTTCAAATTTCTGACCATAAAAAATATCAAACTATCAAAGAAGTTGATCGTAAACAAAAGAAACTAAGGAAAAAAGTAAATATATGATTCTCCCCGGTCACTTTGGCAGCCTTCAATAAGAGCTAATTTCTCCACATACGTCTTTCTTCTTATTAAGTTCCTCAAGCAAGAATGTTACTTGAGATGTAATCTTCGTCTGACTTCTTGTTTGTAACATTTTTTATTTACTTCAGTTCCTTTTATTTATGGTACTACATTTCTATCATAAAAAAAGTAAAATGTCATAATTCATTTCATGTTTACCATTCCTTCTGGAGAATACCAAAAGTGAACTGGTCCATGAATACCTCTACATTTGAGGAGGCTTATGTGGTAAACATTCATATGCAATTGCATATTTTGCGTCACACTCTTTCTTAAGCGCATTCTTTTCATCTTTCCACTACTATTGAGCTTATCCATTGTAGTCTTGTAAAAAGCATCATATTTTGACTATAAAATTTAGCATAAAAAATTAGTATTGACAAAATAATAGTTCATGACAAACTAAGAAAATACCTTAACAATTTCTCAAACTACGTCCTTGAAGAACTTTGGCATTTTTCTCAATCATTAAAGTGTAATGGCAAAAATGTGTAGTTTTTCACAAGAATGCCCAAGAAACTTGTATAATCTCTTGATCCATCCCTAACAAGTTGATAGTTATGATTAAACTCAACATTATTTTTCTCTCCCACAAGCAAATTTCATAAGTGTCTTCCCTCATCTATTTCGTATAGAAATTTCATCTATATACATAATCAAAATACTTAGATTTGTTAATATAATCAATGAGATAATTTTAATCAAATTATATAACATAAACATCTTCCAGTTCTATGTTAGCCTCCAAATTTGGGTTCAGCCACGCAAACTCTTCTATGTTGGTATATAGGCTCTCCCGGATCGTTATATTTTAACGTTTTGAATGAGATGCGATAAATTTCTGTAAAGATAAAAACTACAAAGACATTAATCGTTGTTCAATGAATCAATATGTGAAATATATAATAAAACTTCAAATAAAAAATAAACTTTACCTAAAATGAGACATTCAAATTGGGTCATCATCACTTATGTTGTCATCAATAAAAGTAACATTATGAGATTATTCATTACCTTCATCAGATCTACCTAAATTTCTATGAATTTCCTCACCATCATCTGGTCTACCTAAATTTCTCTAGATTTTGTATGCCCAATCACACGCCACGTTTTTTCTTTAGGATCTTCTACATAATACATCAAATGCGTTTGATATGCAAAGATGAAAGGCTCATGGTTCAATGTTTCATCGCTTTAAATTGGGCGAGAAAGGTCCACAAGGAACAAACCATATTGGTCTTTCTTTCTCTCATTGTTAGGATCACTCCAATCACATTTACACAAAATCACTCTAAATGTTCCGTAGTAATTTAACTCAATGATATCTTTTAGTATGTCACAATACATGACTTCTCCTTTTATAAGATTGCTATCCCTCATGCTTAGCTAAGAGCTAATGATTGGGGATTTGAATTCTATAAGAGGAGAATCCATGTACTACGACACACTAAAAACTATCATTAAACTCAACTACTATGAAAGATTAAAGTGTTTTTGTTTAAATATGATTGGAGTATCCTAACAATGGGAGAAAGAAAGACCAATGTGATTTTCCCCTTGTGAACCTTTCTCACCTGGCGTATACTGGTGAATAGCTGAACCATGAACGTTTTATCTTTGCATATCAAGCGCATCTGGTGTATTATGCACAAGATTCCAAAGCATAAAAGTGGCATGTAGTTATTCATAGTCTAGATTTGTTTGACATGGGGGACCCAAATATAGATAACGAAATAAAAGTATATTTTGAAAATGAGCAACACAATAAACATAACTTTGAAGACATGTTTGATGAAAACCAAGAAGGTGTAGATTTAGTTAGATCGGAAAGTGATGATGAGGAAATTCATACAAATTTAGGTAGTTCTGATGAAGGTAATGAATGATATGGTGATAGTACTTTCAATGATGACAACATTAATGATGATGACCCAATTTGAATGTGTCATTTCAAATAATGTTTATTTTTTATTTGAAGTTTTATTATATAGTTTCACATATGGATGCATTGAACAATGATTAATGTCTCTGTATTTTTTTAATTTTACAGAAATTTACCATGCCTCGTCCAAAACATAAAAATCTAATGATTCTGGAGAGTCTATCTACCAACATAGGAGAGTCTGTAGAGTCAAACCCAAATTTGGAGGATAACATAAAATCGAAGGTGTGTGTGTTTTATAGTTCAATTAAAACTATCTCATTGAATATATTAAAAAATCTAAGTATTTTGATTATATAAATATAGATGAAGTTTCTATACCAAAGAGGCGTGGGCAGACGCTTATGAAAAATGTATGAAATTTTCTTAAGGGAGAGAATGTTCAATTTAACCATGACTATCAACCTCTTGGGATAGATCAACGGGTTTTTCAAGTAAAAATTAAAAAATCTTTTTCAAGCAGAATAGGCAGTAATTTTTCATCTTTATTCGAAGTAGAAAAAGCAAGCACAAATTTTTCAGAGTTGGGAATTTTACATATTGTACATGAGGGTTGGCGACCTTAACGTTAACTACCCGCAAAATACAACTCTTACGGCGTATCGGGAGTGTCTCCACCACGGACGTAATATGGAGTGCCACCGTTGAGGTGCACCCCTTGGGGTGTTGCCACCGTTGAGGTGCACCCCTTGGGGTGTTGCCACCGAGGTGCACCCCATGGGGTGCCGCCACTGAGATGTACCCCTTGAGGTGCCTCCACTAAGGTATCCATGGGGGTCGTCCCCATGGTAGCACCATGGGGTGTCACCCATATGGTAGCACCATTGACGTCACCCTCATGGGTGTACCATGAAGGAGCATTGATCACTCTTTGTAATGCAACTTATAGACACACCACTATACTATCACAGCGAGTCATCATATCACAAACCACCAAGTCAAGTGGTAAAGACTTGGGTGGACGTATGGTTGTCTGGGAAC
The DNA here is from genome assembly GCA_003255025.1 of Datisca glomerata. Classification (NCBI taxonomy): domain Eukaryota; kingdom Viridiplantae; phylum Streptophyta; class Magnoliopsida; order Cucurbitales; family Datiscaceae; genus Datisca; species Datisca glomerata. Next base: position 795,853 of record QANY01008345.1, read on the forward strand.
GTTCGGGAGGCTATGGATGGGTAGAATTAGGGGTGAGGTTACCTTATGCTAGGCAGGGGACATACCTCCTCGGTACGACCACTCTAGACATTGAAGGTGTACTACCCTCCCACCTTGGGGAGGGGTTTTGTTTGAGAGAACCTTTGTAGAGGAGGCGTTGCCTGAACACCATCATCGCGCCTCACCGGCTAGGCGTGTTCTCCTAGATCATGGTAATTACACAAAGACTCACATGGCATCACCCGATTGTCTCATGTGTGAGCCTTCTCTTACTCACCTAAGCATGATCAGTCAACTTAGGTGGCACGATTTTATTGGCGGGCTTGCAACTAATCAAGGGATTAGTTGCGATGGTCCCCCCTCCTTTTGTTCACCTATAAAAGGAGGACTCCTCCTTCATTTGTGAGGATTGGAAATTTAGAGAGAGAAGCTCTCATTTCTAGAGTGAGAAACTCCCACTTCTAGAGAGAGCAAACATTTATCACCGCCCTTAAGTGTCTAGAGTGCTCTCCCTTCACCTCCTGGCGTCCTCCCCGATGTTCTCAGGTGTTATTCCGGTCACGAGCTAAGACTAGACCACTCATGCGTCTCACTCACGTGACACCATTGCATCTACATTTGGCGACTCCACTAGGGAGTGGTTTGTCACTCTAGCAAATGACCACTATGGCCGGACGTGCAAAGGGAAGAGCAACTCTATCATACACGGAGGGAGATCGACCCACACTCAATGACGAGCGTGGACAAGAAAAGGAGAACACTTCATGCGAGATGCAATCAAGCGCAGTTGCGCAGGTGCAAGAGCAAGCCGAAGCTATTTGGGAGCTCCAAGCTTCCAACGTTAAGATGAGGAGAGTCATTGATACATTAAACTCATACATCAGTGCCACCGCATCACAACACCCAAAGGACATCATCCTCCCCGTCACTGGACCCAAACAATTTCGTCACCCAAGTCAAGCTTTCCCAACCCGCCACCTAAGAGCAACCTTACATCACACTTGCGCAGACACGCTCCCGTTCGACCAAGTCAAGCTTGCCCAACCCGCCATCTAAGAGTATCCATCCGCCACACTTGCACGGACATGCTTCCGCTCGACCAAGTCAAGCTCGCCCAACCCGCGTAAAAGGACGCGACCGAGACTCCACAGCCCGCGCAGGGGCACGACCCAAGAAGCCCCATGCCCCCATTCACACATACGTGTCGCGAAACCAAGCATCAAACCTACTCCAAGTGCCGCCATCATGCCTAAGTGCACCACACACCTCAAATGCCATCATCAAGGAGCTCCAATGCTGCCACCAAGCAGGCTCATTCCCACGCTCACTCCGACGCTCACTCCTACATGCGAAGGCCCTATCCTGCATCTCTCATGCCGCCACCAAGCAAGACCATGCCGCCACCAAGTAATCTCACGCCTGCAGTCACTCCTGTGCTCAAAGGCCCTATCCCGCATCTACCATACCGCCACCAAGCAGACTCATGCCCGCTCTCACTCCCACGTCCACTCCCGCATGCGAAGGTCCTATCCCGCATCTCTCATGCCGCCACCAAGTAAGCTCACGCCTGCACTCACTCCCGCGCTCATAGGCCTTATGCCGCATCTACCATGCCGCCGCCAAGAAGGCTCACGCCCGCTCTCACTCCCGCACTCACTCCTGCGCACGAAGGCCCAATCCCGCATCTCCCATGCTGCCACCAAGTAAGCTCACTCCCGCGCTAGAAGGCTCTATCCCGCTCTCACTTCCACATTCACTCCCGCGTGCGAATGCCCTATCCCACATCTTCCATGCCGTTACCAAGCATGACAATGCCGCCACCAAGCAGGCTCACGCCCGCGCTCACTCCCATGCGCGAAGGCCCTATCTAGCATCTCCCATACCGCTACTAACTTAGACTATGCTGCCACCAAGCAGGCCCACGCGGGCGCTCACTCCTGCGCTCACTCTTACGCTCATTCCCATGAACGAAAGCCCCCATCTCGTGGATGCCAATCCGCCACCATGGTTCCATGCCCCACATGAGCAACAACTCGCGCCCACACCATAGGCACACAACTAACCTCCATATGATCGACACGTAACTGAGTATCTCCATCATGGGTGCGGAACCGACTACCTCCGCTATGGGCGCGCAACCAGCCTCCATCATGGGAGCATAACCAACCCCCAACATAGCCACGCAAATGACCTCGTTCATGGCATCCAACCATCCTCCGTTGTAGGCTTTCAACTACAAGCATTCGCCCATAACCATGTTCAACCGAATGTTCGTACCAACATTCAGACCCTCGCACAAACTAATGATACACCAACACCTCCACCTTTTACTACAATGGATCAAGCTAACTCCACCTCAAGCGCATACAACGTCCTTGGTTGAAGTGGTCATTTCATTACCCATGAAATTTCTCCAAAAGGTTCTCCAAGAGGAGAGAGTAAGAGCATCGCTGAATGAGATCATTGTCGACTTCAAACCGCCATACTCGGCCGATATAGCTTGCAGACCATACCTCGCAGACTACTTTCCCCCAAAGTTTTGAAAGTACAATGGCAGAAATGGGTGTGCCAAGAAACACGGGATACATTTCATTGATGACATAAGACCCTATGGTTACAATGAGTTCATATGTTTAAAGGGGTGTTCCACATCCATGACGGAGCGAGCTTTGACGCCTTTAATTGACAACACCCGTGATAAAGGTCACGCTTGGTCAAACGCATAGGCTCCAACGCCTTCACTTGAGAACACCCATGATAGATGTTATGCTTGGTGAGATCTATTGGCTTTCATGCCTCTACTTGAGAACACACATGATAGATTTCATGCTTGGTGAGCATACGCTTTCACGTCTCTACTTGAGTACACCCATGATAGACGTCATGCTTGGTGAGACGCATAGGCTTTCACGCCTCTACCTTGGGAACACCCATGATACACCTCATGCTCGGTGAGATGCATAGGCTTTCATTCCTCTACTTCAGAACACCCATGAAAAATGTCATGCTCGGTGAGTCGCATAGGCTTTCAAGCCTCTACTTGAGAACACTCATGATAAACGTCATGCTTGGTGAGATGCATATGCTTTCACGCCTCTACTTGAGAACACCCATGATAAACGTCCTTCTTGGTGAGTCGCATAGGCTTTCACACCTCTACTTAAGAACACCCATGATAGACGTCATGCTTGGTGAGATGCATAGTCTTTCACGCCTCTACTTAAGAACACCCATGATAGACGTCATGCTTGGTGAGATGCATAGTCTTTCATGCCTTTACTTGAGAACACCCATGATAGACGTCATGCTTAGTGAGTTGCATGGATTTTCACTCCTCCACTTGTGAACATCCATGATAGACGTCATGCTTGGAGAGTTGCATGGGTTTTCACGCCTCTACTTGAGAACACCCATGATAGACGTCATGCTTGGTGAGACGTATAGGCTTTCATTCCTCTACTTGAGAACACTCATGATAGACGTCATGCTTGGTGAGATGTATAGGCTTTCACGCCTCTACTTAAGAACACCCATAATAGACGTCATGCTTGGTGAGATGCATAGGCTTTCACGCCTCTACTTGAGAACACCCATGATAAGCTTACAGATAGAACTTTTATTGATGTAGAATCTCAAGCTATGGTTGTAAGTGATTATTACATTAAAGTTTTTGATAATTATTTTTTTGATTAGCCTCGGGTCTTCCGAGCGTAATTCTCTGACTACTAAATTTTAATCTAAATTAATTAAATTTTTTTATATTTATTGTTTAAATAAATTAAAGTTTCTTATTGCATTAAAAATATTACATTGAGTATAGTTCTAGGTACTGTGACTTATGTTTTGCATTATAGAAATCAATACATGTGTTCATCAACAAACTTTCTGACTCTTCTAAAGACGTTCTCTCAACGAACGACACTTTTTTTTATAAGTAATGGGAAATGAGCATTCAGTACATGTACAATGGCTTGAATTAGGCATCAAATTTTTTTTCACATTCCTCAATCAGATGTTACGATGGTGCCTTTACTCTTAACTAGTCGAAGAAAACACACAGCTATAATCCAGAGTCTCTGGATTGGAGTCTAACCAAATGAAGGATTACATCTCAAGTAACATTCTTGCTTGAGAAACTTAACCAGCTGAAAGGTGTATGCAAAAAAATTAACTCCTATTGAAGGCTGCCAAAGTTACTATGTAAAAGAAAATATTTACTTTTTTCCTTAGTTTTTTGTATCTATATGAACCACTTCTTAAATAGGCTGATTTTTTATTGTCAGGAGTTACACGATTTGAAGTTCAGTCTTGTGTTTTAATTGTAATGGTATATGGATATGACTTTGTAGAACTCAACTTCATAAAGTGTTTTTTATGTTCAATTGTCATTTGATGTATGAAAGATTAATGATATATACAGACGTTCTATGAATTGAGAATTTTGTTAGTGTAGGGTTCTAAATTTTCTGGATGTATGAATATATTAAAACTATATTTGCAGGTAAAATTATGGGATGCGCACAAAAATAGTGGTATGCTCCTACAATTAACCAATACCATCAGTCTCTAAACCGTTAGAAACAACGCTTTCTCAACTTTTACCGGTGGTTCAAAATCAACTGTAAAAAAAAGTTAACCAACACATACTAGCGGTTATAGGAAAATGGTTATCTAGCTATACCGACGGTTTACAACCGCTTGTAAAAGGAGAATAACTGCCGAGAAAAGTTGTTTTAGGCCTCTTTTCCGACGATTAGTCAATCATATGTAACGGCCAAGAAAAAAACTCTTACAGTTCTTTTTCCACAAGCATAAGATATTTTCGGCAGAGAGTTAGACGACAATTCTGGCACAGTCAAAATCATAATTATGAAGAAGCTCACCTAACAATAGCTCGTGGCTCATATAAATTCAGCGAGTGAGAAGATAAACATAGGAAAAAAAATCTGATGAAACTATTCCAGAAATGTGAAGAACACCCTTGAGGAATATTAAAAAAATCAATAACCCTCGGGATAGGTCAGTAAATGTCACAGCACTTTGATGAATATAGCAACTGACATTCATATATTTTTGAATGGTTACAGTATTCACATTAATTTTCATGATTATAGAACCATATGTAGAATCCAAGGTGCATGGAATTAATGAAATTGTTCAAATCACAATTGTGAGAAACAATAAAAAATTTCAAAACCACAGCTCTGAAAAACAGAGGGCAGGGTAGAACATGAAATTGAAGCAAAAAAAAAAACATAGTACTACTCATCAAATGCAACAAATTTGAAAACATTGATTCTTTAATAAGACATCATAGCTAAAAGAAACAAACAAGCTTGGAATTTAAACTTACCCCAAATAGCTTGTTGTCAACACAATTTTAGCTTTTTGGAAACACACATGCGACATGAATAAATCTTTAAGCACAGTTTTAGACAGTTTATTGTGTTCAACGCATAATTTTTTTAACAAACATTGTAAATTTAGGCAAAAACTATTAATTATAAAGACCATGGATATGAGATTCCAATGACATTTCTTTAGGTTTCTACAAATTAGGAAGTGTGAGAATAATCCAAACAAGAAAAATAAGAAAAACTATACAGAGAGAAAGAGATATAGGGAGAAAATTACGAGAAAAACCCAAACAAATTGGAACCTGAGTGAATATTGCAGACAAAAGATTCAGGAATCGAGAATTACAAGCATCCTATCACTTGATCAATGTATGATGTAGAAAGAAGAGTGTTCAGTCGCTAAAGATCTAAGAAGGCTGCTGAGTCGCCGAAGAAGCCCATAAAACAACTGAAGAAAGCAATCATGCATTGTTGTTAAAGTTTTAGAACTTAATTCAATTCAAAAATAAACTGGAGAGTTGATGGTTGTGTTGGAATCAGTAGAGCAACAATAAAATTAAATACTTGAATTAAATCTAGATGGGAAAAACATAAAATTAAATCGGTAGAAGTCAGCTGTAACAATGTCCTAAGAACGAATTTTTACCCTCCACAGTTTGCTTGGAGACTACGGGTGAACGTCTCTGCAGGATATAACCACCGTAATCGAAAACGTAACAAACGAATGCTTCGTTTCTCACAGAATCGAATAGTATTTTCTTTCTCCTTTGTGCTGACTCACGAAAATGCTTTAAAAAATGGACCTAGAAATTGATGCTTTTCTCTACTGCCATCGCCAAAAATTGGTCTTCCCCCAAAAGTTTTCCACTGTGGAAAATTACCTCCCGTTTTAGGACGCCAAAAACCTTATATCTTTTAAAATGCCCACTTCCCTTTGATTAAAAGGCAGCCACCTTTTTCTTGAAGAGGAGGAACATTTTCTTAATAAAATTGTCCCACCTTTGCCCAACCAGACGTAGTGGGCAGTTTCTCTACATGTGTCGAAAAGTTAGAACTACACTTGATATTTGATAGATTTGGTTTCTACTCACATTATCTTTATTTTAATTTTCATTCACACACTTACACTTAGCTTAGCTTTACTTAATAAAGCTTCTAGCTCAATTAGCTCCAACAATCCTCCACATGAATGAAAAATGTCCTAGACAGACAACAACATCAGGAGAAAGAAACAGATGTCTTTTGAATTGAACATTCCTTAGTGATGATTGATCGGATTTACTCTAAAGAACAGTGAATAACATTCTTGAACTGTCATTCCTCTGAAATAAATCAAGACAATAAATCTCACACTTAACTCATCTCAATCCGTTCGAGTTCATACGTTTTTGTTCATTTTGGTCATGAACATTTATCCTGTCTCATGAGAGCTTTAGAGAGATTGAGCCTTGCACTCTCTCATAAAAATGACCCCACTTCTACTCTCACATAGGTGACGATGATTAAGAGTAATCTGTCTAGACTCTTCTTGCAAGTAAGATATCAACGTCATTAAATACAAAGTATATCCTTTTATCGTCAACAGATAACACACTTTCATTATATCATAGGAATGAGAAGAAAAAAAGTTTATTTGTATGTTACGTGAATCATTCCTATCAGTTTGCCTATTGAACCTAAATCTTGGGATCTCCAGTTAACTAAGTTAGGTTTCCACATGAATGATTCATTGAATAGGTTTTAAGCCCATTCCTCTCGATGTAAACTTTACAAGCTCTTTCGATAATCCTTTTGTTAAAGGATCTGCCAGATTTTCCTTTGATTTAATAAAGTCAACGGAAATCACACCATTTGTGAGCAATTGTTTAATGGTATTATGTATACGTCTTATGTGTCTAGACTTACCATTATACGCATTATTCTTTGCTTTAAATATTGTAGTCATATTATCACAGTGTACACATATGGCTGACACATGCTTCGGCCATACTGGAATGTCTTCTAAAAAATTTCTAAGCCATTCGACTTCTTTGCCAGCCTTGTCCAATGCTATGAATTCTGATTTCATAGTCGAACGAGCTATACAAGTCTGCTTCGTAGACTTCCAAGATATAACTCCACCACATAGGATAAAAACATTTACACTTGTGGATTTAATTTCTAGACTTTCAGATATCCAGTTAGCATCACTAAATCCTTCCAGCACAGGTGGATACGTAGCATAATGAAATCCATAGTCAATTGATTTAGTGCATCCTAGTGATCACGTCCAAGATTACTCGTATATATTGTAAGCCTTCCTACTGAATAGGCAAAGTCAGGCGTTGTGCAATTCATGATATACATCAAACTTCCAATGATCTGTGAGTACTCCAACTGAGATACTCCAACTCCATCATTCTTTCTCAACTTATAGTTTGAGTCGAATGGAGTTACAACTTATTTTCTTTCAAATTGGCCAAACTTCTTAAGGATCTTTTCTACATAATGAGATTGTGTAAGGATACATTCGTTAGAAGTTCACTTCACTTGAGTTCCAAGAATAACATATGCTAGACCTAGGTATTTTATGTCAAAGTTGGAACTTAACATCTTCTTGGTAGAAGATATTCTATCCTTATTAGTTCTCATTATGAGCATGTCATCTACGTATAAACATACTATGACAAACATGTCACTAGTACCTTTAACGTAAATATATTTGTCACACTCATTTATCGAGAAGTCATTTGAGAGCATAGTGTGGTCAAATTTTTCATGCCACTGCTTTGGGGATTGTTTTAATCCGTAAAGGGATTTGACAAGCTTACACACCTTACGTTCTTAGCCCTTGACCATGAACCCTTCAAGTTGTTCCATGTAGATTTCCTCGTCTAGTTCTCCATATGAGAATGTAGTCTTAACATCCATTTGGTGAATTTCTAAATTATGTATAGTTGCAATCGCGATCAACATTCTAATAGAAGTGATCCTCATCATAGATAGTGATCCTCGTCATACCAACCGTGCTTTGTACTTGTCAATTGTACTCAGCTCTAAGCTTCCTTTGAAAATCCACTTATAGCCTATTGGTTTATTCTCTGGTGGGAGGTCAACCAATATCCAAGTGTTATTTTACAAAATGGAATCTATCTCGCTATCAATAGCCTCCTTCCAAAAAGGAGCTTCAGGGTTTGACATCGTCTCTTTGTATGTCTGAGGTTCAGTTTCCATCAAGTACGTTAGAAACTCTGGGCCGAATGGGGTACTCGTTCTAGCTCGTTTGCTTTTTCTAGGCTCAGGTTCAAATTCTTCATTAATCTGAGCTCTAGATGTACCTTCATCTACACCTCGTTTGGTAGTTTGATTGTGTCTTCCTTCCTTGAAAGGAAACACATTCTCAAAGAATTCAACATTAACAGACTCCATAATAGTGTTGGTACTTATGTCAGAAATTTCTAACTTAATTACCAAAAATCTATATGTAGCACTGTTACATGCATATCCAATGAGAACGCAGTCAATAGTCTTAGGTCCAAGCTTGACTCTCTTTGGTAACGGTACTTGTACCTTTGCGAGACACTCCCACACTTTTAGGATTTTATAGGAATGCAACTTTCCTTTCCATTCTTCATAAGGAGATTTGTTAGTCTTCTTATTGGAATCCTGTTCATTATGGTATTTGCCTTGAGCAAGGCCTCCCCTCACAAATTATGGGTTAGTCTAGAACTGTTCAACATACAGTTCATGATATCTTTCAGAGTTCTATTTTTCCTTTCAGCCACCCCATTCTGTTGAGGCGTGTAAGGTGTTGTAGTTTGATGCACTATGCCATGATAAACATAGAATTCAGATAGCATCGTGGAGTCATATTCTCCACCTCGGTTAGATCTAAGCACATTTATTTTCTTTTCAAGTTGATTTTCAACTTTAGACTAGTATGTCTTAAACATATCCAAAGTCTCATCTTTAGAATGCAACAAATATACATAACAAAATTTACTACAATCATCAATGAATGTTACAGAGTATTTTCTGCCACCTCTACTAGGTTAAAATTTCATGTCTCGTAAATCACTATGTATTAATCTTAATAGTTCATTATCTCTTTCTACTGATTTAAATGATTTTCTAGTGAATTTGGATTCAACACATATTTAACATTTATGTCCTTTTATATGTCAAATTTAGGTATTAAATCTAAGTTCATCATTCTTTGCATATGTATCATATTTACGTGACCTAATCTAGCATACCAAATATCACATAACTCAAGAATATAAACAGTAGATGCAGATTTTTCATTAATTGAAGCAGAAATTACAGTAGAAACATTAAGTTTAAATATACTATCAACCACATATCCCTTACCCACAAACATCCATCCCTTAGTTAAAACAAACTTGTCAGATTCAAATACAAGTTTAAATCCACTCTTACATAAGAAGGACCCCGAAACCAAATTCCTATGAATGTCTGATACGTGGAGGACGCCGATGAGAGTAAGTTGCTTACCCAAGGTAAACTTCAGTGCAACTTTTCCTTTCCATTTTACATTAGCCTCAGCGGCATTGCCCATGTACATGTTTTTACATTAGCTTCAGCACCAGTATCAACCCACCAACTTGTGGTATTTGTGACAATGCACAATTCATAAATTGTCGCACATAGGTCATCCATCTCAGTCACATTAACCATGTTCTTGTGACCGTTGTTAGGGTTTGCCATCGTGTGGTCCTTTTTGAACCGGAAGTCTTTTGCTCTATGACCGGCTTTACCGCACACCTAGCAACTACCCTTGATATGTTTGTTACTCATACATTTATTGGCATTTTCGCTGCTGCTGCTCATAGCCTTCCTTTTGAAGCTTTTCGGTTTTGGCTTTCCGGTCTCAACAACGTTCGCTTCCATCTCCATGGAATACAAATGCACCAACTTGTGTTCATTCTTTCGGTTGTCTTGTTCCATTCGCAGATGAACCACGAGATCCTCCATTCACATATTCTTTCGCTTATGCTTCAAATAACTCTTGAATTCTTTCCAAGACGGTGGAAGTTTCATAATTGTTGCAGCCACTCAGAATGATTTGGTGATCATCATTCCCTCGTTGATTAGTTCATTAAATATGACCTGGAGTTCATCAACTTGACTAACCACCGTATGCTTGTCATCCATCAGATATTTCAGGAATCTCCCGATGATGAATTTCTTTATCCCAACGTCCTCAGTCTTATTCTTCTTCTCCAACACTTCCCATAAATCTTTCGATGTCTTGAACGATGAGTAGACATTATAGAGACTGTGTACAAGACCGTTCAAGATGTAGTTTCAACATAGAAAATCAGAATGCTTCCATTCCTCCTGAGCATATACCGTTTTCTTAGTCTATTTGTCCTCCGTGGTGAGAGGATATTCTTCCTTCAGAATGTGTGCCAGATTGACTGTTGTCTGATAGAACACCATCTTCTAATGCCATCTCTTGAAATCTTCCCCTTTGAACTTGTCTGGTTTCTCAGCGTAAGGAAAAGTCTTCAAAGTTGCAGATTGTTGCTCCATCGATAAAAAAAAAAGAAAATTCATCTTTAGATTGTTGGAATCGGTAAAGCATTAATAAAATAAAATACTTGAATTAAATTGAAACAGAATGATTACAACTGAATAATTACAGAAAACTTAAACGAAAAAATTCAAGATGGGAAAAATAGAAAAATAAATAAATAGAGGCTTCTTGTAGCCATGTGCTTAAGATGAATTTTCACCCTCCACAATTTGCTTGGAGACTACGATGAACGTCTCTACAGGATACAATCACTGTGATAAAAAAACGTAGTAAACAAATACTTCGATTCTCACAGAGTCAAACAGTATTTTCTCTCCTTTGTTCTGACTCACAAAAATGCTTAAGAAAAATGGACCAAGAAATTGTTGCTTTTCTCTACTGCCATTAATGTCAAAAATTGGTCTTCCTCCAAAAGTTTTCCACTCTGGAAAATTACCTCCCTTTTTAGGACGCAAAAACCTTATATCTTTTAAAATGCCCACTTCCCTTTAATTAAAAGGAAGCCACATTTTTCTTGAAGAGGAGGGAATAGTTTCTTAATGAAACTGTCCCACCTTTTCCTAACCAGATGTAGTGGGCAGTTTCCTTAGAAACTGCTTTGCTCTCCAGGTGACAAGTGGCATTGAATTTGGTCGATGTTGGTTTATACCTTCAATTACTAATACATATCATCATACACGTGTCAAAACGTTAGAGCTACACTTAGATTTGGTTTCTACTTACATTGTCTTTTATTTTAATTTTCATTCACATACTTATACTTAGCTTAGCTTTACTTAATAAAGCTTCTAGCTCAATTAGCTCCAACAGGTTGCTCTAAATCTATATTCTTAGCACAATATATCTACTTAGCCGATGTGAGATTATTTCCTCAATACCCCCATCACGTGCAGACCGCTCTTTTGTCTGGTTCTTGTCACGTGAAAAATTAGTATGTGTTCAGTCATGTTTGATTTTTGTCAAAAGTGACTCTGACACCGTGAAATAATATATAATAGGTAGAATAACTTAAATAAAACTGAGTTAAAGAGGATCGAATCATTCAAGAAGCACTCAGTTTATCGACATTACTGAGGCTTGTACCATTCATTAGAACTTATACAGAAAGCAAAGAATACAAGAAAGAGAGAGTTATGAGTTAGTTACAAGAAGGATGAATGATAACAAATAGAGAAGAGGAGTCTAACTGAATTGAGATAGTTACCTCGATAACAGTTTGATAGTAATGATTACTGTCAAATTGGTTAAGTCATTCCTTCACGATTGCTTGACAGGCTTCCATCTATGACATGTGTTCTTACTGCCTTGACATGTGTCCCTACTGTCTTAACATCATTTTTAGGAGGCTGAGGTGTCATCCTTTCAATTGTCATCGTTACCCTTCGTTGGTCACTGTCACTCGCCATCCATCGTCAGCGTCGACATCCTATCTATCTATCTCTCATCCTTTCATCCTCCTCTCTCTACAGCTATTTTGTTTGTCTCAATAAACGCCCTCTCTCTACCTGTAAACATTAAAAATCTAAGTTAGTTTAACACATCTACATCCAAAATACATATAAATTAATTAATACCCTCAATCAGTCTCTAAATAATAATTAAGACCAAATAAAGCTGTAATTAGTCATAAGTCCCAGGGTACGAAATTGAAAATACAAGTCTCATATATAGTGTAGAGATTTTACCAATTTTAAAGAATTTTATCACTTGAATTCATAACAACTTCAATATAGTTACATAATATTCAATACATGCACGTATAAATGAGCATGTTACATTTTTAGCACAGATTGTATTGTGTTTATGGAATTAAAAAAATATGTATTTAGGATCATAATATTTTTTTCAGTATATGTGAGTGAAGTCAAGACAATATTATATCAGTTATTATTTTTATTTGCTTATATAGTTTTATTCAATCAAATTGTAGAACGGCGTGCATGTTTCAAGAAAAAAAGTAAGAGTATATAGTAAAAATGGTGTTGTTTGACAAGGTTTGCTGCCGTTTGATTTAATTCAACCTATATGGTTTGGTGCTGTTTGATACCTAACCCTTGAAGTGAGCTTCTTGTTGGGAATCTTGTGGCTCGTGCTTGGAGATTGAGCTGGGTCTCTGATGGTGGAACTCTCTTCCTTCAATTCTGTCCTGAATCCCTTTTCTATGTTGTTGTGCTTACTGTCGTTTTATTGCATTTTGATGGACGCAGGGGTTGGGTATGCCAACCATGGCCTGGATCTTGGATGGTTGACAACGGATTCTAGTTGTCGAGTTGTGGTGGCTGATGGTGCTGTTGCGTGCCCCAGTTGCCAATGAGACATTTATTGATGGTGAGCTGGCTCTTAGGGTTCAATCTATTGTGTCCTTCTAGTTTAGGACCGGTGCCTGTGAAAGGATTGTATCCTATGTTCTCTCAGTTGTTGTCATGTTTCTTTTTTAGTTGTTTTCCTTGTGTTGGGCCGACCTGGTAATTGTCTTTTTTATTTCCCTTGACTTGTTGTCTTGCTTGTTTGGTGGTGTTTGCTCTCTTGAGCTTATTGCGCTTCGTGTGTTGTTTAATTAGACTGAGTATGGTTTATAAAGAAAATGTACTCTACAAAATTATAAGAAAAAGTAACGTTGTTAGAATTAAATTACAAAGTTATTTGGATAAATATACTTTTTCATTTTCTTTAAAGATTTTTATACCCATTTTTCGAAACTCAGAAATTTATACTTTTGGTCCACTAAATCTAACAAATTTCATAGTTCACACACTATCCAAGACATTTACCCATCAAGAAGGAAAAGACGCTTACTTGTTTCACAATCCTTCTTCGCATCTCTTCGTTTTCTCTTCCTTCTCTTTACGCTAATTAGCTCTATTCTTCCTCTTCGTCTCCATTCTCATCTATGCTCTCTCTTCTCGCATCTCTTCTAATTTTTCTTCGGTAAGACAGTCCCTACAAGTCGTCTTCTTCTTCTTCTTCTTCTTCATCTTCTTCTGTTTCCAGGGCACGATACTTAGGCAGACACCCACCTACGGACAAACTCAGGTACCCATTATTTTTTTGGAAGTAGAAAAGGGCCTAGAGTTTGTAACTTTTTCTTTTGTTCTTCTTATTGGACTTTCTTAGTTCTGGGGTTAGGAGAAAATCTTCTAGGGTTTAGTTGTTCCCCTTGATGATTATAACCTTACGCATGTCTAGATTGGTTGATATTTTTTATAGATGAATGTGAGAACCATTTGAATATATTGGCTACTTGAACTTCAAGTTGTTGTTTAGGTCTACTTGAATCATTCAAGTAGTCAATTTGAAAACAATGTCTCACTACTTGAAAACTTCAAGTAGTACTTTTGATTCAGGAAGTGGAAATAAGTGACTACTTGAAGGGTTCAAGTATTGTATCAGACTACTCGAACCCTTTAAGTAATGATTTTGACTGTAGAAGTGAAAACAAATGACTACTTGAAGGGTTCAAATGGTGTATATGACTACTTGAGTCATTTAAGTAGTGATTTTGATTCTAAAAGTCAAAACAAGTCAATATTTGAGGGGTTCAAGCATTGAATCTTACGACTTGAACCCTTCAAGTTGTGATTTTGAATGTGAAATTAAAAATAATTCAATACTTGAAGGGTTCAAGTAATGTATCTGACTACTTGAACCCCTTACGTAATAATTTTGATTTTAGAATTCAAAACATGTAACTACTTGAAGGGTTTAAGTAATTGTATCTGACTACTTTAACCCTTCAAGTAGTCATCAGATCACTACTTGAAATGTCCAAGTAGTTTTATATCACCACTCTAACCCTTCAGTAAGTAATCAAGTAATTTTATGTGTACCAATAAATGATGATACTCACTTTATATATGCATCCTTCAATAGATATGGCTCCAAAAATTTAGCTGACTCCAGTCTTCATCGATGATGAAATTATCCCGGGAAAAATGAACTGCCTCTCCAACCTAAATGTTATTACGAAACTGAATGAAAAGCTCACTGAATCTTAGAAGATTCAGTTTAGGAAGACATGTTTTGGTCATTTGCTGGACATACGGTGTATCTAGTTTTCTGGAACCATATGTCATCACATGCTGAGAAGCAACGCCAAAGGATTTTACTGCTAAATATGAGATGTATTTTCTCATAAATGGAAAAGCAATAAGGTTCTCCAAGAGAGAATTTGCTTTGATAATTGGCCTTCATTGTGGCCCTCCTCCTAACCTTGGGACATATGACAAGGCTGCGCTTAATAGGATTAGGGATCAGTACTTTAACAGTGATGACAACATCAATAACAGGTGAGTGATGGCAGCATCAATAACAGGTGAGTGGTTGGAGGAAGTATTTATTGGCAGCAAAGGTGTTGAGGATTGTGATGTTGTGAAGTTGGGGCTACTTTATTTACTAGAGCATTTTTTGCTTGGGAAGGAGAGAGGGAACAAGATTGATAATAGGTGAGTGATGCTAGTTGATAATCTAGATGATTTTTAATAGCTACCCATGGGGGAAGGTATGCTTTAGGAAGACAATGCGGGCTTTGAAAAACGTCATTCCCAAAGAAGTTAATTATGAGGAAGCAGGTGGAAGACAGAAAAAGAAAAAGAAGAAGGTTGGGAAAAAAATTACTAGGTATATATACATATCGGGGGGTTTTCCATATGCTTTTCAGGTATCTTCATTCCCTTCTTTTTTATGCTTCCAAAATTAGTGGAGCCTAATTATTATTGATTTATACAAGTGTGGGCATATGAGGTCATCCCCACAATTGAAAACCTGTATGTGAAAAATGTTGCTAATCATTTTCCAAGATTACTTAACTAGGCGACTAACACCATTGTGTCGCATGAACAAGTGTAGAAGGATATTTTCACTCGTAAATTGGTAAGAACACTTGATTTTCTTATTTTATCATTTTTGTAGTGGCAAGTCAAAAATTTGTATTTGACTACTTTAACCCTTCAAGTAGTAATTTTGATTCTAAAAGTCAAAACATGTAACTACTTGAAGGACTGAAGTAGTTGTATCTGACTACTTGAATCCTTCAAGTAGTGATTTTGACTCTGAAAGTCAAAATATGTAACTACTTGAAGGACTCAAGTAGTTGTATCTGACTACTTGAACCCTTCAAGTAGTGATTTTGACTCTGAAAGTCAAAACATGTAACTACTTGAAGGGTTCAAGTAGTTGTATTTGATTACTTAAACCCTTCAAGTAGTGATTTTGATTCTTGAATTCAAAACATGTAACTACTGAAAGAGTTCAAGTAGTTGTATCTTACTACTTGAACCCTTCGAGTAGTCATTTGTTCACTATTTGAAGAGTTCAAGTAGTTGTATCTGACCACTTGAATACTTCAAGTAGTGATTTTGATTCCGGTAGTCAAAACATGAAACTACTTGAAAGGTTAAAGTTGTTGTATATTACAGTATTCATTTGTTCAATACTTGAAGGGTTAAAGTAGTTGTGTTTGACTACTTGAACCCTTCAGATAGTGATTTTGATTCTAGAAGTCCAAATAAGTGACTATTTGAAGGGTTCAAATAGTTGTATCTGACTACTTGAAACCTTTAAGTAGTCATTTATTCACTACTTGAGGGATTCAAGTAGCAGTATCTTAATACTTGAACCTTTCAAGTAGTCATTTGTTTCTGTAAATCAAAATAAGTGCTGTTTTTGTATAAATAAATCATGAAACTTAATTTATATCTGCATCTTTCAACTGATAAGGACATGTTTTTTGTTAATTCATAGTTGAAGGTTCTTTCAACTCTGAACCTAACTCACCAAGAAGAGCAACAATCATTTTGGAAGAATTTTGTAGTAGTTCATAAAGTTGGGCTGTTGCTGAGGAAGTTGGGGCTTTTACTAAGGAAGATGAGGACTTACCAAGTCCTTTCTTGAAAGTGGAATTGTGGTTGAAGAAGTTCCATTATTAGAGTATACTACTTTTGGGGTTGTTGTTAATAGTGGGGAGTATGATGTCCATGCTTTCATGCATGAGACCAAAAAAAAGTTGGGCATTATAGCTTCTAATATTAATGAAATTTAAGGCTGACTTAACAATACTGAAAAAAGAAGCTGCTGATATTAAGAAGGAATTAAGAAGCATTGTAGTGTAGCTACACGTCCTTATTGATGAACAAGTGAGATCCCCAATTCGGTAAGATTTTTATGTACATTTTTTTGACCGAGCTATTAAGGATGGTCACAATAATTTGGACAAGATGAATGTTGGACATGAAGAAAGGTTAGATGGTAGTGAGGGGGAAAATTTGGATGGTACTAAGGGGGAAATTTTGGATGATATTGATGATAACACATCCAACATAATTTCTTAAATTGTTGACCAGTACGATACTGAATTATTGAAACATACAACCAATAAAGAGGAACAACCCACTATTCATAAAGAGCCAGATCTACCTATTGAGGGGGTTGAGTCTTCATTGGAAAAGTCTATTATCCATGAGCTTACTGTAGAAACAAATTTTGAGATGCCTACTAAGAAGGCTTGGACAGAGGTGGTAGAGATACTTTATTAGGGGGCTGACTCAAAAGTCGACAAGTCTATTTAAGAATCTGACGTTGTAGAGGTGCTTGGGGAGTTGGGAAAGACAAATCACTTCTCTTCCCAATATGTCACGTCTCCATGGACATATCCAACAGGAAAACAACGCTGGATAGAATAATTTGAGAAAGATGCCCCCACACTACCATTCAAACCCTTTGATGAACTGACGGAAGAAGATAAGAAAAAATTTAACCAGTGGTATGACACCGTCGATGATAGGTAATTTCCTGAACTTATGAACATATATGTTTTATTTTGTTTAAAAGAAGATTAGATGATTGTACATATATATATGTTTTGTACCACTACCATCCAACTTAGCATTTCAACTGTTCGTAAGAAGTTCTTCTCCAAGCTCTTGGATCCAATTGAATGGTTGGTATCAGATGTTTCTATTTAATTAGTTTAGAATTAAACCAATTAGAATACATTTGTGTTCTACAGTAGTGTTTTATGACTACTTGAAGGTTTCAAGTAGTGTATTTTGACTACTTGAACTCTTCAAGTAGTTATTTATTATTCTTGCATTAAATAATCTAGTGGGCATGAGACTACTAGAAGGGTTCAAGTAATTTTTTTTACTACTTGAACCTTTCAAGTAGATATTTTTTAGTCATGCATTAAGTTATCCAGTGAGCATAAAATTACTTGAACTCTTCAAGTAGTATCACGTTCTCTGTTCTGCAATATATAACAGATTTTTTCCTTATTTTGTTGGCAGCGTATTGATGAAAAATCCCTCAAAATTCATAGGGATCTTCAAGACTTCCACCCAGATCGATGAATCAATATTTTTTACATTATTTTTTAGGTAGGATTTTAGGTTTCTTCTAAAGTACAAATTCATTACTAACTTAGTATGCTATAGTGATCAATTTGCTGACCTCAAATGTAGGCTAACATGTCTGGTGGATGTGAACTATTTTATGCTAATCCATCCGAATTTGCATTAGAAGATAATGACCTTTTGCTAGCTTATATAGTCGGGCTAAGACGACATTTTGGAAGAGATTGGGATTCTTGTGATCAAGTATGTACTCTTACACGTTTTTCAAATTATGTCCTTTAGAAGTTATTTTATGCAACGTTTGCCGAAATACTATTGTATAGGTTTTGAACGTGAACAAATCTCACTGGATAACCATGGAGTTGGATCTCAATGAACAAGCTGTCAAAGTCTATAATTCAATTAACAACGTCACTTAACGAGCCCACCTCCATCCACTAATGCAACCCTTCACCCATCTACTCCCTCGTGTACTAAAAATTATGAACTTTTATGAAAATAGAAAAGAAGTTCCTAAAGTACTTGATGAGTGGACTCTAAGTCATGTCAAGATTCCTCAGCAAGGGAAGGAGTGAGCTTTGTTCTAGTACATATGACCTTAATTCATGGAAGAATGATATTTGATTTATTTTTCTTTTGTTTTGTAAATTTGATTATGGTGTTTTTGCCTTAAAATATTTGGAGGCCTTAGTTTATGGTCAGGACATAACAACTATAAAGTAGAAATAGAGGTGTTCACGGTTCAACTTGGTCAGTTTTTTGGTGAAAAACTGAACCAAACCGAAACTTTGGTTCGGTAATAAAACCGAACTGAACCAAACTGTGAATGCTAAAAGAATCGAACCATACTGAACCGTGTGCTTTGGTTTGGTTCGGTTCAGTTCTTCGGTTTGGTTCGGTTCAGTTTTTCGGTTTGGTATTTTTAATTAAAAATAAAATTTTAAATGATATTATTGAAAAAATAATATAAAATCAAAAAGCAATTTTGGTTCGATTCAGTTTTATAGGAAATTATATATAAAAAATAAAAAATTAATATTAATTTAATGTTTTGGTTCGGTTCGGTTTGGTTCAAAAACCACCAAAATTCTTACATGAATCGAAACTTCAGTTCGGTAATAAAACCGAACCGAACTGAACCAAATACATATAAAGAACTGACCGAATCGATCATTTTTTATTTGATACGTTCGGTTGTGTTTGACTTTGAACACCCTTAAGCAGAAAGTTATGCCACAATTTCACAAAAAGTTTGATGTGGACTTCTTTTCCGTACATCTCCACTTAATGGTTTTGCAGAACTATGAACGCTTTATTTTTTGTTTGTTGTTTGGATGTCTAAATTCTTATAAACACTTCTTTGGATGATAAGTTTATTTATTTTATATATTTGTTGATTGGAATTCAAGAATTATAAATTGATGAGAGATTCAAGATTGATTACTGTGTGAATGGTGCCAATTTATCTGTCTCGATTGCTCAGTAACAATAGATAAAAATGTTATTTGAACCATTCGAGTAGTTAAAAAATACTACTTAAACTCTTCAAGTAGTTATATGCTCTCTAAATAAACTAAGGGCAACAAACAATATGACTACTTGGAGGGTTAAAGTAGTAAAAAAATACTACTTGAACCCTTCAAGTAGTTAAACAATACTACTTGAACCTTTTAAGTAGTTACATGGTCTTTGTATAAACTGGGGGCAACAAACAATATGACTACTTGAAGGGTTCAAGTGGTAAAAAAATACTACTTGGACCCTTCAAGTAGCTACATGCTTTCTGAATAAACTAAAAGCAACAAACAATATGACTACTTGAAGGGTTTAAATAGTAAAAAATACTACTTGAACCATACAAGTAGTTAAAAAATACTACTCAAACCTTTTAAGTAGTTACATGCTCTCTGTATAAGCTAGGGGCAGTAAACAATATGACTACTTGAAGGGTTGAAATAGTAAAAAAATATTACTTGGGCCCTTCAAAATAATTACATGCTCTCTGAATAAACTGAAGGCAACAAACAAAATATGACTACTTAAATGGTTCAAATAGTAAAAAAAATACTACTTGAACCCTACAAGTAGTTAAAAAATATTACTTGAACCCTTTAAGTAGTTACATGCTCTCTGTATAAATTGAGATCAACAAAAAATATTACTACTTGAAGGGTTCAAGTAATATTTTTTTACTAATTGAAGGGTAAAAAGATAATACTTGAACCTTTCAAGTAGTTACATGCTCTCTGTATAAACTAGGGGAAACAAATAATATGACTACTTGAAGGGTTCAAGTAGTGGTTTATGACTACTAGAACCCTTTTAATAGTCATTTTTGTCTCCTGCAGTAATTTGTCCAGGAATAATGTGACTACTTGAAGGGTTCAAGTAGTCATAAATGATTATATGCAATTTACATTAGTTTGCATACTAACCAAAACAAATGACTACTTAGGTGGATAAAAAAATAGATAGATACAATATATATATATATATATAATTCATACAATATACATACAAAATTTAACAATATATATACAAGCTTATGTGCCTGGTAGTTATTCATCTCCCATGTGATGGGGGATAAGATGTTTGCATGGCTGTATATTGTGTCCACGTAAACCACATCTACTACATTTATTTGGTTGTACATCCCCACCTCTAGATGGTATCATGTTTACCCCGGGCCTCCCACTAGACCGCCTCATCATAAGGGCAAGACAATTCTTTCTCTTACATCGTCACTGATAATCTAGTCTGTAGGATCTCCGAATGGGTGAATTGTTTTTGCGTAAGCACCCATTAGTGCCTCAGCCTTGTAATACTTTGAGCATAAGCTGTAAGCAGATGTGTTGTGTTGTGGACAACAAGCTAACGCATGTTCATAAGGGTATTGGTCTAGATCAAATTCATGACAAGTGCATGTTTTTTATGCAAGTTCACAACATGCTCTCTATCCTCAATACTTACACGAAACTCATGAATATCTTAGGAAGCAATTGAAGGTATGCGAGAAGCATCATGATTATTTTTAAGCTCCTTCTCACACCATATGGTTATGTGTGTGTACATCTCATAAGCACTTGTATGACGTTGATAATACCACTGTTGCATCAAATCACACAGATATTCTATTAAAATTATCATTAGGAGGGATCTAGCATCCTTTAGTATGCTATTCATGCATTCGACAATGTTGGTAGTCAGTATATTATAGCGTCTACCACCACAATAAGAATGAGCCCATCTATCAAATCTGGCCGCCTTAATATAGTTTCCAATACTTGGATGAACTTAGTTGATGATAGCCAAGTATGCCTCAGATTCTGATACACAATAGGCCTTGGCTGCTTTGAAAAATAAAGGATTGGCGTTGCTAGATTTGAACGTTGATTTTATATTCATTACCATATGGTAGATGCAAGCTCCATGAAATGTTTATGGGAAGACAATTTGTATACCCTTTATTATACTTTCATTTCTATCCAGTACCATGTCATCCAAGTCTCCAATAACCCTGTGTTGCTTATTAAAGAACCATTCCCACGATGCTTCATTCTTAAAGTCAGCAATCCTAAAAGCAAGTGGATATACTTGGTTATACCTATCTTTAGAAATTGCAATGAACATTGTCCCTCCATACTTTACTTTTAACGATGTTCCATCGACAACAATTACATGGCATATACAATTAAGAAATCCATGATTCGAGGCTCCAATGGACATGAAGAGGTATTTGAAATGGTTATATTCATCAGTCTCTATATGAGTAGCCGTACCTGGATTATTCGCCTCTAACATGTGACAGTAGGATGGGAGCCTCATTAATGAACTTTCAGGTGAACCTTGAACTAGAGCTAATGCAACTTCCCTAGCCCTCCAAGATTTATCCTAGCTTATATTGATGCCATAATCCTTACGAACATCTTCAATGATATCTTTCAGCCTGTAAATCCATTCAACACTAGTGTATTTTGACTTTATGCAATGACCGACCAATAAGCTTGTTTCTTAACCATGATAATGTTGTAAGATGTCAAAAGAGCATGCATATGAGTATTTATGAACTTTGTTGTTTTAAAGTACTCTAAAAAGTGCACCTTAATAGCTCGTAGCCTCCATGAACATGTTTCTCAACACAAATAATCACCAGGACTTTAAGCTCAAAGTTCTGACAGATTGCCAAGAGTCCAACAATTCTTTGGAGCTCTTGTTGTGATAATCTAGAAGCATTATAAGATGGTCTTGATGAAGATGCAATGTTACTTGGCATTGATGAAGGATGTGCAGTAGCCTCTGGTCTTCTATTCAAATCTGGTAAGGTAGAGGGATCATCCCGAATCGCTTCTTCATATCGCCCAAAATCAAGATCATCATCAACACCAATATCAAGATCATCGTTAACATCTTGTTGACAATCATCATCATCATATCTCCCACAGTAATACTCCCTTGAATGGAAATTGTCATTATCATTATTTTCATCAATATCAACCATCGTTTCACCAATAAAACATGGAATGTGACCATAACGATCTTGTTGTGAGGGAGCTATTCACGAACCTGACTTATTTCACCCATAAAGGATGGAATGTGGTCATAATGATTTTGTTGTGAGAGTGTTGTTTCAAGAACCCGACTTTGACTTGGACATGTAAGATTATCAACAATTTTCCTAGATTTGGGTTTGAGAGTAACATATAAAGGAGTAGGAAGTACTTCATAACTATTCTCAACAATGAAAAACCTCACGTGGTGATCATTTAAAATTTCAGCAGGTGGGGAGGGCAAATGAGTCTTGTGTAAAAACTTCATTGATATATTGTACTTTGTTGGATCAACATTTATTTCATCATATATGATACTAGATAACTCTTGGTAAGTAAAACCTTATGGTATTTATAACGGTGAGCTTACCGTACCATTAAAAATGAATGAAGCACAGTTTTTCTCCCATTCACCATCGTGTACCACCAATATCTGAATTTCAGACATATCTATTTAAAACAAAAAGACTTTCACCTATAAAGTTCATTTACTTTTGTAGTAGTTATTTTTTTATGAATAATAATTATATTTATTCTCATTAAGGAACCAAAGACCATTTTACTACTTGAAGGGTTCAAGTAGTGGTTTATAACTACTTGAACCCTTCAAGTAGTTATTTTGATTCTTACAATCAGTCATCCAGAAAACATGTAACTACTTGAAAATTTCAAGTAATTATAAAATATTACTTGAATCCTTCAAGTAGTCATTTTGATTCTCTCAGTCACTTATTCATAGAGCATGTGACTACTTGAAGGGTTTAATTAGTTGTTAATCACTACTTGAACCCTTCAAGTAGTTGATTTTATTATGACAACAATAAAGCATCAGTAAAGTAGAGAGCACTTGACTATTTGAATGGTTAAGAACAAGTCTCTTACTACTTGAATCCTTCAAGTAATTATTTTTCTTGCATGACCAACCCAAACATCAGTGACTACTTCAAGGATTCAAGTAGTTGTTTCGTCCAAATAGTTGGTTTTATTCTGTCATTTCTCAAAACATTACTTGAAGCATTTTATGCGTAAAAAAATAAGAAAAGAATGGGTACCGGTCTGTTCTCATTGAAGAATAAGAAGGAAAAGAATGGTCGAGTCTCGCTGAAAAAGGATGGGTCATAGGGTCTCGAAGAAGTAGAAGAAGAATAAAAGAAGACGAAGAAGAAGCAGCAAAAGAAGAAGAAGAGACGAAGAAGAAGAAGAAGAAATACATTTTTATTGAAGAAGAAGAAGAGAAAAGAAGCTTGAAAAGTGAGCTAACAGTGGGGGGAGTGGGTATTTGTCAACCGTGGTTGATCTAATCTTTGCATAGGGAAATGAAAGGAAATGATGAGGAAAGAGAAAGTTGCCATTGCTTGATGTGGATAATGGTGGTTCAGGGAAATAGAATTTTAAGTTTTGAAAAAGGGGTATAAAAATCTTAACCAAAAATAGAAAGGGTATATTTATCCAAATAACTCTAAATTGTATATTTAATATTTTGTAAAACTTGATACAATTCAAAATCTTTCTTAGGGGGATGAAAACAAAGCCGTCTCGAGATTCTAATCATATCTCACTATGTTGTACTAATAATGGAGTTCATAGATCACATGGACATGCCAAACCTTCTCTCACTCACTATTTGCAATAAATATGTTTCTACTTAACTATTCAATTAATTCCAAATTAATTACTAGCTACTATAACCCTATGAATGTAAAAAAATTAATTATTAATCTAATTTAATTGACATAAGTCCATTTAACCTTAAAAAAGAGCCTAAGACTAATTTAGGTGAACTGAGAATAATTAATTAATAGATTACATTAATCTAACTTTAATAAAATATGTTTAATTAAAGTAAGTTATCCTAAAAGTCTAATTAAACGCATACCTTTAGAGATGTGTATGTACCAAGTTTAACTAATTAAAGTTAGTAGTTTACATGCAATTGATTTCGTAAAATAATTCATATAAACAAATTAGGAAAATCCTAATAAATCATGTTTCTACAAATGAGATGCATAATTAAATAAAATTGTATGGGGTTTTATGTACGGCATGTGATTGACTAATGCATGGTCATGTTATTAAGCAAATGAATAAATATTTATTTAAATAAATACAATAAATAAATAAATGATGAACCGAGTGACTATTGGATATTTCTAAAATTACAACCATTAAAAAAATGCCCATTCTCCATTAGAGGCTTGTCTTCATAATCTTCAAGATTTGAGCAAAACCCATTTAATTAACAAAAACAATTTCTAATTAAATAGTCTCATTAACTACCCTTTTAAATTAATTGAATTTAATTAGTTAGAAAACAATTTAATGACTAATTAAACTTGGGTCAAACCCAATAAAATTAATTAATTTTTAAGTTTTAAAAAATTAAAATCGATAACTAATTTTTTAAAATTAAATTAATTTAAAATTAAATAATAAAAATTGGACTATGGTTTTTGCGAAGCACCACAGGGTTAGGACACCATGGTACCCAGGGCATCCGTGCTCGGTACCTCAACGGCCACAGTAAATCCCCGCTGGCGGTGGCGGCAAGATAGTCCCGCCACCACCGTCGCCAGTGGAGTTCTGTCGCAGAAATCCTCCTCTTTTTCTCCTTTGTATCCATCTCGTGAGTTCTTCGTCTTCTTACGTACGGAATTTTTACAACATAATATTCAAAATAAAATTACAAAAATCCTTTGCCCCAAACGATTTACACAAGATCTAAAGAAATAATAGAAAAAAAATCTAAACTCAAAAGTCACCATACAATTAACCATATCATTAACCATACATTCAAAAAACAAATCATGCATTCATTCAAACATATCAAAATATTTATATATAATAATACAAGAAAACCCACACAACATTTAATGTATACATATATAATGACTGCTTTAATACTAATTGTTCGTAACGGCGGAGCATCAAATGCGCAGAGGAAGGATTTTAAATAAGTAAAAGGTTTGATACAAGACCATAGGTACAAAATATATTTTCGTGAAAAACAAAACAATTTTCACACAGATGCATTATATATCTATACATTAAATCAATAGACATTCAAAGTAAAGATTTTTACCTCTTAAAGTCAATCAAGCATCATCGTTATCTTCTAGTATAAAATAACGAACATCCAATTCCACGAAGAACAGACTTGTGGGATTCACACCAACATCTTCCAAACCAATTCTCAAACATAATAGGACGTCTGTGGGCACATAGAATGTACAAGAATAATTTTTTATCTCTAGCTACACTCAACACATGAGATCTAGAGATTTGGAGAAGGACGTTTGACACAGAACTTTGACAAAGAATTAGAGAATTCGTAGAGTTTCAATTATTAATTGATTGATTAATTAATTAATCAGGCCAATAGAATATTATCTATTTATATTATAGGTCAAGTCTCATTACGTTTAGGTCAGTGCCGAGCAACACTAAGTACTGTGTGGCACTGTAGTGTGCCGTGCGCCAAGCACTGCTCCAACACAATGATTGGCATGTAGCAGTCTAAAATGCCACATGAAAATTTTCCATTTTATTATTTTATTTAATCTGATAAATATCTATATATTATTTCAAATTAAACATAAATCTCAGTTAATTCAAAAATTTACTTGTCTGATAAAACATATCAACTAACTTATTTGTTAACTCAAAAATAAATGATAAATTAATTCAAGTTTAAATATTATCTTATAATAATCTAACATTATTTAATTTCATAAATTAAATATATTGTCTCAATATCGATTAATTCATAACTAATCAATATAAATATTTAGTTAATCAATATTTTTGAAAAGTATATTAATTAATTCTCAATTAATTCATGATATATAATTATCTTATAATTACATACTTGCCTTAGAAACTCAATTTCTTTCAAAACTAATCTTTTTCTTATATCTTGAAACATTCACACCCTCGATTATATAGTACAGAGGTGGTTTGAGGATCATGGACCCATAATTCTAAGCTCAAATTATTCAGATTATTAATTTAACTCTTTAATTAAATAATCTTATTTATTAATTTCATTATAATTTCACCATAAATATGAAATTGCTCTCTTAGTAACTACAGAATATATATATATAGAGCAATCTTGTGTAGTCCATTGATATACTCACTTCATGTAGTTATATTCTTTAATTATTAGCTCGCAAATTAGAGCTGGTCAAAATTATCATTTTACTCTACTAATTACCCTTGATCCTTAAATATCATTAATTCACTAGTGAACGAGTTAATTTATAATTGTATTATAACTTTAAGCTCAATAACCATTCAGTCTAAAAATTAACATTTAAGGGAACCAATATACGATCCATTAGGAAAGCTTCGAATCCAAATCTTATAAGATTATATTCCTAGTCATCCATGTCGCTGAATCTCTAAATAAAAGTCACTAGCATATCTTACAAACAAACATTAATGATTGAATCAAAAGATCCAGTAGACGTGTATAGAAGTTCATGACTACTCAGGATTTAGACTGGTCTACATATGATCATATGATTGATGTGTGTTAAATTTTTATGATAAATGGTAAGTTAATAAAGATATTAATTCACATCGGTCATCTCCAATATAATCTAATAATATAAAGTACATTCACTATGATGTCTATCTACATCAGCGATCTGCATCTAGATAACACATATTCAAAGTGCTTAGTGAACCGTACTAGTAACCATTTATTGAAGATTCCATACTTTAATTTATTGCACACTATTTTATTCATTATCTATGATTTTAATTCTCTTATACTAATACAAGATCATAGTCTCATTAATGAATATAGAATTTTAAGATATTTATATTAATTATTCAATAATAATTCAGAGACTACAATTATAAGAAAAATGCACTTTTATTAATTTTCAAATAAAATATCTTTACACATGTTTTGAGGCACTATGCCCAACACTTAGAACCCAGGAGGAAGGTGTAATGTTGCATAATAAGGTCTCTAATATCCTCCCTCTTAGTAATGGTGTTTTCCTGATCATCAGTAAGCTGGACAAGCCTGGCTCTGATGTTGTTTCTTTTGACAATCTTGTGGAAATAGAAATTGTTATTATCACTTAAGCTAATCCACTAGGCTCTAGCATTTTGCCCACGGAAACTCTTCTAAGCTTGTCTCATAGTTAAGAAGTTCTTGAAGGCTACGTGTTCATTACACTATAAAATGGGATATGAGGCTTGCAAAAGAGCTCATTTTGGGTAGCTTCCAACTTAACTCTAGCATTCAGGGCCTTGGCAGAGATATCAGAAAATTATGTTCTTTTGAGACTTTTGAGAGAATCTTTGGTAGCCTTGAGCTTCTTGAAAAGGCTTTGCATATGAGATTCATACCCTGAGTTATTCCAAGCCTGGAAGACATAAGGCAGAAACTCCTCCTTGTCAGCCTAAAAATCAAAGAACTTAAAGCTAAGTGGAGGCTTGCAAGGAGAGGAATTAGTTTGAAAAATAGCAAGACAATGATATGATATGCCAGGATGAAGGAACACAGCGCCAGAGTCTTGGAACTGGGTAATCCAGTGCTCATTTTTCAAGCATTCTATCAATCTTGTTCATAATTATGCTATCACCACCCATGTTATTAGTCCAGGTACATTTATAGCCACCATAATACACGTCCTCAACTTCAATAGAATTCAGACAGATAATAAAGTCACTAGTACCCTTATCCCATGTTTTAGACCCACCAACCTACTTAGAAGAATGCTTAACCATATGAAAATCCCATAGAAGAACCCAAGGGTCATGCAAAGCACTGGGGCCCTAAGTGATAATGCGGCTCCATAACACTTTCCTATTAAAAACAGCATTAGAAGCATAAATATAGGAAGCATAAA
This sequence comes from Datisca glomerata, assembly GCA_003255025.1. Taxonomy (NCBI): domain Eukaryota; kingdom Viridiplantae; phylum Streptophyta; class Magnoliopsida; order Cucurbitales; family Datiscaceae; genus Datisca; species Datisca glomerata. The sequence continues at coordinate 824,509 of QANY01008345.1, forward strand.
ACTCCTCATTACTTCTTAGAATGGTAATGAGGTTCTGCATGTCCTGGCCAGTTTGATTGATAATATTGATAGAGAGAATAGAAAGATTCCAAGAAATTCAAATCCTACCACTATTGGCACTAGAATAGTTTGCAGCACAGGACCATCTGCTAAAAATCCTCATACTGATATAAGCAAACTTTCTCTCTTTAACTCCAGTTTTAAGAATGGCACAAAGACTAACATGGTTATCAAAATGAAACATTCTAACCTCAGACTGCTTGAGAGGATTCTTAAGTCCTCTAATATTCTAAGTCGAAACATTAATCATTGAGATTTGGCTAGGGTGGCTCTAACCCTGGAGCTTCTCATATATTCAACCTTAGTGATGTTCTTGAATTTTTCTTTTCTTCCCATCTCCATACCATGGTTGAAAGGAGTCATAGTCTGAGTAAGTGGAGATGAATTTCCTTACCCTCATGATCATATTGATTGGCATAATCTTATTCCAATATGTGGTCATCATCCTGATATCAATGACCTCTTCAACCTCTATAAAGAGCTTAGAATCCACAGGCGCCTCAGGGTCTTACCCCAAGGCAGCAAAAGCATTATGCACAATCGTTGTTCCAGAATCAGTGGCATCAAGAAGAATGTGTATGCTAACATGACTCTCATTATGATTAACATTATCTATTATAGTTTTGAGGAGGAGGGCTAGATTTAAAGACATGCTCACTCCTCATTGGAATCCACTATTCTTTGGTCTTCACAATGGTTCTAAGTTGCCAAGGAGGCTTATCTTGACTTTTTACACTGACACGATCATGACCAAACACGATCGTGACTTTTTACATTAGGAAATGGAGGTTAGAGGCCCGAACCCTCCAAGGGGATGGAGCAGACTTAGCCAAGTCAGTTTCTTAAGAGCTTGGGACACACCGACTAGTACATACTAAAAATGAGGTGGAGGAAGCCTGACACAAGGGCACAACCTAGTCCTATGATAGGCACTATCATTACACCCCTGAAAATAGTGTTCCGCATGCCATCTTTCTATTTGAGATAAGTGTCCATCAGGGTCAATAACCATGATAAAGTGTCGAGTCAGCCTTCAAGCTATCGCATCAACCGCATCCAGCATGACTGGGGGCCTTATAAACATTGAATGTACACTCCTTTATGTCAGCTTAGGGAACAAATGCATTAAAAGTTGCCCATGACATCAAATCAAAGAAAGGTCATCACTTCATCCAAGCTTCCTCGACATGCATCATTCTCCAAGGTTTCATGTATAAATACCCCCGAGAATAGTACAAGGTAAGTAACTCTCCCCTAAGGAAAACTCTGTCAAAATTACTCTAGGATACTAACTTAGACATCAGAGGCTCATAGGCGGGCACTCCCCAGTTCGCTTCATCTTGAGAATTTCTTGTCAGTGTTTTGTAGATTCCCAAGCTGAGAGAGTTTAGGTAAAAGAAGGAGGTCGCATAAAACTTCACCGTCGAACTTTTTGGTACAAACAGGTACTAAATCAATGCAAAGAGCTAGCCTTGACTTTTCATGAACGTCTCTTCGTTTACTGATAGAATTTCAAAAATATGTCAGCAAAAATAAATCTATATCAACACATATTAAAGTGGGTTTAAATGGGAGAAACTTTTGATTCTCATTTTTTTCCTTTAAAGTTTATTAAAATATAGCACAAATTAGATATTTCACTTATTTCCTCATTTAATTTATTTGATAATATTTTATTTTTATACAATAATAATTTGTTTATATTTAGTAAAATATAATATTTTGATAATCTTCTGTAATGAAAGACATGAATATGTTTATATTGATTTTAAAATCTTTTATAACATAATATTTAATTATAATTTAATTATTATTTGTTCATTATAAATTTACATATTAAATATTCTCTAATATTTATGTTATCAGTAACATGAAAATTCATATACATGAATTTATAGAAAGATATTAATATATTTTAAATACGGGAAAGTATCTTTTAATATGATATAATTATTTTGTAAGAATATGACAAATTGGTAAAATAAAACTATTTTCGATACCATTTAAATAGCACAAAAATTTTAATATTATAAAGAAGTATTATTATTACAATTTCAATTTTAGTTTAGATGTAGAATAATTTTAAAGATGATGATATATTTATTTCAACATTAACATTAATTTAAAATTATATGTACATTTGAAGTTGTTTGAATACGTGCGAAGCACGTACGTGTCACTAGTTAGTAAAAAAGATGTCTTAGGATATACACCATAAGAGGAATACGTAACAAAAAGAAGAAAAATGTAATTAAGTTGAGTATTTTGGATGGCATTTTGATTAAATTTGGTAACCATTATAATAATGGGTGTGGTGGGGTGTAAATACCTTCTCCAAATACATATGACACTCGAATCCGACTCTGAATTTTTGTAGACAAAACTACTTTTTAAATTGGGTAATCAATTACACCCAAAAATGATTGGTGGCGACTCTAGATTTATTTTTTAAAATATATTTTTCAATCGCAGCTCATGTCGCAGGAATTGTGCGACATCTTGGCGACTCCGCTAGGGAATGGTCGGTCTAACCATTTTTAGACATATAGAGAGTCAAGCCAAAATTTTATCATATGTTAAACTTTTTTCTATGGCTATTGTTTGATTCATTATTTGTTTTCATCTATCTATTTACTTATTCATGTTTATAGTTGTATATATTTTGCTTTATTTATGTTTCTTATTTCTTTGGGTAGATGGGCTTACCCTTTAATATTAGCAAAAATGAGTATTTGAATTCACAAAAGTTCTCACTAAGGTCGACCTTTTTAGGATATCATTTAGGGTCCTCTGTTATTTCATTTGGAAAATAGTGTGGGCAATCTGAGAGCTTGTTAAAAGTTTTAAACCCTAACCACACATATTAAGACAACCTTAAAGCCCACCTAATGACCAATTGAAAATAAACACTAGGGTCGTCCAAATATTATCTATGACATGTTGGATTATTATGTGGTATCTTTTAGGCTGCCATAATTGTTTTGTGAGCTATCGTCATCATCATCATCTTATATTTACTATTTTCATATTCTCATGCATCATTGGTATTGTTAGCATGCAAGTAGAATAATTTTTTCTGTGACTGAAGTTATTTTTCTCTTCATATTTATTTAACTTTGTCGTCATTCACTAATTCTATTTAAATACATGATTTATCTCCATTTCATCATAAGTTTGTTATTTCTTTAGTGCATTATAGGTTCATTCTTTGCTCATGCATTACTCATCCATTCTTTCCTTCATCAAATGTAAGTTTCATTAATTATGTCATCCATAACTTAATCTAGAATATTTCATTAATTGCTTAAAAAAGTTTTTAAAAAAAGCTCATTAGTGCTCCTCCATCATTTTAAGGAACACGATCTCAATCTAGAGTCATGGACGAGCAAGAAAAAGAGTTATTGTGAAGAAATGAGGCGAGAGATTAACGATCTTAAAGAGCAAATGGATATGATTCAAGAATTTGTTGATGATACTAAGGGAAAAGCTAGTACATAATTTCAAATAGCAAATTAGTAATATCAAAAATTGCAAGATCAGTTGTTTAGCGATACCTATCTCTATCCCCTTGGATGTATTTCTACTCATATGCGCTAACACGAAGATCCGTTTCAGCATGCTCCACCAATATTGATTTAAGAAGCAGTTCGCCAGAGGATGCCTTGATATAATTTCACAACTCAATCTCTTGGTGACAATCAAACTGGCAATCCATTGGTTGTGCATGTCAGTATCTAGTCTTGGCTCCAAAGATTCAAATGTTGATGATACAAAGATTCAAATGTTAAATTCTAAGTCAATAGAGGATCCATAAGCTAAGGATAAGCTAAATTTCCTAGAAGAAAAGTTACGTGCTATTGAAGGCTTAGATGTGTATGGCACCATCAATGCAAAACAATTGTGTTTGGTTCCTTATTTAACTATTCAACACAATTTCAAACTACCATATTTTGGAAATATGATGGCAACACACACCTGAGGAATCACCTTCTCATCAATATTCACATTAGGTTTTCATAATGGGCCAAGGTCTAATAAAAGACTACAATCGCACCAGCAAAATATTTGTCATCCGGTTAAAATCAACATGGGAGTAGGAAAAATAAAAAGTCAGCTCAATATGATTAAGCTCTGATGTCATACACATAGCTTTTACCACAATTGATTGAGAATCATAAGTTGGCATTAGTTACTTTTGATCCTCTTGATCCTCAATATCCTAGATGGTATGATCCAAACTCCCGATGTGATTATCATGCTAGGGCAATATGACATTCGACTAAAAATTACTCGGCATTAAAAAGTAGAGTTCATGTGTTCATTAAAGCTTGTTGGCTAAACTTCAAGAAAGCGGGTGAAAACACAGATATCGATTTTGATTCTTAATCAGATCACGAGAGTCGCACTATAAATTTCATAAAGAATCTCTTCATGTGAAGGAGAAACAAATGTTGAAATGATATGGTGAATCTTTTTTTATCCCGAGCACATACATTTCCATGCCACCATGATCATGAGTCACCGAGTTGCCAGTTTTTTTAGGGTCTTTCAAGAGTGACGAGCTAATTTCAATTTTCTAAAGATTCTTCTCAATGTCTTAAAACATTTTCCATGCACTTATTTTTATTTTGTTGTGTCTGTCATTTCCCTTTCTAGGTTCAATTCGAGTTTCGTTAAATTTGAGTTCCATCAATTTCTAAATTCATAAATGCGATTTCAATTTTGTATTCATAGATGTCATACTCTTATAACTCTCTCATTTTCTTTTCTTTCATTTCTTTCACCTAATAATCTAATCCAAAATTGAGAATGATGTTTTTAAAAGTAAAGCATAAGAAACTTCATTTATAACTTCGGCAATTACATTCTTCATGTAGAGTTAGATGAAAGTGAAGAGAATTACTTCTCTTGTGCATGCATACACTACAAAAGATATTGTTCTTAATTGAGGTTAAGTTTTTATTGAATTTGTATCTAATTGGAAATTATGGAGAGTCATTCTTTTTTATGTCCCAAACACTTATTTGTATCTCTTTCATGGTATCTAGTCATTGATCACCCCCTACATTGGGGCATTTTTTACAAAAAATGATTTTTGTCAAAGTATATGTTGCATAAGTTGCAGAGTCTTTCAAACTATGGGAAAAGTAAAAGACCAAGGCCAAAAGAACTTCAAATGCAAAAAAAACAGTTGAAATTCAAGTGATCCTTATAATATTTTTTATGAGTGCCATTAACATTATGAAAAAATATTCAAAAAAAATTCATAGGCATTTCCCCAAACTGGGCAAATTTTCATTAGAGGAATCATTTTTCAATGGGTGGAAAAATAAAACATTTTCATTACAGTATATTTTTCTTAATCCCTAAGTTGAAACAATCCCTTAGAGAGAAAAATCAAATGGTGGGATGGATAAACTCTTTATGATCTCTATTGTCAGGGGGAGAGGGGCAGTTGTTGTTGTAAAAAATAGGGACAACATGTCAAAACCTACACTGGCGAAATTCCTTGTTTGGTGAAATCTTCAATGATGGTCATTGGCTTACACATACCCTTCTCACATGCATTTTAGGCCTTTTTATATCATTTCTTTGACAGCCTGCAAACTATAGCCTACATTACAGTCCAAATGAAAGTCCTCTTTGGACCAAGACCTTTCGTCTACTATAAGAGCTTGACTTTGAATAAGTTAATATTTTAATGAATGTCTATCATGAACATGACATTACCTTTTAAAAAAGAAGGAACAGTGACAAAAAATGATAGCACCAAATATGGGAGAAGTGAAATTAGATTAAATACTTTTAGGTCAAAAAGGTGTTTCAAATGTTGGAAAAATCTTATTCCACCAATCGTTCTCTCATATTCACCTCAAATTTTCGCTTATCTTCATTTCTTTGTTAATAAAATATCTCTTAGGCACATAATCAATTTTTACCCTTCTTCATTTCTTTTCCTTCACAAGAAACAAAGCAACCAGAGACCATTGCAAATTGCTCTTGAAATAACTTAGAAGCGTGATTTTTTTGGCAAATAAAAATGAGGTGAGAATAAAAGAAAGGAAATGTGCAATCTGAATGTATGGTGAAAACCTGAGAGCGTGCAATGGCAAAAGAAATATGCTTAGCTACAAGCCAACTTATGCATAACGAAAACCCAAAAAATGGCATTATAGAATTGTACAAGATGGAACATAACAAAAAGAGCTTCTCTCACTTGCCTCTTCCATGAAAAGATAAAGTTGAAATATTAGAGCATGATGCAATGAAAAAGGATATTCGCACTTATGGTAAGGGAAAGTTCATAAATTCTTGGAAAAATAGAGAGTGAGATTATATAAAAAAATATAAGCCTCACATCTCCATAAAGTGAAACATGAAATCTCTCTGCTGAATCATTCAACTACATTTGTTCATGTAATCCTAGCCTAATAGAATGTAGCAATGATGGGGTAGCCAGCCCATACAGCCAACAGGGAGGATTACACTACTGGCAAAGACTACACACAAAATTCCACTCTCTTCTGTTTTACTCATGTGAATTGGTTTCAAGAGAATTCTACCATTAATATAAAAAGTCAAAATGGCAGATTATAGTTGAAGATGACATGGGCAAAATGAAAGATAAACAAAACATTATTGGGTCTTTACATAACTAAAAGTGGAGAAATGATCATAATAAGAAGAAGTCATTTATTTCTCTTGGCCATCGATATAAAGCTGAAAAATGAGGCATCAACCAAAGTAGAAGAATGCATCATTTCTAAAAATATGCTCAATATCTCATAGATTATCCATCATCTTAAGCTAAGCAACTATTTTTTAAGGATGACACAGATGATTGTAGTGGGCTAATTCTTTGAAGAAAAAGTTTTCATCAAATATGATGACATTCTCATAAAAATATTATAATAAATTTTCTTACAATTATGCATCACATGTATATAGTCAAAATCATTACATTTACGTTGCATAGACATGTATATCGCATTACTTACTTTGATATAGTTAAAATGCTTGAATCATTAAGAATATTTATTTGATGTCCATGAGGCATATTCCAACATTTTAGAGACTACATTAACTCAACTTTTGCTATTATATGAAGCTTACTTAGATCAACTTCAACATCGTTTCAAATTTCTTCGGTTAGATCAAACTCATTCTCAGTCATGTTCGAAGCCTGAAAAGTCCAATTTCATTTAAAATCTCTGTGGTTAAATCGAACTCACCTCGATCATGTTTGAAGCCTGAAAGGTCTAGGTCCATCACAAATATTTACAGTTAAATCAAAAGTCGACTCGGCCATGTTTGAAACCTCGAAGGTCTAGGTCCATTTCAAACCTCTACGGTTAAATTTGAACTCGGCCTTGGTCGTGTTCGAAGCTTGAATGGCTCAAGTCCATTTCAAATCTCTTCAGTTAAATCGACCTCAAACTCGATTGTGTTCGAAGCCTGGATGGTCAAGGTCCATTTCAAACCTCTTCGGTTAAATCAAACTCGACCTCAGACATGTCCAAGCTTGGAAGCTCCATGTCCATTTCAAACCTCTACGATTAAATTGAACTCGACTCAATCATGTTCATTGCATGGAAGGTCGATGTTCATTCTAAATTCTTCAGTTGATCAATCTCAATTCCATCGTGTTTGAAGCCTAGACGATCTAGGTTTGTTCTAAATATTTTCAGTTAAATTAAACCCGAATTCAGTCGAAGTCAAACTTTGTTCCAAGTCCCTTTCAAAATACTCGGTAAAACTAAACCTAAATTGAGTCGACGTCAAAGCATGTTTTGAGTCAATTCTAAAATATTTTTTTAAATAAAACCTAAATTGAGCTGAGATTGAGGTCTATTCTAGGTCAATTTCAAAATATCAAGTTAAATCGAACCCTAATTGGGTCGAGGTTGAATCTTGTTCCAAGTCCCTCTCAAAACACTCAGTTAAATCGAACCCTAATTGAGTCGAGGTCGAAACCTATTTTAGGTCTACTTCAAAATATTCAGTAAAATCAAACATAAATTGAGTGGGATTCAAAGTCTATTCCAGGTCCATTTTAAAAGAATCGGTCGAATAGGACCCAAATTGATCGAGAAGGTGATGGAGACGGCGAAGGAGGAGATTTGAATACATATGGAGGCGGTGGTGAATGTGGAGGTGGTGATTTATAGACATAAGGAGGTGGTGGCGACGAGGAAGGTGGAGGTGGAGATTTGTAATAGTATCGTGGTAGAGGAGATGGTGATGGTGGAGATGGTGATTTGTTGACATAAGGAGGCGGTAGAGACGAAGAAGGTGGTGGTGGAGATTTATAGTAATAAGGAGGATGAGACGATGGAGAAGGAGGAGGTGGAGGCTTGTAGTAGTAATTAGGTAGAGGAGAAGGTGATAAGGTGTAGTTGACTTATAGACACAGGGAGGAGGTGGTGATGACGATGGAGGAGGAGATTTGTAATAGTAGCGTGCAGGTTGTGGCAACGACTTCTCGTGTTGATGCTTTGGTGGCGGCGGTGACTTTTTGTGATGGTGACCTGGGTATGTGTAGTAATGCATGTGGCGGGGAGGTGGTGGCGATTAAGGGGTATGTGATGTACTTGTTATGCTCTCCATCTTGTATATGATGTACGCGTGAGCTATTTAGGGAACAAAATTGGAGAAATTATTGGAGATAAGAAGGAAAGATATTCTTCCCTTCTATCATGAGCATAACTTAGGAAAGTTTGTTTTATGGTGCTAAATTTAGGCAATATCCCTGATGTATATATTTATAACCGTGTATTGTAAATTAATGAGAATTATTATTAAATGATTATTTTTTAAAAGAAGTATTTTTACATGGTATCAATGTCTAAACTAGATACCCACAAACCCTAAGCCTTGCCTCCACCACGTCACCACCATGTTGACTGCAGCCTCATTGGCGCAGTAACAAGTTGGTGTGTCCCAATACAATGACTTCTTATCTGAATTTACAGGCAAGATGATTGAAGCACTTACCCAAGTCCAAAAACGACCCTAACGACCAAACCTATTGCTGCCAAATCGGCATCAAGTTGGATGGAACCAACTATTATCTCTGGTCCCCAAGTTGTTGAGATGTATATCTCAGGCAAAGACAAGCTGGGATATATTAATGGTGATATATCCCAACCATCACCCACTGATCCATTTTTCCACAAATGGTGCTTGGACAACGCCATCGTCAAGGGTTAGTTGATCAGCTCTATGGACCCCTCCTTAATAAGGAACTTTATTCCGTTTCCTACACTAAAGTTGGTATGGGATTCCACCGCTACTACCTTTTTTATGGTAGTGATGTGTCTCAGGTCTATGACCTTTGACGTCAAGAGTCACAAGTCAAACAGACTAGAGGCTCTATCAAGAAGTATTACAATGATTTCTAAGGATTATGGCGTGAGATTGATTTAGGCGACCAAATCCAATGGAGTTTGCAGTTGATATTCAGAAGTATGAAAGTATTCTTCAAGAAGATCGAGTGTATGTCTTCTAGGATGGACTAGATGATCGGTTAGACAACATTCGAAGTGGTGTACGGTAGCTTCTTCCGTTTCCCACCCTCAAACTAGAATATGCTCATGTCAGGCGTGAAGCAAGTCGTCAAGCAGTTATAGGTACGGGAAATACTTATGCAGCTTCAGGAGCAGTTCTTGCCACCAAAGGTCTTCAACTTGGACCCTCTAATTCTACTTCTACAGGGAACAACGGGAAACAAAAGTGTCGCTCATCTTCAGAAAATGTAAAGTTCTTTCATTGTGGAAATAAAAAACATACTCAGGAAAACTGTTTCAAGGTACATGGTTATCCTAAGTGGTGGAAAGATCTTCAGGATAAGAAATGTCGTGTTATGAGAAATAGAGAAGAGTCATTTAGTAAGGTCGCTGTCACTACTGCTGTGATCAATTGAATTTTACTTCGACTAATAATGAAAAAGTGATGAATGGTTGGTTATTAGATTCCGGCATTACCGATTATATGATATCTGAGGAAACATATTTCATACATACCACGCAACCAAGATGTACCAATATCGCCAATCCTAACAACGCTGTTTCTCCTGTCACGGGCACTGGCATTATGGAGTTTTCTACCTTACCACTGCATAACACTCTGCTTGTTCCATCACTCTCTCATAAACTTTTATCTGTGAGCGAAGCCACATCAATTCTGAATTGTGTGGTGCTAATATACTCTCCTTTCTGTCTTATCTAGGACATTCTCATGAAGGTGATAATTGAGTGTGGTACAAAGAAAGGGGGCTCTACTACATTGAGGATATCAATGTTGTTGAAGAAAGAAAAGCTGCAGCCTCAGAAGAAAATCTTCATCATAGGCAAAAGAGGAAAACAGAACAGAGACTTTCACCAAACACAGTGGGTGTCTAACTATTTCTGGTAAAAAACGATTTCAGGCTTCAAGTAGGCATCCGTTGGAATCATAGGAGATCATAGGCAACCGTTAGAATCATTTGTATATATACATCCTTCCTCATTGTAAACAAACAGAATTTTTCCTTCAATAAAATATCAGAACCAGAAAGGTTCATCGTTTCTACAGCTCATCATTTTCCTTTTAAGATCAGAACCAACAGGTTCATCATTTCTACAAATGTGGGTCGCGCATATCTTGCATATTCTCATGACAGAAAAGAAAAGAAAATTTGGCTTTGGCATCGTAGATTGGGACACCCGTCAGTTACCTATGTGAAGTATTTATTTTCATATTTGTTTTCTCAGTTTATGCTTTTCGACTTTCAATGTGAAACTGGCATATTGGCAAAGATTCATAGGTTTTCTTTTCCGTTAAGTTTGAATAAAAAAGATACCGTATTTATGTTAATTCATTCTGATGTGTGGGGTCATCCAATTACTACTCTATTTGGGTTCAAATGGTTTGTATTGTTTGTCGATGATTGTATCGTATGGCAAGCTTTATTTGCTCAAATAGAAAGGTGAAGTTTTGGAAGTGTTTAAATCTTTTCTCACTAGTCGTGAAACACAATTTTCCACTAAGGTTCAAGTACTATGATCAGACAATGGTGGGGAATATGCAAATCACAAATTTCGTGCATATTGTCAACATGGGATGACTCATGAAACTTCACGCCCTCAAACTCCTAAGCAAAATGAGATATCTAAGCGGAAAAATAGACATATTCTGGAAACAACTCACGCTCTCTTGATTGGCGCCCATGCGCCTAGTTTATTTTGGGTTGATGCAATTAGTTGTTCATCTTATCAACAACATGCCTTCTAAAGTGTTGAACTTCCAAACCTCATTAGCGCTTTAAGTTCATATTCGTATAATTGTTACGTTAATGCTTCCACCACGTGTGTTTGGATGCGTTGTATATGTTCACCTCCATAAGAATCAACGAATGAAAATTGATCCTTGTGCCTGTAAGTGTTTCTTTGCGGGGGTATGTATTTCACCAAAAGGGCTATCATTGCTATGATCCCACTTCACGCCAATCTTATATTATGATGGATGTCACTTTCAACGAAATTGAAACTTTTTTTCCATCCACCTCTTCTCTTCAGGGGAGATTAGACATGAAGAGAATGAAGAGCTGAATTGGATGAAGTTGAATTGGGATTTAACTTTTGAACAAATTGATATGGAACATAGACAAGTAGAAATCCATCTGGAACAAATTGATAATGAGTCAATGCATGAACATCTTGAAGGAGCACAAGAATATGTGCATGGGCATCATGTAGATGTGGGTGATCATCATGAAGCAGTAGTGCCTTCCCCTTATAGTACTTGAAATCTCAACTCCTGAGAATGATCCTAAGGTAAGAATTTCTAACCATGAAAATATTTTGGCATCTCTTATTGGTTATGTTCTACTTGACAGGCACAATCGAGGAAAACCTCCAAACCGTTATTCACCAGTTATTGAGGGGAGACAAACAAAATATCGTATTGCTAACTACGTGTCCACAGAGAAGCTGACTGAGCCTCTGAAGAACTTTACACATAATATTTTGACATGCCATGTTCCAAAAAAGGTGGAGGAAGCCTTGGAAGTCCCAAAGTGGACTCAAGCAATTAAATATGAAATAAAGGCACTAATGAAAAATAAAACATGGAGTCTAGTGCCATTATCTTTTGTCCTAGTAAAAGAAAAGTAGTAGATTTGATTTTATTAGTGACGTAAATAAAATAATTAATTTATTAGTGTGTAGAATAAGATATATAGGGCATGTCGTTATATTAGATGTTATAAATAATCATTCATAAAAAACTATAAACTTGACAAAAAAACTGTAAATAATCAATAATTTATTTTATCTTAAATTCTTTATATAACTTTTTCAACAACTTTATCTAACTTTCTTATACATCAAACAAGCTAATCTCACTTTTTCAATAACTTTTTAATTTAATCATGTGTTACCAAACGTGATTATCTTAAAATCTTTTACATCTAACTTTACTATTTAAATTTATCTATCAACTTAACTTTTTCAATATTCTTATTTAACCGTACCAAATAGCCTTTAAATTCTCCTAATTTTTGAAGGAGTAAAATATTGGTCTCAAATCTTTTAAATTCAATATTTTAGTATGGACCCTTTTTCTATGCTAAGCAATCATAAGTTTAGTAGCAAATAATCGTTAAAAGTGTTTGGAATATGTTCTACAGAACAAAAAGCTTACCACCCGGGCCACTTACCACCTCTAAGTCCCACTAATGCATGTCCCGCAGCATCCTGTGTTGGCCCACACTCAGACTCACAGGAAGGTTTTTTTAGTGTTGCAATGTAATACTGCATTGTAGTGCTCCAGTGCTGCAGTGCAGTGTTGCAAATTGCTGCACTACAGTGCAACACTGCAATGCACTGTTGCAATACTGCAATCCAATGGTTTAAGTGTTAATGCATTGCAATGTTGCAAGTGCAGGTGCACTGCAGTATTGCAATTAGGAAAAGTTCGCGAGATAAGTATGTAGTATGAAAAGGGAAAAAATTGAAATTTAATCAACGTGGATGGCAGGTGGGAATTCTTAATAGGAATTTGGATGGGAAATTGATTGAATGTCCAATTTGTAACATTCTTAAACTTGAGTGTTAAAAAATAAGTTTAAGGTCTGATTGATTAGAACTCCAATAATTTAGGGTGCTAAAGTATACATTTCTCTAACTTCTATTAAGGCTAACTGACAAAAAGATTTTGCTAAGACGGTTTGTAAAGTGTATGAGAATATATCGATCAGATAAAAATTCGTATAAGACTATTAAGAATAATATTGCATTGTAAATGTGCAGTGAACAACTTGCATAGCCCAACAAATATTCAAAAGGAATTGTTCATAAGAAGCAACATCCAAATTACTAGAAAATGTTTAGTGGAATTTGAATCTCTAGCTTCCATTGCTAAGATACAATATATAAAAAATAATACAATAAATGCTTTAGAGAGAAATAAATAAATGAAGGTACATGGGAACCTCATAATTTCACAATTCAAAATACTAATCAAAATGAAACACCAACATTCATGGAAATTGAAAATTATTCATACAAATCGTAACAGTTTAAATGCAATTGACTAAAATTACGCCTTGGGAGGTGGGGGAGAGTGGTAATAGTATGGTGGAGGTGGATATTTTACTGGTGGAGGAGGAGACTTATAGTAGTAAGGTGGGGGAGGGGATGGTGACGGAGGCGATGGAGACTTGTAGTAGTATGAAGGAGGTGGTGATAGAGATGGGGGAGGTGGTGACTTATAGAGGTAAGGAGGGGGTGGAAACTTTACTGGAGGAGAAGATGATTTGTAATTGTATGGGGGTGGTGGTGGGGACTTGTAGTAATAAGGAGGTGGAGGTGATGGAGAAAGTGGTAGTGGAGATTTGTAGTAATATGGAGGAGGTGGAGACTTCATTGGCGGAGGAGGTGATTTGTAGTAGTACGGTGGAGGTGGTGAGGGAGATGGTGGTGGTGGAGACTTGTAGTAGTAAGGAGGTGGGGGTGATGGAGAACGTGGGGGTGGAGATTTATAGTAGTACGGAGGAGGTGGAGACTTTACTAGAGGAGGTGGTGATTTGTAGTAGTACGGGGGTGGTGGTAAGGGAGACGGTGGTGGCGGAGACTTGTAGTAGTACGGAGGTGGAGGAGAAGGAGATGGTGGAGGTGGAGACTTATAGTAGTAAGGAGGAGGTGGTGACAGAGAAGGTGGGGGTGGAGATTTATAATAGTAAGGAAGAGGTGGAGACTTTACCGGAGGAGGAGGTGATTTGTAGTAGTATGGGGGTGGTGGTGAGGGAGATGGTGGTGGTGGGGACTTATAGTAGTAATTAGGAGGCGGTGATGGAGAAGGTGGGGGTGGAGATTTATAGTAGTAATAAGGAGGTGATGAAGGCGATGGTGGTGGCGGAGACTTATAGTAGTACGGAGGTGGTGGTGATGGAGATGGTGGTGGTGGAGACTTATAGTAGTATGGAGGAGGTGGTGATGGAGAAGGTGGTGGTGGAGATTTGTAATAGTAAGGAGGAGGTGGTGAGGGAGAAGGCAGAGGCGGAGACTTGTAGTAGTACAAAGGGGGTGATGAAGGAGATGGTGGTGGTGGAGACTTGTAATAGTAAGGAGGAGGTGATGGAGATGGTGGGGGTGGAGATTTGTAATAGTATGGAGGAGGTGCGGACTTTACTAGAGGAGGAGGTGACTTGTAGTAGTACGGAGGAGGAGGTGATGAGGATGGGGGAGGCGGTGATTTGTAAACATATGGAAGGGGAGGTGATGGTGATGGAGGAGGTGGTAATTTATAAACATAAGGAGGTGGTGGTGATGGTGATGGTGGGGGTGGTGATTTGTAAACATATAGAGGAGGGGGAGATGGCGATGGAGGGGGAGGAGATTTATAGATATATGGTGGAGGTGGTGATGGAGATGGTGGTGGTGGTGATTTATAAACATAAGGAGGGGGAGGTGATGGTGATGGAGGAGGTGGTGACTTGTAGTAATAGGGTGGTAGTGGTGAAGGAGATGGTGGTGGAGGAGATTTGTAAATGTAAGGAGGTGGAGGTGATGGTGAGGGAGGTGGTGGTGATTTATACACATATGGCGGAGGAGGTGATGAAGATGGTGGAGGTGGTGATTTGTATACATATGGAGGTGGAGGAGATGGTGAGGGTGGAGGCGGTGATTTGTAGACATAAGGAGGTGGTGGTGACGGGGAAGGTGGAGGTGGGGATTTGTAATAGTATGGTGGTGGAGGAGATGGTGATGGCGGAGGAGGTGATTTGTAAACGTAAGGGGGTGGTGGAGACGGAGAAGTAGGTGGTGGAGATTTATAATAATATGGAGGAGGAGGAGGCGACGGAGAAGGAGGAGGTGGAGACTTGTAGTAGTAAGGGGGTGGAGGAGAAGGTGATGGAGGTGGAGGAGACTTATAGACATAAGGAGGAGGTGGTGGAGGAGATTTGTAATAGTTGGGTGGAGGAGAAGGTGATGGAGGTGGAGGAGACTTATAGACATAAGGACGAGGTGGTGAATGAGACGGTGGTGGAGGAGATTTGTAATAGTAGGGTGTAGGTGGAGGAGGCGACTTGTGGTGGTGATGCTTTGGTGGCGGCGGTGACTTTTTGTGTTGGTGACCTGGGTACGTGTAGTAATGCCTGTGGTGGGGAGGTGGTGGCGAGGCATAAGTATAAGGTTTAGCAGCAACCATGGTGGTGGTTATAAGGCATATCACTACCGCAGAGAGTAGTTGAGGCCAATGCCCCGGTGGTCTTAAAGTCCCCATTCTTGGCAATTATGTATTACACAATTGCCAAAAGACTAAGTGTAGAACTAATTGTTGAATGAATTGTATGGGAATGATAGGTTCTAACCCTTTATACAGTGCAGTCTAATTATTATTGACAATAAAATATGTATTTTTAATCAATTATAACAATCTGGAAATATGCTTCAATTTGTTTATTACCAATCTCACATTTTGGCATTTTCTTTTCACACCCACGACTACTATAAAGCATAATTGTATTGCGTAGACCCTATTTCCTTAATTGTTAGGACTAACATTAAAGAATTGGTCTTTGTAAATTTGATTTCTGTCATACTTTAGTCTCTATAATTTTAAGACAGATAATGTGATTCACGTACTTTCCATCTTATATCAAATACCTAATCTTTTCGAAATTATCTACGTCAAAAAATAATCTGACTTCACATTAGTCAAAAAGACTAAAGTATTTTCAAGGTGTCAAATTGCATAAAAAAAAGATTAATACGTGCTAATTGAATGAATAAGATCTACGTACATAACAAACGTTGTGAGCAATTTTAGACAAAATAAATAAATGTGTTCATCTCGGTGAGCAAAAGTAAATATAATCACATTGACATAAACTGAAACATGATGATTACATAATTCTACGTAGAACCGTATGTATTATTATAAAAGGAACAAATTACAAAATCAATAGTATATTTTATACTAATCACTATTTTTTGTACTTCAGAAACGAAATATGATTCATGGGAGGCAACTAAATACCTTCAGTTTTTCTGATCATATTTAAAATTAGGCCATGAAGTCAAGGTTGATAATAATTTCTAATCATATTTAAAAGCACGTCCAAAGCATATTGACCATGTATTATTTTTGCATTAATGTAAGAAATATATTATTGTGGGAAAATTAATAATGGAATATCAATGCGACCTGCGTGTAAGCTTACCAGCATGTATGAACTTTGTGTGTACACACGACTATGTACTTTATATTTAAATGAAATGAATGGGCAATATTGCTTTTTAAATGAGTTTTTTAAGGCAATTTTTCCGCTCTACCGTCGGTGAATTAACTAATTAATGAATAATGAGTTTGAAAAAAATAACTTACAGATAATGGAATTTAATTTTGATTTTCGTTTTCTATTTATTTGAGTCAATGAGAGTTCTAGACTTCTTTTCTGTCATTTTAATCATTAAATAGACTTTTGTACAAAATATTAGGGGTGTACACGACTGTGTCTGACTGTGTTCGATTACTTATAACTGGTTCACTTAAATAATGAAAGACAGGAAAATAATGAAATTAAAAACATCAGTACTCAATACAGTCTTCATACACCAACCTCAATACGATTTCAATGCTACAATCAAAAATTTCAACAAGATACCAGCAGGGTGCAAGAATTAAGGTCCAACAACATAAAATGACAAGTTTAGGAAGTGCAACTGTCCCGAAAAACCGTCCTGAACGTAGTGGGAGTGGACGGTATAATTTTTTGTCCCGTCCTGATTTTTCATAAATAACCCAACATTTTCATTTTTTTTCATTTGACCTTTAATTTTTTAATTTTTAACTTTTTAATTTTTTGAACTTTAAACGAATTTTAATTTTTAACCTTTAATTTTTTTATCCAAAATACTTGTCTCGTCCTGTCCCGAGCCCCGTCCCGTCCCGCTCAGGATTTTTCCTCAACACGGGACGGGATGAGACTAAAGAAAATTTGTCCCGTCCCGATCGGGACGTGACAAAGAGGCTTAAAAATCATTTCATCTCGTCTTGTGCACACCCCTAGACAAGTTTATAACATGTAAAAGAAAAAACCAGTCAACTCCATGTCCATCATCATCTAAGAGAAAAAACAAGCAAACCTAGCACTTTCATGTCCATGGTCACCAACACATTCAAGTTGGTCATGCAATTGTTATTGTAGATTGAGACTCTGTCATCATGAAGGGAAATGTACACAGACATACTCTGAAGTTTACCTAAAAGGTTTGAACACTTCCTATAGTTTTAGAAAAGATAAATAAATCTAATCTGTTATAAATAGTTTAATTTTGAAATGAAATGACTAAAATAATATTAAATTTTGACTCTTACCTAAAATTCATGCACCTGTACCCGAGACCCAATCTGTTAAATTTCCCTTCAATCTCTCATACCTGAGATTTCCCTTCAAACCCTAAAACTCGAAATTGCCCCAAAAAACCCAATCTCTAGGTCGAAATCAGGGGAAGAGGCTGCATGTATCATTTGTGTTTCTGCTTTTGACCAAAATTTGTTGGTGATATAAATTATGTTCTGCAGAAGCTTGTTCGTGAGATAAACTTTGTTCTGCAACTATTCTTCATGTTTCTGCAACTATTCTCCCTACCTATAAAAGCTAGTTTTCATCGTGTTTCTGCAAATAGATTACTATAATTCAGGCACCCAAATGGTATTGTATTATATTAAAGGAGAAAAAAAAGAAGCTACATTGTCGACAATAATCAAAAAGTGTTGTGCCGACTAATGCAACCCTTCTTGAGCATGACTATATGAAAAACTACAAACATTTTAGCAAAGTGGTTCTCGAGGAATTAGCGACTGATGAGATCAGACCACCTTCAATTCTACTGATAAATGACAAACCAGAGAAACTACAGTTCATGCAAAGGAAACCCCGGTGCAACGTTGTAGTGGGTTGCGAGATAACCAGTTCGCTACAAACTAGAGGCACGTGTTCTAGTGTCAGACACTAATAAGGATGATCCATTATCTTATCAAGAAGCAATGGATGATCCTAAAAAGGAGAAATGGCAAGATGCCATGAACCAGGAGATGGAATCTATGTATTCCAATTTCGTCTGGGAACTTGTAGATCCACCTGAAGATGTCAGGCCCATTGGATGTAAATGGATCTTCAAGAAGAAAAGAGGTGCAGATGGAAAAGTAGAGACTTTCAAGGAACAGTTAGTAGCCAAGGGCTATACACAAAGGGAGGGAGTCGATTATGAAGAGACATTCTCCCTGCGGCCATGCTAAAATCCATTCATATCATTTTGTCCATAGCCGCTAGTTTTAACTAGGAGATATGGAAAATGGATGTCAAGACATCTTTTTTGAATGACTCTTTTGAAGAAAGCATCTATATGATGCAACCAGAAGGCTTCGTACAAAAGGAGCAAAATTAGAAAGTATGCAAGTTGCTTAAATCCATTAATGGATTAAAGCAAGCATCTAGATCTTGAAATCTAACCTTTGATGAGATGGATTAAAGCAAGCATCTAGATCTTGAAATCTAACCTTTGATGAGATTATAAAGTCTTATGACTTCAAGCAAAATGTTGATGAAGCCCATGTCTATAAATACACCAAAGATAAGATAGTGATTTTCGTAGTTCTTTATGTTGATGATATTCTACTCATTGAGAATGATGTAGAAACTTTGTCAAAGGTAAAGAGGTGGTTAGCTGATAAATTTCAAATGAAAGATTTATGGGAAGCGAGCTATATTCTAGGCATCTAAATCCTAAGGGATAGAAAGAACAAGTTCTTGTCACTTTCTTAAGCATCTTATATTGATAAGGTGCTGGAGAGATTCTCTATGGAGAATTTTAAGAAAGATCAACAACCGACCAAACATGGAATTGTCCTCTCCAAGGAACAATGTCTTAAGACACCTCAGGAGGAAGAGGATATGAGAAAGGTTCCCTATGCTTCAGCAGTTAGAAGTCCTATGTATGTCATTTTGTGTACGAGACCGGACATCTATTATGTAGTGGGAATTATCAGTCTTTATCAATCGAATCCAGGTTTGGAACAATGGATTACAGTAAAGCACATCCTCAAGTATCTTAGGAAAATGAGAAACTGTATGCTCGTTTATTCAGGTGGAGACCTAAACCCCACTGAATATACTTATTCTAATTTTCAATCAGATAGAGATAGCCGAAAGTCGACATCTGGATTAGTATTCACCCTAGGTGGAGGAGCTCTAGTCTCAAGAAGTATTAAACAATCCAGCATTACATATTCCACTATAGAAGCCTAATATTTAACGGCTTATGAAGATGCGAAAGAGGCGGTATGTCTCAGAAAGTTCTATTCTGATCTAGAAGTAGTTCCAGATATGGACAAGCCATTGATCCTGCATTGTGATAACAGTGGGGCGATAGAAAATTCTAAGAAACCGAGGAGTCACAAGAGGGGCAAGAACATAGAGAGGAAATATCATCTTGTAAAAGAGATCATGCATCAAGAGGATGTGACTGTTATGAAGATAGCATCAGAACAGAATCTGGCTGATCCTTTTACAAAGACAGTTGCTGCGAAGTCATTTGAGGATCACATGTGTAACATTGGATTAAGAGAGATGCCACATTTGTTTAGGGAAAGTGGTAGATTGTTGGGGGTTATGCCCTCAAAATATGTGTATTGACATTTTGATATGAAATATAAAGAGGATTATATTTTTCTTAAAATTGTTCTTTTAAATTATTGTTGAATAATTAAATAAATATCTGAAAATTTTATATTTATTAATGAAACTATGATCATGTATTAGTACGAGAGTATTAAGATCATAGATAATAAATAAAATTATCAGTATTATATTAAAGTATGAAATCTTTAATGAATAGTTGCTAGTAGCGTTCACTAAGCACTATGAATGCGTGTGATCTAGATTCGGATCATTGATGTGAATGGACATCTTAGTAAATGTACTTTATATAATAAGATAATATATGACAGGACCGGACTGATGTGAATCAATACACATCAATTCAATGATCATATGTAGATCGGTCTGAATCTTGAGTAGTCATGAACTTCTTTGCATGTCTATTGGATCTTTTAATTCACTCGTTAAGGTCTCTTTTTTAATCAGGCTAGTAACTTTTGTAATCTAATCTGGGGACATGATCTTTTAAGTTTTAGAATCTAATCTAAGCTTTCCAAACGGATTGTATATTGATTCATTTTAAGTATTAATTATGGAACTGAATGGTTATTGAACTCAAATTTATAATAATATTATAAACATTCACTAGTGGATTAATGGTACTTAAGGATCAACAGGTAATTAGAAGAGTAAAATGATAATTTTGACCAGTTCTAATTTACGAATCAATAATTAGAGGACATAACTACATGAAATGATTATGCCAGTGGACTACATGAGGATACTCTGCAAATACATTCTACAATCTCTAAGAGTGCAATTCCATCTTTATAGTGGAGTAATAATGAAATTAATAAATAAGATTATTTAATTAAAAAATTTAATTAATAATATAGTTTATTGGAGCTTAAAATTATATGTTCATGGTCCCCAAGTGACTTCTATACTACGTTGTCTAGGATGTGAATATTTTAGGACATAAGAAAATGACTGACTTGCAAAAATAATTTTTTTTTCTGGGGCAAGTACATAATTTTGAGATAATTATGTGCGATTAATTAATTGAATTATTTAAATATTTAAATATAATTTTCAGAAATTATATATATAATTATCGATTTATTAATTATCGATAAGTGAGACAGAATATCTAATTTATAAAATTAGATAATTAAATTATTATTAGATAATAATTTAAATCAATTAAATATGTTATTTTTGAAATAACAAATAAGTTAGTTGATAGGGATAATTAGATATATTAATTTTGAATTAACTGGTATCTAGATAATTATCTGACTAAAATAAATATTTAATTCGCAGTAATTATCATGTGTCAATCAATGATAGGGTATTCAAAATTGACATGGACTACTGTGATGTCATGTGGCACTAAAGTAGTGAGTGTGCAACATTATAGTGCCACATGGCACTACAGGTGTCGTGAGGCACTATGCTGCCTCACGGCACACTACAGTGTCATGTCGCACTGCAGTTGTGGACAAGTGCAATGAGTCCCACTGCAATTGGTAATTTTATAATTAAATATTATTTCAGTTTATCCCTAAAAATTATATATGCTATTATCAAGAATATATACATATATTATTCTAATGGCCTTGGTTGTTGAAAGAAGATGATATAATTAGTTGATCAGATAATCAGTTCGTCAACCAATAGTTGAATTTTCTTTTGTAATTAAACGTTAATCAAATCTCTAAAAGAATAATCATCACATTCTATTAGAGAATTGTCTCACTAAAGTCTTTCTCAATAAATCTCTAGATCTCATGTGTTAAGGACATCTAGAGACAGAAAAAGTGTCTTGTAATATTCTACATGCTCACACACGTCCTAGTGCGTTGAGTATTGACTTGAAAGATCTTGTTGTGGATCTCGGAGTCTACTGATTGTTGGAATGATTTTGTGGGAACAGATGATAGATTGGTTTTTGCAAGGACGTTTGATATAGACTACAAGTGGTATATGATTACTAACCTTGTATTTTATAGATTTAACTTATAAATATATAATGGATCATGAGTGATTGAAAAAGAATTTTCAATAAAAAATTTTATTTGGTTATTGTGGCGTTGCGCAAGTTTTGTTTTATTAAAAGATTTGGTTTTTATTAAAAGTTTAATTTTTTAAAATGCCACGCGCCTCCACGCTTCCGCCGTGATGGCCAGCACAAATTTCTTCTCATCTCCAATATCCAACAAATATTGCGCATCGTGTTCTTCAAGATGCTCAAAAGCTTTTTTATACTTTTCAGCCACCTCCAACATCAAATAAGTGGAGTTCCATCTATTAAAAGCTATTTTTGATACCTTAATACATGTCATAAATCTATTAAATCTAGCAGGAGAAGTCCTCATATATTTACATACATTAGGAATTTTGATGATGGACTCATTAATATCCTTCAAACCAACAGGCATAATAAGGTTTAGAATGTGTGCACAACACCTAACATGCATAAACTCACCATTTAACACCAACCCACCCAATTTCTCACTTTATTTCAAATAAAAAATTGCACTATCACCAGAGCTAGCATCATCAACTTTTATTGTGAAAACTCGTTGAATACCCTACTCAAGCAAACAATTTTCAATGGCCAAACCAATTGACCCCCCCCCCCCCGATTAGGAATTGGACAGAAGTTGATAATCTTTTGTGTACTCCAATTCTTATCAATAAAGTGTTGAGTGAGAACCATGTAACTAAGATTTTACATGTATCAATAGTAAGACATACCCTCTAATTTTTAGATTACAATACTTTTTCAAACTTGTTATCTATGACATGTACAATTTGAAACATTCATTGGCTACAGTGGTTCTAGAAGAACACTAAGTTAGTTTGCATTAACATACAAAATTAATGAAATCATTCACCATCTACAACCTTAAAAGATAATTCATCATTAATGATCATCCTAGCATGTATTAACCTGCATTTCTCTACATTAAATCTAGAAGCCATTAATGAACAATAATTGTCACCTTACTCATTATTACTAATTGTAGTAAAAACTTAAGCCTTTTACTTTGACTCCAGAAATTATCAAGATTCTTCTTACACCTTTTCAAGTGTGTCCACCTCTTAAAAGTATGATTAGTAGTAGGAGAAATTAAAACACGCTTATAATGTTTACAAGTGGTTGTCTCCTCACCATCGTCCTCATTATTATCATTTTTAATAAAATGATTCCAAACTTCATAGGTCACTTTTGATTTTCTCTTACTAATTTAGATCTTTTAGCAAACGGACGCTTTGGAGCTATAAAATCATCCAATGTGACCTTCAGAGCTTCACTTGGTGTTGAGGTAGGCGGATTTGCAGACGTCTAACAATAAGAAACACCATAAACTAAATCAAACTCTAAAATAACTTAAAAGTTAAATCAACTTGCTACTTTAACATGACACTTTTATATTATAAATGAAAATTATCATATCTCTACAAAGAACTATATTTATCAATTTCTCAAATTCATGGTTAACTTCCTACATGTTCAATAATTATATTATCTAAATAGATATTCAATTAAAAGTCATTCAGGTTAATATAAGTGGAATAATTAGGAGTTACTCACCTAACAAAAATATTGAAGGAGCTGCCACTTATTTTATGCATTAAACTTCATAACACTACGATAAATATGGGCTTTAATAACAATATGGTAATGGTTTTGATGACAGGTTTCTTAAACATGTCACTGAAAAATAAGTGTGGAAGGGATTTTTTTTACTTTTTGATATTATGACAAGTTTTAAATAACATATCATCCTATACATATCTATAATGACAGGTAATTCTTAAATCTGACAAAATCTTTATACTTTCTAAATTCAATTATTTTTACTTTCGCATTGTTACCAAAATTCCATCTTATAACCCTAATCTAAACCAATTTCCACAGCCTCTCCCTCAACTCCATGTCTCTCTCAACGCCATCTCTCTCTCTCTCTCTCTCTCTCTCTCTCTCTCTCTCTCTCAAAAATAAAAAACAAGGAACAGAGAGTTGGGGTCGCAAGCTTCGTCATGAGCTTCATTGCCACAACTACTGAAGAGCAGATCTAGGTTCGCGATCCTGGTCGCCACAACCACCAAGCTAAGGTTTCGAAGAAGAGAGATAGGGTCACGAGCCTCATCGCTAGACCCACTGAGCTAGGGTCCTAAAGAACAGAGAGCTAGGGTCACGAGTCTTGTCACGATATCCATCGAGCTCGGGTCTCGAAGAACAGAGGTGTCGCAACGTGCGTGCGACGCGGAGTGGCGATTAAAAAAATTCATTTTTTTAGGAAAAAGAAATTTAGAGTCGCCACCAATCATTTTATGGTATGATTGGTCACCCAATTTTAAGATGAAAATTTTTTTGGTCTACGAAAACTCAAAGTTGGTTCGGGAGTCGTTTGTGTGTGGGGAATGTATTAGCACCCCACAACACCCATTGTAAAATGGTTACCAAATTTGATCAAATGCTATCCATTTTTTATTTTAAGGCAAAGGTTAAAGAGATTTATTTTTGAATGTCCCATTTGAGGAATTTTGTATCATAGAAATGAACAAAATAAATTATTTTTAATGGGTGGTTCAAAGACCATTGAAAAAAATTACTTTTTTTTGTATTCTCATATCTTTTTAAATCAAAGCATTATTGGAGTTATTCTCGGTATCCCAAGAATAACTCCTCACCTTAGTAGTTCGAGAAGTTTGGTATCCCAAAAA
>QANY01008348.1:0-72205 GCA_003255025.1 Datisca glomerata
TCAGATATGGTTTGTGGCGAGAATGGTTCAGATCTGCAAAAATAGGCAGAAACCCATTTTCAGATCTGGGTCAGATTTGGTTTGTCGTCAGATCTTCCGGTTTAGATCTGTAAAAATGGGCAAAAATTCATTTTTTAGATCTGGTTTATGGCTAGATATATTTTAGATATGTAAAAATAGATAACTCATTTTCAGAAAAAAGAAAATAAATAAATATTCTCAGAAAATTCATGAATATGAAAAAGAAAATAAATAAATATTTTGATGTTGCATGAAGAAGTAAGAAGATGAAGAAGAAGACGTAGAAGAAAATGAAGAAGTGAAAAAAATGAAAAATAAAGAAGAAAAAATGAGATGAAGGATAAACATATAATTTTATAAATATATTTTGAGTGGAATGTAAATCAAAAATAAAAAAATAAAAATTAATGTATTAATATATTTCTGTAAAATTATAAAATAGTTAGTTGATGGGTTAGTGTAACCAAAAAACTCTAATAAATGCCTAGCTCAAGAACCTTTAGAACAACAAAAACGATATTCAGACCCCAACTTCATTTTCAACTATAATTGGCTGTTTTCAGAGGTAAAAACACTCACTTCCCGTCTTTATTCTCAAAACTTGGAGACTCCATTAATGGAGGAAACCAGAAGCTCGATCCTGTAGTCTCCACCCCAATGTCACTCCCGTCAATTTTTACAATCTGATTTTTTCATGGTCTTTCAATTTCTACAATCTGATTTTTCATGGGTTCTTCAATTTTTACAATCTGGAATTTTCAGTTCTCCAATCTGATTTTTAATGGGTAAACGACAGAGAGGGTGACGACCAACAACCGGCGACGGGGTGAGAGAGAGAGCGACCTCTGTTGAAGGAGATGGAGGGTTTTGAAGGAGTTGAGGGTGAAAGAAAGATCACTGGGATTGAAGGAGATGAAGGGTTTTCGAAGGTTAGAGGTGTTGTCTGTGTTTTGAGAAAGTTGAGAAGGGAGGGATAAATAAGTCTTTTAACCTATAAAAAAAGCGACAAATACTTGAAACAAGTTTTAGGGTCTTAACATCATTAATTTGTTTCCCACGGTCTTTCCTTGTCAGTTTTCCATTTTAGAATGCAGCGACTGAAGAATTTGGCGCTACAACGGAGAACCTAACGTCGAGAACATGAGAAGCCTAGCCTTCTTCGTTGTAGACGTAGCCGCTGGGGATATGAGAAACGCTAGTCGCGACAGTGAATGACATTGCGACGGTATATAACGAACAACGTTGCTGCACAGTGAGCAAAGCTTTTAGAAACAAAAGTCGCCATCTTTATCTCTGACCGGAGGACTGAAACTTTGCGATTGTAGGCGTCTAAACATGAGAAACATGGGAGGACCACCGACTAAACAATGGACCTTAAGAGAGACATATTAAGGGTCGAACATGGGAGGACCTGCCAGTGTGTTAAGAAATTTACGGGGATTTTGACATCTCTAAATAACCTTAAGAAGATGAGAAATTAAAAAATTTGTCATCACTATCATGAATTTACGTGGGAGTAATTTGTGGTTTTAGACATTCAAATTCGGTGACATCTATTTTAGATATTGAAAATCGGCGACATGACATCAATCAAAGAAGTGGGTCTAGGTTCCATGGCCAAATTAAGAAATCTCTCCTTCTCTTTTATCTCATCTGCTTCGGCTTTGAGTTCTTCAATTCTCTTATCACGTTTCATAGGGATTTCCCTTTCGTATCTTATCGCTTCAGACCCAGCATAAGTGACCACAGCTTGAGTAAAACTTGTACCTTGAATCCTGCATCGCTCGCACCAAAGGCAAAAGATCCAGTTCTTAAGGATCCTGGAATTAAAGTCGGATGTATAAGTTCTCCGCATGCTGTTCACAACACGACAAACAATGAAAAACACAACCGACTTGGCTTTTCGGTTCAGGTTTGATCCCTTGCTCAGGTTCCCATAATTCGCAAACAATTGTCGAAGTATAGATTCCAAGTTAACAGTGATCAAGTGGCCTTGGACCTTGACAAGCTCCAATGGATACTCACTTGGTTTTATGTAACTCTCCATGTTTAAGGGGGTGTTCCAAACTGATTGCTCTATACGTTGAACGAATTCAACATTCTAAGCGGAGAATCGATGTATAATGTCATCAACACTTTCTTCTTCTTCTTGAATCACTTTTGGTTTCATCTTCGTCATCTTGAACATGTTCACTTTTCTCTATCTCTATTTTCTCATATTTAGTTAAAGAATCTAACAAATGCTTCCGTGTATGGAATCTTTTCAGGTCCAACTCTTCTTCCTTTGTTTCTTCTTCTTCTTCTTCCTCTTCTTTCTCTTCTTCTTCTTCATCCTCTTCCTCTTGATCGTCTGTAGTATGATCTTCATCATTTGATTCCTCTATACGCTGCGTTACTTGTTTAAATATCCATTCACCCACAGTCTTTAACTCCACTTCTTCAGCTTCAGCTGAGTCTCTCTTCAACGTACTTATTACTTGTATAATCAATTAAACCAATCATTAATCCTCTTTAATTGAGTTTCAAAAATCAAAATTCAATGTCTTTTGTATGAGAATAAACACGTACTTTTGCTCTAAGACATACCAAAAACACGTACTTTTGCTCTAAGACACATCAAACCGGTATAAAGGAGAGATTATTGGGAGGTGCGACTATCCTTCTTAATGAGTGACACATAATAATAAAAATAGACTACAGTCTATTGAACCACCGGTAATTTTATGTTAAAATTGGGAGAGTCACACTGTGACCGCCATAATTTTTCTAGTATAAAGGTTGTGCATTAATCATTGTGTATCTTATAGAAAGCCGACAAGTCAATTCACGAGGGAAAAAATTAAAAGGAACAAAAAAGCTCATAGAAAAGTTAAGAAAAATGTTAAATTAGTAACAAACTTTATTCTTTTGTTAGTTTACTCTCATTTTCTTCTTGAACAAAAATACTAATGGAAAGTAACATCATTTTCTCTTCCCTTGCCCGGTAAATAATGAAATCAAAACATAGAATTTTTCAAACAAATATTTTAAATGGAAAAAGAAGAACAAAAAATCAGATAAAAAATGAGTAGAGTATACCTGAGAGAGTACACAGCGAACATGAGATATAAATCCACGTTTATCACAATAATAAACACATAGTCGTATATCTATTTCTTCTTCACAGACATCACAATAATACTCCGCTGACATGTCCTCAACGATTGAATTCTTTAGACTTAATGCATGAATATGAATCTTGTCATCTTTGATTATTTGCGGCAATGCACCACATAACAAATGAACATTGAAATTGCATTCTACGAACGGAGTATGCATCTCTCAGTGAGCTTGGACCCGCTGGATGACATTGGAAATTGACATGATTGATTATGGGAATTGCACCCAAAATCAGATTCCGCACTTTCATGACACTCAAAAGATGATCGTGATGATATTTGTACTTCACGGTTGGTTTCAAAAGATAGCATTCAATCCCTATGTTAAAGTCGAACTCTTCACATCGAAAAATAAAGCCGAAACATTTTCGAGCACAAGCATCGCAACTGTAATCACCATGACTAGCACGAGTTTTGAGCGCATGTTTTGGATGGAGGGAGTGATATATTTGTTAAGGTAGTTTAGCACAAGACTGATCAAGGAAGTAGTCACATTGGACGCAACCATAGATTGGAGTCTTGCTAGAACAACTCATTTGGCAACCAAAGCATCTGACAACACTCTCCACCTTCGAAAGTAATACTAACGGATGTTGATGAGTAAAATGCTGAATACTTTCATGATCTGTATAATGTATACTTGACACTGACATCAAAGCGCATATAATATCCATCTTAAAGTCACAAGGTTCACACTTATAGACTAGTTTATTCTTGAATACCTAATGGCAGGAGTCACAACACAAAGTCTTCTCTCATTAGGAGGAGGACGAGAGGGTTATGAGGGTGAAAAGTGTGTTGGACAAATTCTGGCCACTCAATGAAAGTTTGGTTGAGTTGGTACTTGAAATCAATACAAGAAGAAGAAGAAGTTGGATCCGTAACGTCGTGTTTGGTTTTTCGGCAGACAAAACATTTATCCTTATGTTTATGTTCTTCGTCTTCCGAAGCCGGTCTCGTAGCGCATTTCAAGAACAAATAAAACTGGCATGAAAGGCATTTATAACAAAATCCATGTCCTCTCACACCACAGCGTTTACATTTGTCTCTGTTAGTTGTAGAAATTAGCTTAAGAGCATGACGGAGATGGGACACATGCTTAATGAATCTTGAAAATTGATCGTGTTGGATCCTTAATCCAACATTAGACTTATATATAAATAATTATATGTTGCAGATTGTCAAATAAAGTTAAACTCCATTAAAAATGATTAAATAAAGTTTAAGATAATTGAAGTTTTAATGTATCTCATAGGTTGTGAATTTTTTAATGTGTAAACATTTTAGGGTAATTTTTATTTTTATGATGAGCTAAAATAGAAATACCAAAAGATAAATTATCTCTATATGGTTATGGTCCCCAGGTCACATGATAACGGGAAACCATTCTATTCTTCATAATATCTCATCGTTAGAGAGAAAACTGAAAGGCTTAATCAAATGAGATTTTTGGATAGAGAATCATGTAGATCTAGAAGGCCAATCGCTCGGCTCTAAACATCGATCTATAGTCATGGATTCAGGTATGCTTCCGCTCTATATTGATTTGATTCTTGATGTGTTCAACATGAGATTTTGGGGTTTTATTAAGACACGGTTTATACCGAAAGAGATTTTAAACCTAACAAGTGATATCAGAGTAACTCATGTTGAATCATTGAGAATCATAATTAAGTTTTAGATCTATGATTATGTGTTTATAGGTTTATGTTTTGGAATTCTTGAATTTGATAATTGTTTGACAATTTATAAGATTTGAGAACAATATTTATTTTTCTATGGTATTTTCTGTATATATTTGTTCAAATTCGGACCGCCAACCAGCGTTGTGACTGACGGTGGCAGGGGACTGGCACCGGTGAGGCAAAGCCGCGGCGATTAAGGAAAAGTCACGGTCAAGGCCGTGACTGTGAGGAAGAGTCGTGGCCATGGCCGTGACTGTAGGGGGAAGCCTTGACCGCGGATGCCTGAGGAAAGATGCGGCCTTGGCCGCGGCTACCAGGGAAAGCCGCGGCATCGACCGCGATTGCCTGAGGAAAGCTGTGGCTGTCTGCCAGAGCCGTGGCCGAGGCCGCGGGGTGAAGGGCCGCTAGCCCCTTAGGAGAAGAAATCCTAGGGTTTACATGTTCACGGGCCATGGGTCGACCTGGGAACATTTGGGTCAAGCTATGGACCGAAGCCCACAGCTGAAAGTTCATAAGAAAATAACAAAAAAGGAAAGGTTGCGGGCTTCGCCACAACCATTAACCAATGGCTGGGCCCCAACCCTCTATTTTTTAAATAAAAAAATTATTTTTATTACTTTATAAATAACTAATTTTGCGGATCATTTTCTAAATTAAAATTTTTAAATTAATTTTAAGGATCCTATAATAAATTTTAATTTGAAGTATTTCAATAAATTGTTTTGATTATTTTTGGGTAAAATAATTTCAAAACAATTTTTAAGGATTATATAAAAAATTGAATTGTTTTTTACGGATTTTTGGTTAAAATAATTTCAAAACAATATTTTCTAAGTATCGTAAAATTAATTATTTATCAATTAATTTAAGGTTTAAATTCAGTACAATTTTAAATTCGAACATTAGTATGTTATATGTTTTAAGATGAATTAACTGAAGCAACATGTCACTAAAGTGACATCTCTTGTGAAAATTAATTTTATCTTAAAATATAAAAAAGTTATATGTGTGTGTAACTTATGTGAATATTTACCGACCTAAAGAAAGAAAATATTTGACAAAATTACATATATTTCTATGGTAATAAGTATGTGATGATTATTCAGTTTTACATGCGAACAATAAATTGGCCCAAAGATACGTTTGTTGTTTGATATGTTCTTTATCGTCAGTGTTTGATTACTACACCGAGACATCACTTACAAGTTAATAATTTTGGTCAAAGTCAAAATATTAATGGAGTGTCTGGTGTCTTGAGATGGAGTTTACTTTTGTTTGAATTTATTATTATTATTTGGGATTCATGTGAGCTTGTAGGTTGGTTAATTGTTCTCTATTAAGTCATTACTCAAGCTAATGCCAACATCAAGTAAAAATAAAGTATTAAATGGTTCAAACCTCAAGTCCTAGAAAGATAATCTCTTGATAGTTCCTGGAGTTATGGATTTTGATCTTGCATTGATGATTGATTCTCATTTACCTCTTACAGATAAGAGTACATCTAATGAAAGGAGGGATATGAAAAGGTGGGAGAAATCAAATCGCATGTGTATGTCGATCATGAAGAAGGTCAGTCCAGAAACATTCAGAGGCACCGAAAAGATTATTACGGTTAAGGATTTCCTTGAAGATATTGAAAAAATGTTTGTCAACAATGAAAAGGCAGAAAATGGTACGTCATTGGCAGATCTAATTTCGATGAGGTATAAGGGTAAATGCAACATCAGAGAGTACATTATGAATATGTCTCGCATTGTTTCAAGGTTGTGAGCACTTAGGCTTTAACTCTTTAAGGACTTGCTGGTGTATCTGATTTTGATATCTTTTCCAGCACAATTTAGACAAATTAATGTGAGCTGTAATTGTTAGAAAGAGACTGATCTCTGAATGAGCTCATCTCATACTATGTTTAGGAAGAGGAAAAAGTGAAACATGATCAAACAAAAGAGTGTTTACTTGGCCTTTACATCTTAAATAAGGGCAAGGGAAAGAAGAGAAAGAAGGATAAGGTGGCTGTTACTACAACACCACACAAGAAACAAGAAAAGAAACCAGTTGACTCAGAAGGTAATAGTTGTTACTTCTATAGAGCTGAAGGGCATATGAAGAAGCAATACACCAATTATCACGCTTGGCGTGCTAAGAAATGTGTGCTTCTTAATTTGGTTTATTATGAGGTTAATTTAAGTTCGGCTATCATACACACATGGTAGATATATTCTAGTGCAACAAATCACATCAGTGTGTCTATACAAGGCTGCTTCACTTGCCGAAGGCTAAGTGATGTTGATGTTGGGGGTTATGCCCTCAAAGCATGTGTATTGACATTTTGATATGAAATTGAAGAGGATTCATTTCTCTTATAATTGTTCTTTTGAATTATTGTTGAATTATTTATATAAATATCTGAAAATTTCATATTCATTAATGAGACTATGGTATTGTATTAGTACGAGAGGATTAGAATCATAGATAATGAATAAAATTGTCAACAACATATTAAAGTATGAAATCTTTAATCAATGGTTGCTAGTACAGTTCTCTAAGCATTATGAATGCGTGTGTTCTAAATCTGGATCATTGATATAGATAGACATCTTAGTGAAAGTACATTACTATAGAACAAGGCTAGGATAGAATTCTCATTCGCAACTACAGTCTCAACCATGGCCTGCTTTTTCGAATCCATTATTTTCTATCTCCTACATACCCATGAAGCATATCTTCCTGCCGATTATAATAAGATTATATATGATAGGACCGATGCGAATTAATATATTTATTAACGTGTCATTTATCATAAAGATTTAATACACATCAATTCGATGATCATATGTAGATCAGTCTGAATCTTGAGTAGTTATGAACTCCTATGCATATCTACTGGATCTTTTGACTGACTCGTTAAGGTCTATTTGTTAATCAAGCTGATGACTTTTATTTTGGAGATTCAGTAATGTGGATGGCTGGGGAATGATCTTAGAAGATTTGGAATCTAAGTTTTCCTAACGGATCGTATATTAGTTTTTTTAAGTGTTAATTCTAGAACTGAATGGTTATTGAGCTCAAATTTAAAATAATATTCTAAATTAGCAATTCACTAGTGGATTAATGGTATTTAATGATCAAGAGATAATTAGAAGGGTAAAATGATAGTTTTGATCAGTTCTAATTTACGAACCAATAATTAGAGGACAGAGCTACATGAAATGATTATGTCAATGGACTACATGAGATTGCTCTGTACATACATTTTATAATCTCTAAGAGTGCAATTTCATATTTATAGTGGAGCAATAATAGAATTAATAAATAATATTATTTAATTAAAGAGATTAATTAATAATTTAATTTATTGAAACTTAGGATTATAGGTCCATAATCCTTAAGTCACCTTTACACTACATTGTCTAGGATGTGAGTATTTAAGGACATGAGAAAAGGACCAACTTGTAAAAGAAATTTTTATTCTAGGACAAGTATATAATTATGAGATAGTTATGTGTGTTTAATTAATTGATTTTTTTTCCAGAAATTATNAGAATATCTAATTTGTGAAATAAGATAATTAAATTATTACTAGATAATAATTTAAATTAACTAAATATTTCATTTGTAAAATAACAAATAAGTTAGTTGATAGAGATAATCACATATGTTAATTTTTAATTAAGTGATATCTAGATAATTATTTGATTAAAATAAATATTCAATTTACAGTAATTACCACGTGTCAATCACTGATAGGGTATCATAAATTGACATGGACTACGGTGGTGCCATGTGACGCTACAGTAGTGAGTGTGCAACACTGTACTGTCATGTGACACTGCAGTTGTGTATAATTACTGTGGGTCCCACTGTAATTGGTAATTTTATAATTAAATATTTTTTTACTTTATCCTTAAATTAGTCATTCACTAGTGGATTAATGGTACTTAATGATTAAGAGATAATTAGAAAAGTAAAGTGATAATTTTGACCTGTTCTATTTTACGAACAAATAATTGGAGGACATAACTATATGAAATGATTATGTCAATGGACTACATGAAAATACTCTGTAAATACATTCTATAATATCTACAAGTGCAATTTCATAATAGAATTAATATATAAGATTATTTAATTAAAGAGTTTAATTAATAATCTGGTTGATTGGAGCTTAGGATCATAGGTTCATTATCCCTAAGTCACCTCTATACTACGCTATCTAGGGTGTGAATATTTCAGGATATGAGTAAATGATTGACTTGCAAAACTGAATTTTTATTCTAGGTCAAGTACATAATTATGAGATAATTATGTATGATTAATTAATTAAATTATTTATATATTTAAATATAATTTTTGGAAATTATATATATAATTATCGATTTTTTTAATTATTCAATAAGTGAGACGGGGGAAATTATAATTAGATAATAATTTAAATTAAATTAATCTGTTACTTGTAAAATAACAGATAGTTAATTGATAGGGATAATGAGATATATTAATTTTGAATTAATTGATATCTGGATAGTTATCTAATTATAATAAATATTCAATTCGCAATAATTATCACGTGTCAATCACTGATAGGGTATTATAAATTGACATGGACTACTGTGGTGCCATATGGCATTACAGTAGTGAGGGTGCAACAATGTAGTGCCACATGACACTACTCTGTAAATACATTCTATAATCTCTTAAAGTGCAATTTCAATTTATAGTGGAGTAATAATAGAATTAATATATAAGATTATTTAATTAAAGATTTTAATTAATAATCTGGTTGAGTGGAGCTTAGAATCATAGGTCCATTATCCCTAAGTCATCTCTATACTACACTGTCTAGGGTGTGAATATTTTAGGACATGAGAAAATTACTGACTTGCAAAAATAAACTTTTATTCTAGGGCAAGTACACAATTATGAGATAAGTATGTGTATTAATTAATTGAATTATTTATATATTTCAATATAATTTTCAGAAAATATATATACATAAATAATTATCGATTTTTTATTTATCGATAAGTGAGACAGAATATCTAATTTGTGAAATTAGATAATTAAATTATTATTAGATAATAATTTAAATTAAATAAATCTGTTATTTGTGAAATAACGGATAAGTTAGTTGATATGGTTAATCAGATACGTTAATTTTGAATTAACTAAATCTAGATAATTATCTGATTAAAATAAATATTCAATTCGCAGTAATTGTCACGTGTCAATCACTGATAGGTTATCATAAATCGATATGGACTACTGTGGTGCCACGTGGTACTACAGTAGTGAATGTGTAACATTATAGTGCCACATGGCACTACAGTGGTGCCGTGAGGTTGTTGAAAGAAGATGAGAGAATCAGTTGATTAGATAATCAGTTCGTCAATTAAGAGTTGAATTGAGAACATGATTGATGTGAGATAATTTTCTTTTGTGATTAAACATTAATCAAATCTCTAAAACAATAATCATCATGTTCTTTTAGAGAATCGTCTCACTAAAGTCTTTTTTAATAAATCTCTAGATCTCATGTGTTAAGAACATCTAGAGACAAAATGTATCTTGTAATATTCTACACGCCCACACACGTCCTAGTGCGTTGATGATTGACTTGGAAGATCTTGGTGTGGATCTTGGAGTCTACCGATCGATTTTTGCAAGTACACTTTATATAGACTACAAGAGGTATATGATTCGTAACCTTGTATGTTGTACATTGAACTTATAAATATATAATGGATCCTGACTGATTGAAAAATAGTTTTATTAAAAGATTCGATTTTTATTATAATTATAATTTTTTAAAACGGTATGCGCCGCCAAGCTTCAGAGCGGTCTTTATATATTTATATGTTAAATATTGTGTAGTTTTTCTTGCATTATTCACGTAATATGAGAAATGTATAATTATACATGGTTATATTTTTTGAATGTATAGAAAATAAGGATCGTTAATTGTATGGTGATTATTGGGTTAAGCTTTATTTTAATTTTTTCTAGATCTTGTGTAAGCCGAATTGAGACATAGAAATTTTTGTAATTTTATTTTGAATATAATTGTTATTATTCTGAATGCGAGAAGATGGAGAACGGATGAGATGAACGGTAGAAATTTACTGTTCACGCAAAATACTGTTCATCCGTGAAAACATTATTCATTCGTGAAAACACTGTTTTGTCAGCGAAAACACTGTTCTTGCCGAAAATTTACTATTCTGGCGGAGGTGAACAGTGGCTGCTAGCCCAGTAGGTGGCTGCCGGCAGTGAGTCGGGCAGTGGTGGTGATGGGTGGCGATCGGACAGTCCTATCTTCAGTGACAACCGTTGTCACGTTTTAGGAAACTTTTCAACAAACCATTCAACCAACTCTATCACCTAAGTGTTTCATTAAAACCCAAACTCTTTTAATTATCTATTTAAATTTTGAAATTAATGTAATTTTAAAATTAATTATTAATTTTTTATTATGAAAATTAAACATTAATAGGTTGATTGGGTTTAACTCAAGTTTGACAAAATCAAATAAAGTTTTTATTTGACCAATTCAAAATCAACTATATTAAAAAAGATGATTATATCAATTATTTTAATTAAGAAAATTAGTTTTTCTAATTAAAAATGATTTTGTTCAATGCTTGAAGATTATAAAGATGGATATCAGGAGGAGAATGAAATATTTGGGAAATATGTATTCTTGAAGTCTGCTTTGTAATTTTATTTCATTATTTCAAGGGTTGTAATTTAAAAATATCAAATAGTCACTCGGTCCATTATTATTTTATTTAATTGTTAAATAATTGTTTAATTGTTATGTTTGATAGTATGTCCATGTACTAGTCGATCACATACTATGTATGAAAATCCCACACATTTTTATTTAATCATGCATTTCATTCCTAATATGTTTATATGTATTGTTTTATGAAATCAATTTCTTGTAAACTACTAGGTTTTCACTAATTAAAACTTGGTAATCACACCACATTAAAGGTTATAATAACATTTAGGTTAACCGACTTTAGTAAAAGAGTTTTATTAAAGTTTGATAAATATAATTCATTACTTAACCTAAGTTCACCTAATTATGACTTAGACGTTTCAGAAAGTTAAATGAATTAGACCAATGAGATTGGATTAACTAATAATTAAATACTCATAGGGTTATTATTTTAACTAGTAATTAATTTAAAATTAATTGATTAGTTAAAATAGAAACACATTATCCTAAAATAGTGAGTGAGAGAAGGTTGACATGTCAATATATCATATGGTCTCCATCATTAGTACAACACCGTGATGTGCAGTGAGGGCCTCGGGATGTCTTTGTTTTCATCCCCCTAAGGAAGGTTTCGAGCTGTACCAATACCAAGGTTGGACTTCTTACGAAGATAGGGGGAAGTGATGTAGTTTAGTTTTGACCGACCCTAAGGCGGCATATTTTAAATGAAGTCATGAAATTTGAAATGATGGGTTACACTCACAAAGTCACAATTAAGCTTTCATGTGGGTAGTTGTGACTTGACCGAACAAGTGATACCTTATTATTAAAAGAGAAAATATGAGATATTTTAAGTTTTAATTAATAATGATGAGAATGTCTCATAGACAGTCTGAGGTTAATCTGACTGACCCTACGGCAGGACATTAATCGTTGGGTTATTTTATCGTGATTAGTAAATGCTAAATTTATGTGTTTATTATGATTGTATTTATACATCAAGTTTACTTTTCGAATTCTAGATATTTATCAATTATATTGAATTATGTTTGTTTTAAATTTCAGTTATCAATATTATGTCTACCATGGGAAACCCTATTACTGCTTTACTCGCTCTTGAGAAATTGAATGGTGATAATTTCGTACGTTGAAAATCAAATATGAACTTAATGTTGATTTGTGAGTAACATACGTTCATTCTTACTGAGGAGTGTCTTAAGGAGTCTACTGCTAACGCCCCTAAGAATGTTAGGGACAAATATGATGCTTGGATCATATCAAACAACAAGGCGAAGTGCTACATGCTTGTGAGTATGAATGATGTTCCAAGAACCAAGCATGAAAGCATGTAGACTGCCTATGAGATTATGGAATCTTTTACAGGCAATGTTTGGATAACAGTCCGATCAAAGTCGTCATGAGGCAATTAGGAGCTATATGACAACTAAGATGAGGAAGGGTACTTTTGTTCGTGAACATGTTTTGAACATGATCAACATAATACACGAGGCAGAAGTACATGGGGAGAGCATTAATTATCAGATTCAAGTTAGCATCATACTAGAGTCGCTCACACCAGCTTTTTCTACGTTCACGACCAACTATGTTATGAACAAGTTACAATTCAACATGACTTAATTGTTGAATGAACTGTAGAATTTTGAGTCACTTAACCTTAAAATGACCAAAGAGGGCAAGACAATTGTTGTCGAGCAAAAGCCTTCTTCCAATATTGTTAAGAACAAGAAAAGGAAGAAGAACAATGGTAAGGACAAGAGTAAGAACAAAAGAGTGTAGAAAGTCAAGACATCATCGAAAGCAAGGAAGAATAAGAAAGATAACAAGCCCAAAGGAAAGTGTTTTCACTGTGGGGTTGTAGGTCATTGGAAGAGAAACTGTAACAAGTATCTCTTTGAGCTGAAAAAGAAAGGTAAATATGATTTACTTGTACTTGAAGCTTGTTTAGTGAAATATGGTTTGCCATCTTGTATACTTGATTCAGTAGCCACTAACCATGTATGTTCTTTTTTGCAGATGCTTGATTCGTTAAGGGAGTTGGCTGATGCCGTGGTCTTTTTTAGAGTTGGCAGTGGTGTGCTCGTGTCAGCTAAAGCATTAAGGACAATCCGTTTACTTTTTGGATATAATTACTTAGTTTTGAACGATATTTATTATTTCTGGTTCTTCGAGGAAGTTGATTTTTCTTTCATTTTTGCGAGAACAATTATTCAAAGTTTCTTTCATTAATAAAGAGTTTATTATGTCTAAGAATGGATTAGTTATCTGTCATGCTAAAATTATAAATGGACTGTATATGCTTAAACCGACTGAACGTGCGTTATATAATTATGAATTATTTAAAGTAGCAAAACCTAAAAATAACGAATGATAAATAGTTTCTCATGATGATAACATATATTTATGACATCTTAGGTTGAGACATATTAATCTAGATAGGTTAACAAAGCATGGTACTTTGAGAGAGCTAAAAGTTGGATCTCTTCTTGTTTGTGAATCCTGTCTAGAGGGTAAAATGACCAAGAGACATTTCACAGGATAAAGGCCAAAGAGCCAAGGAAACACTTGAGTCAGTACATAGTGATGTCTATGGACCGATCAATGTACAAGTTAGAGGTGGGTATGAGTATTTTGTCACTTTCATTGACGACTACTCAAAATTTGGTTATAGTTACCTAATGCATCGAAAGTCTGAAATTTTTTGAAAGTTAAAACTTGAAGGCTGAAGCTGAAAACAATTAGGTAAATCATTGAAAACCCTTCGATCTGATCGATGTGGTGAATACTTGGATTAGAATTCAAGGATTATTTGCTGGAGTGTGAAATCCTATCCCAACTCATATCACCTAGAACACAACAGCAAAATGATGTTGTAGAGAGGAGAAATCGAACCTTATTGGATATGATTTGGTCGATGTTAAGCTAATCATCATTGTCACTTACATTTAGGGATATGCATTACATACGGCAACTTACATTTTGAATGTAGTGCCCTCT
Source organism: Datisca glomerata (assembly GCA_003255025.1). NCBI lineage: Eukaryota > Viridiplantae > Streptophyta > Magnoliopsida > Cucurbitales > Datiscaceae > Datisca > Datisca glomerata. The sequence continues at coordinate 14,601 of QANY01008348.1, forward strand.
AAGTTTGTAAGCAAGACGCATTTAGAGTTATGGAATGGCTCCAAACCTAGTTTGCGTTATTTCCGTATATGGGATTGTCCAACTCACGTTCTTAGACCCAAGACTAGAAAGTTACACTCAAGGTCTGAGGTATGCATATTCCTTGGCTATTCTTGAGAGACTAGAGGTGGGTACTTTTATAGTCACAATGATCAAACGGTGTTTGTGTCGACAAATGCAACCTTTCTTGAGCATGACTATATGAAAAACTACAAACCTCATAGCAAAGTAGTTCTCGAGGAATTAACGACTGATGAGATCAGACCATCTTTAATTTCTACTGATAAGCGAAAAACTAGAGAAACCACATTTCTTGTAAAGGAAACCCGGGTGCAACCTCATAGTGGGAGGGTTGTGAGACAATTAATTCGCTACGAACTAGAGGCACATTTCCTAGTGTCAGACACTAATAATGATGATCCATCATCTTATTAAGAATCAATGGATGATCTTGAAAAGGAGAAATTACATGATGCCATGAACTAGGAAATTGAATCTATGTATTCCAATTCCATTTGGGAACTTGTAGATTCACCAAAAGATGTCAGGCCCATTGTATGTAAATGGATCTTTAAGAAGAAAAGAGGTGCATGTGGGAAAGTAGAGACTTTGAAGGCATGGTTAGTGTCCAAGGGCTATACACAAAGGGATGGAGTCGATTATGAAGATACATCCCCCTATGGACATTCTAAAATCCATTCGCATCCTTTTATCCATAGCCGCTAGTTTTGACTATGAGACATGGCAAATGGATGTCAGGAAAGAGTTTTTGAATAGCTCACTTGAAGAAAGCATCTATATGATGCAACCAGAAGGGTTCATACAAAAGGGGCAAGATTAGAAAATATGCAAGTTGATTAAATCTATTTATGAATTAAAGCAAGCATTTTGATCTTGAAATCTTACCTTTGACGAGATTAGAAAGTCTTATGGCTTCGAGCAAAATGTTGTCGAAGCTTATGTTTATAAATACACCAAGGATAAGATAGTGGTTTTCTTAGTTTATTATGTTAATGATATTCTACTCATTGGTAATGATGTAGAAACTTTGAAAAAGGTAAAGAAGTGGTTAGGTGAGAAATTTCAAATGAAAGATTTGAGAGAATCGAGTTATGTTCTAGGGATCCAAATCGTAAGGGATATAAAGAACAAGTTCTTAGCATTTTCTCAGACATCTTATATTGATAAGGTGCTGGAGAGATTCTTTATGGAGAATTTCAAGAAAGGTCAACAACTGACCTTACATGGAATTGTCCTCTCCGAGGAACAATGTCCTAAGACACCTTAGGAGGAAGATGATATGAGCAAGGTTCCTTATGCTTAAGCAGTTGAAAGTCTCATGTATGTCATGTTGTGTACAAGACTAGACATTTGTTATGTAGTGGAAATTGTCAGTCGTTATCAATCGAATCCAAGTTTGGAACATTGGATTGTAGTAAAGCACATGCTCAAGTATCTTAGGAGAATGAGAAAATATATGTTTGTTTATTCATGTGGAGACTTGAACCCTACTGGATATACTGATTCTGATTTTTAATTAGACAGAGATAGTCGAAAGTCGACATCCGTATTAGTATTCACCCTAGGTGGATGAGCTGTAGTCTGGAGAAGTATTAAACAATCTAGCATTGTAGATTCCATTATGGAAGTTGAATATAGCGCCTTGTGAGGCTGTGAAAGAGGAGGTATGGCTCAGAAAGTTCTATTCTGATTTGGAAGTAGTTCCAGATATGGACAAACCACTGATCCTATACTGTGATAACAGTGGAACGGTAGCAAATTCCAAGGAACCGAGAAGTCACGAGAGGGGCAAGCACATAGAGAGGAAATATCATCTTGTCAGAGAGATTGTGCATTGAGGGGATGTGATTGTTATAAAGATAACATCGGAATATAACCTGGTTGATCCTTTTATAAAAACACTTCGTGCGAAGTCATTTGAGGGTCACGTGCGTAACATGGGATTAAGAAAGATGCCACATTTTCTTTAGGACAAGTTAGAGATTGTTGGGGGTTATGCCCTCAAAGCATGAGTATTGACATTTTGATATGAAATTTAAAGAGGATTACATTTTTCTTATAATTGTTCTTTTAAATTATTGTTGAATAATTTATATAAATATCTGAAAATTTCATATTCATTAATGAGACTATGATCTTATATTAGTACGAGAGAATTAAGATCATAGACAATGAATAAAATTGTCAGCAGCATATTAAAGTTTGGAATCTTTAATGAATGGTTACTAGTACGGTTCATAAAATATTGTGAATGCGTGTGATCTAAATCGAGATCATTTATGTGGATAGATATCTTAGTGGATGTACTTCATATAATAAGATTATATATGATAGAATCGATGTGAATTAATATATTTATTAACGTGGTGTTTATCATAAAGATTTAATACACATATTTTCGACGATCATATGTAAATCAGTCTAAATCTCGAGTAGTCATGAACTTCTATACATGTCTACTGAATCTTTTGATTTAGTCGTTAAAGTCTGTTTGTTCATCAGGCTAGTGACTTTTATTTTAGAGATTCAATGATGTGGATGGATGGGGACATGATCTTACAAGATTTAGAATCTAAGCTTTTCTAACAGATTGTATATTGGTTCCCTTAAGTGTTAATTCTGGAACTGGATGATTATTGAACTCAAATTTATAATAAGATTATAAATTAGTCATTCATTAGTGGATTAATGGTACTTAAGGATCAAGAGATAATTAGAAGGGTAAACTGGTAATTTGACCAGTTCTAATTTAAGAATCAATAATTGGAAGACAAAACTACATGAAATGATTATGTCAGTGGACTACATGTGAATACTCTGTAAATACATTTTATAATCTCTAAGAGTGCAATTCCATATTTATAGTGGAGTAATAATAAAATTAATAGATACGATTATTTAATATAAGAGTTTAATTATAATCTGGTTTATTGGAGCTTAGGATTATAGGTCGATGATCCACAAGTCACCTCTATACTACGTTGTCTAGGGTGTGAATATTTCAGCACATGAGAAAAGAACTGACTTGCAAAAGAAATTTTTATTCTGAGGCAAGTACATAATTACGAGATAATTATGTGTGATTAATTAATTGAATGATTTATATATTTAAATATAATTTTTGGAAATGATCAAATAATTATCAATTTAGTTATCGTTAAGTGAGGTAGAATATCTAATTTATGAAATTAGATAATAACTTAAATCAACTAAATCTGTTATTTATGAAATAACAAATAAGTTGGTTGATAGGGATAATCAGATATGTTAATTTTGAATTAACTTATATCTAGATAATTATTTAATTAAAATAAATATTTAATTCGTAATTGTCACGTGTCAATCACTGATAGGGTATCATAAATTTACGTGGACTACTGTGAGTGTGCAACACTGTAGTGCCGTGAGGCACTGTGCTGGCTCACGGCACACTACAGTGTCTTGTGGCACTGCAGTTGTGCACAATTGTAGTGAGTCCCATTGTAATTGGTAATTTTATAATTAATATTATTTCCATTTATCCCTAAAAATCTGATACGCCATTATCTAGAATATATACGTATATTATTCTAATGGTCTAGGTTGTTGAAAGAAGATGATAGAACAGTTAATTAGATAATCAATTCGTCAATCAAGAGTTGAATTGGGAACACGATTGCTGTTAGAGAGATTTTCTTCTGTGACTAAACATTAATAAATCTATAAAAGAATAATCATCACGTTCTTTTAGAAAATCGTCTCACAAAAGTCATTATCAGTAAATCTCTAGATCTCATGTGTTGAGAACATCTAGAGACAGAAAAATTATATTGTAATGTTCTACGTGCCCACACACGTCTTAGTACGTTGAGGATTGAATTAGAAGATCTTGGTGTGGATCTCGGAGTCTACTAATCGTTGAAACAATTTTTGCAAGAAAACTTGATATAGACTACAAGAGGTATATGATTCTTAACCTTGTATGTTGTAGATTTAACTTATAAATATATAATAGATCCTGACTGATTGAAAAATAGTTTTCAATAAAATTTTTTATTTGGTTATTGTGGCGTTGTGCAAGTTTTGTTTTATTAAAAGATTCGATTTTTATTAAAATTATAATTTTTTAAAAGGGCACACGCCTCCAAGCTTCCGCCGCGCACTTGCTGTGACGACCAGCAAGTGGTATTAGAGCGGCCTTTATATATTTATATGTTAAATGTTGTGTGGGTTTTCTTGCATTATTCATGTAATATGAGATATGTATGATGATGCATGGTTATGTTTGTTGAATGTATGAAAATAATGAATCATTAATTGCATGGTGATTATTGGGTTAAGCTTTATTTGAGTTTTGTCTCAATTTTGGACAAAGTTGGTTATGGTTGTTCATTTGGAGATGAAAAACTATGATTTGTTTCATGATTCAAATTCGGTTGGTTCCAGTTATTTGTCATTTACGATAATCTTCATTTACTTGATACAATGCTTCAATTAAAGAATCCCTATAAATTCACGAGGTAGTAAAATAAGATTAACCAGTGAGAATTCGATTGAGTTATGGCACAAGATATTAGGTCATGTCTCCATACAGAGAAAAGAGAGACTCGTGTCAGACGAAATTCTTGGTCTCTTAGATTTCATAGATTTTGATGTTTGTGTTAATTGCATAAAGGGTAAACAAACTGATAAAATGAGATTTGAAACCAACATGACTTAAGACGTCTTATAACTTATTCATAGAGATATTTGTGGGTCATTCACTTCGGTCGCTTGGAATGGTCAATGGTACTTTATAACATTCATAGATGATTATTCTAGATATGACTATATATATCTCATTCATAAATAGTCACAGTCATTGGACGCGTTAAAACTTTTTAAGGCTGAAGTCAAGAATCAACTCAACAAAAGGATTAAAAACATCATATCTAACCATGATGGTAATGGTAGATATGACGGTTCATGTGAACAACGTCCAAAACTGCTTGCTAAATTCCTAGAGGAATACAGTATCATCCCACAGTACACTATGTCGGGTTTGTCCACTATGAATGGTGTTACTGAAAGATGAAACAAAATGTTTAAGGACTTGATAAGGGGTATGATTAATCATTGTACCTTACTAGGATCACTCTAGGGTGAAGCACTTAAGGGTGCAGCATATATTCTTAATAAATGTCCAACTAAAGTAACTGCCAAGACCCCATATAAACTTTTTACAATCAAGAAATCTAGTTTAAAGCTTTTGCTCGTTTGGGGATGTTCAACTGAGGCAAGGCCTTATAAAAAAAAACTGGACTTAAGGACGGTAAGAAGAATATGCTGACTTGGTCATTTTTTAGACGGAAAATGCCCGATTCTTTGAGGATGCCGAGTTTGCAAGGGGAGATATGATTAAGGTTTTTATCTTTCAAGAAGAATATGCTGATATTCCCTGACATTGTTATTAGTATTGGTCAGGACTTCATCCATGACATTGCTAATGACACAACACATCAAAACAATATCGGAGAACCTCTTGTTCAAGAGATTGTTCCAGATTAACAAACTCTAGCACCTGAAGAAATTATGCCATTAAGGATATATATTAGAGAGTGAAGAAGTGCAGTGCCAGATGATTACATTGTATTTCTCCAGGAATATAAAGTAGACATTGGAGTGATGGAAGATGACCCGATCAACTTCTGTCAAGACATGGAAAGTTCTAACTCTCAGAAGTGGATCAATGCCATGAATGAGGAGATAAAGTCCATGAAGGACAATGACGCGTGGGATTTCATCCATTACCAGAAGGTGCAAAACCTATTGGTTGCAATGGATTTTTTAAGACCAAGAGGGATTCAAAAGGTAATGTGGAAAGAAAACTCGTCTTGTCACAAAATGGGCTTTACACAGAAAGAAGGCATTGATTATAAAGAGTCTTTCTCTCCGGCTTCTACAGAAGACACTTTCATGATTATAATGCTATTGGTAACATATTTTAATCTTGAGCTGCATCAGATGGGTGTAAATATTTTCAAAGACCATGCCGAGTTTGCGAGGGGAGAGACGATTTATATGGAGCAACTAAAAAACTTTGTATCGGGAGACTCAAAGAATATGGTTGCAAACTTAGGAAATCCATCTATGGACTCAAGCATGCATCTCGGCAATGGTATTTGAAGTTTCATCCAGTGCTCATCTCGTTCGGTTTTTAGATGAATTTTGTTGATGATTGTATATACCATAAGTTCTGTGAGAGCAAACATATTTTCTGGTTTAATATCTGGATGATATTTTACTTGTCAGCATCGATATAGGCTTATTGCATGACACCAAGAGATTTCTAGCTAAGAATTTTAAGATGAAAGATCTGGTTGACACCTCTTTTGTATTAAGGATCCAAATACAACGAGATCATCCTTAGGGTATTCTTGGATTATCACAATAGAGCTATATTGAAAAGGTTCTCAAAAGATATGACATGCAAGACTATAAACTAGGTGATACCCTTATGACTAAAGGATACATGTTTTGTCTTAATCAGTGTCCTAAGAATGATTTTGAGAAAAAAAGAAATACAGAAGATTCCTTATACCCCAGTAGTAGAGAGTCTGATGTATGCTTAGGTTTATACACGTCTAGATATTACGTTGGGCAAGTATTTAAGTAATTCAGGCTTAGACCATTGGAAAGTAGCTTAACAGGTCTTGCGATATTTACAGAAAATAAAATACTACATGCTCATGTATAAGAGGTTAGATCATATTGAGATCGTTGGATATACTAACTCTGATTCTGTTGGATGCCAAGATAGCATGTTATGAAGCATCCAATCACAGAACATGATTGTGAAATATTGTCTCAAGGTTGTGGATAATGGACTGTATTGAGAGACACTCAAGTTATTTTTTGACAATGAGTTTGCAGTCCTCTATTCTAATAACAACAAGAGCTCGGCAAAGTCATGGTACATAGACTTCAAGTTCCTAGTTGTTAAGAAAAAAGTTCAGAGTGGACAGTTGTTTATACAGCACGTCAAAAGAAACTCCATGATTGCGGATCCACTTACTAAGGGATTGTCACCCAAACAGTTTCATGAGCATACTGTTCTTACAGGTGTCATATCGGTTGATGATATTCGATTTTAGTGAGAGTTTGTGATTTTGGATGTTGTTCTTTATAGATATATTTTTAGTTATTCTAGTTTATGGATATTTTAAGGTAATTTCTGTAGAAATAAAATTTTGGCTAATTCACACTATGATTCTGATATGGTTTAATCTCACTAAAGCTTACGGAGGACCAAGTGGAAATAGGTATGTTAAGATCACATTACATAAACTTTCCATGCTACACATCCACATCATAATCCATATCATTCAATTGCATTGATATATGTGATCATTGATGGGTTGAGTTATGATTGATGTAATGAAGGTCACTTTGATCCTATGCCGGTGTGATTGATGGACCAGGTTGGTTATAGATACATTACGGTAATGACATCAAAGTTGAACGTGTTCGGTTACTTTTGTAAAACATAATTAAAAGGTTTCACATATAGTCCAAGTGAGAGATTGTTGGATCCATAATCGAACATTTGACTTATATGTAAATAATTATATGTTGCAGACTGTCAAATAAAGTTAAAACTCAATTAAAAATGATCAATTAAAGTTTTGGATAATTGGGGTTTTAACGTATCTGATAAGTTATTGACCATTCAACGTATAGAGACTTTAGGATAATTTCTATTTATATGATGGGTTAAAATAGAAATACCAAAAAATGAATTATATAATAAGTCGTTATGGTCCTCAGGTCACACGATAATGAAAAATCATTTTATTCTCCGTAATATCTCATCGTTAGAGAGAAAACTGAGAAGCTTAATCAAATGGACTCTTAGATAGAGAATCGTGTAGATCTGGAAGGCCAACTGCTCGGCTCTAAACAACGATATATCGTCATGGATTCAGGTACGCTTCCACTCTATATTGATTTGATTATTGGTGTGTTTAACATGAGATCTTGGAGTTTTATTGAGATACGGTTTATACCGAAACATATTTTAAATCTAACAATCGGCACACGACTTATGGAGAAAATATGCATAAGAGAAACAACAATAAATGTAATACCCTGACCCAACGTAAATGAGCATTTTCGTAAAATTGATTTAATAGATAATTTGATTTAAAGGAAGAATTATTTGTAATTTTTGTAAAACTATTTTAATTAGATATGATTTATTATAAAGTTTGATTTTTTAAATTTCAAAAGGGTTTTAGTATATAATTTTAAAAATCACTCACACCTATATGAATATACACCCAAAGTCAACCCTAGCCTTGTTTTTTATTTTATTCGGTAATCCCTCTTCATCCCTGACTTAGTCTTGTTACCATACTGCACCGCCATTAGTGCATGGTCACTGATCCCCGCTGACTCGTAATGAACAAAAAAATCATTGAAGCTTTGTATCCAAGCCACATTGACTAGACACATGTCCAACCTTCCCCTCATCCCCCACTTCTAATTCACGAACCCCATCCCCTATAATTGTTTCTCTCTAAAACAGCAACCACCTTTTTCTTTTCTTCGATTTCGCCCTCTCTCAAACTTTTTCCAGCAAGTTTTGCCTCTTCTTCTTACTCTTCGTTGCCTCTCCGTAGTTGGTCTTCTCCGTAGTTTCTTCTTTCCTCTTTCATTTTTTTCTCTATTTCTCAATTCAAATTTTATATTTCAATGTTATATGTATAATTTTCCAAATCTAAAATTTTGCTCTCTAAATTCCAGTAATTTACATTCTTGTTTGTCTCTGTTTTGTTCAATTATTCTTTCATCATCGCCGTCCATCGATTTCGGTAAGGCATTTTATTTTATTCCTCTTGTTCTCGTCATTTCTCCTTTATTTCTCTCGGTTTATTTGCCCACTCACTGAACTCAACTCTAATTTTCCTTTGTTCATCTGTTTTCGTTCGTTTGGGCATCCTTCCATCGTTGTCTTCTCTGGATTTCATCGTCGTCTTCTCTGGATTTCATCGTCGTCTTCATTGTTGGTAAGCTTAATTTTCATGCTTTCTTTCTTTCTTTCCTTGTTCGCCGTCCTCCATTTTTGTCTTTAACTCGGTCTTGCGACCTAGTTATTTTTGGCCTGACCTGACTCATACAACCAGACCGAATCGGTTCATCTCAACTAGATCGGTTAAATCAGATCTAACTGAATCAGTTAAGTAAGACCTGACCAAACCAGTTCAACCCAACCAGGCAGAACCGGTCTAGCCTAGCTAAACCAAACCAGTTCAACCAAACCAGGCCAGACCAACCCAGTATTGAACCGAACCGACATAACTTTGAACCAGGCCGATCCGAACCCTTAGACTCAAGATTCTTTAGTTAACTTTTTGACCCCAACCTATGTTTTCCAGCCTCATTCAGAACATTTGCACGGTTTTAATTAAATCTCTATATTTATATGGATTAAAAATATGTTTATTTAATATTGATTTATTTTTGAACAACCTTGTGATTATAATATTATATCAATATTTTATGTTCTGAGATCCTTGGATTTCAGGTCATTATTTATTGTATTTAATTCATGGTAATCCAGGTAAGTGAATTTATATCGTAATGTGTGCCATATGTGATAAATGTATATGCTTTGTGGAAGTGAATTTACATCGTAATGTGACACACGTGTGAGAAATGTGAGATGTGTTATTCTCATCAGTTTTAATTGTTTGTAAGCATGTTATGTTCATGTATATGTTTTGTGTAAGTGAACTTATATTGTAACATGACCCATATGTGATAAATGTAAGAGGCGTTATTCTCATCAGCTTTAATTATCTGTAAACATGTTAGGTTCATGTGTATGTTTTATGTATGTTATTCTCATCAGCTTTACATGATTGTGTGACTCCCGATGTTATAATTGTATATCATGTATTTATATTAACTATTTGTTCAACCATTATTTATGATTTTTGTATTCGTGAACACTTAGGTGTTTAATTACTGTTAAGTTATTAATGTGATTATCACGAGATAAATATTTATGTATGTTTGATTATACGTTAATATATTATCATGTTTGATTCTGTTACATGTATCAATATTCATTATATGTTTACTTGTGAACCATATGATAAATTATTATCACGCGTTGGACTATGCAAGTTATGAAGTTAATTAAGTGAAGTCGTAATTATGCAAGATATGAATTTAAGCACAAGCTTTAGTTAACAAGAAATCAGGTTGTTCACGTTTTATTCTGTTATACGAATCGGGTGTCATCTATTCATGTTTTGATCACACATGGGATGTATCTATTCATATTTTGGTCACATATTGAGTGTCATCTGTAAATGTTTTCCGTCACTCATGATGTGTCATTTGTTCACATTTTTCATCACCTATGATTGCGATCTATTTCATCGCCCAACGTGTGTCATATATTTCCGTCGCCCTTTATGTGTCATCTGTTCCGTTGCCCAATTTGTCATGTTACGTTTCAGTTCACGTGTGAATAGTTCTGATTAGGTTGTTAACTAGAGAATATGCCAAGATGAGATATGAATAAGTTTGTTTAATGATTCTGTTTTCGACACATGTTATCCACATGCTATGTTAGACATGTCATGATCAAGTACGTTACGTTATTGCATTTATGATATATGTCAAGTTTAGTTATATTTTGTCATGATTGTATTTATGACATGTGGATACATGTTATTATGTGAGTTTGCTTACTGAGAATTTTAAAATCTCATTCCTCCATAGTTGTTTATGATGCAGATGGTGATGACGAGTATCATGAGTGGGAGACTACCATAACGAGTTGGATCATAGGAATTTATTATTTTTAGTTTTATGATTTGCTTCAAAACTTAGGAAAAAGTTTTCTGTTAAACTTAGTTTTTTAACTAGTTTATTTTATGTTATATTATTCTACGAATTATGATGAGTGAAAACTTTATAAATTATCGATTTAAAGTTTTAATTTTATTTAAGAGTTTAATTCAGTTTTGTCAAGGTTTTTCTATCATGGGTAAATTAAGAATTTCAATTTGAGAATTTTCTCTAAATTATGGTTTGTTTCGAATTAGAAATTTTAAAATTATGAAATTACATGTATGTTTAACCCTTGGGGATCAAAGCATTGCAGTTTGGTATCAGAGCAATGGTTTTAGATTTTGTAGACCTTTTTAGTGAAAAATATGGCATATCGCTCACTCTGCTCCTTCCTCACCCTACAAGTCAGGTACACACGCATGTTATATGTGTTTTAATTATTGAATGATGTGCTTTAGTTTTATTATTGCATGTTTGTTATGTGTATGTTATATTTGCGAGTTAAGATTAGGCTTTTGGTAAGTCTTGACTTTGTGGGTAGCTGAGTAAAGACTCCTCCTACGAGAAACAACAATCACGCACCGGTCGATCCTGCTGCGAACCCTCTGGTAACCATGATCGAAATGTTTTAAGAATTTTTGGAGTTGTTATGGCAGACAGCGATGACTCTCCCAACATAACAACAACAACCGCAACAGACATCGCTTGACATGCAGCTGATCCACACATTCAGGAGGCTGAACCCACTTGAATTTGACAATCACTCATCCGACCCATTGTTAGCAGATGAATGGATTGCGAGATTGGAGCAGATCTTCCAATTTATGATGTGCTCTGGGATTCAAAAGGTTATTTGTGCAAGTTCTATGCTAACGCGAGAAGCTTGAAAATGGTGGGAGCTCACACAAAGAGCTCATGATGTTGTGCATAATTCGGTGACTTGGGATCGATTTAAGGAGCTGTTCTTCAAGAAGTATTTTTCGATCACCGTTAGGATGAGTAATGAGGTTGAATTTCATAGGCTAATGCAAGGTAATATAACTATTGTTGATTATGAAAGGAAGTTCGAGGAATTATCTAGCTATGACACACATTACATTGATAGAAAGAACAAGAAGGCTCATACATTTGAAAGAGGACTTCGTCCAGAGATAAATGGTTATGTGACATTCCACAAGCATGCCACTTACACAGCGGTGGTTGAAACAACATTGTTGATGGAGTAAAATCTTCCACCAAGAGATTTGTCACGGAATGATCGCTCGTTGCAAGAGAAAAGGGAAGCTTCAGGACGACCATATTGAACAACGAGATGAAAAGAAACAAGTTAGAGATTCTCATCCTGTTTGCGTCACTTGCAACAAAAGCCACGTTGGACAGTGTTATTGGAGGATTAATGGTTGCTTTAAGTGTGGGAAAACTGGGCATTATCTCAAGGATTGTCCATTGAACAAACAAGATCAGAACGATAACACAACAATCAACAAGAATAAAGGAAAGTCAGTCACTTTGACACATCAAGAAGCTGACGATTGGAATGCAGTTGCGGCCGGTACAGTTCTTTCCCTTGGGCATTCAATCTTCGCATTGATTGAGTTTCGATTTTTTTTGTTTTCTTTGTTAGTGTTTTGTCCGTTACCGTTAGTTGGGTTTTGGGTATTTTTCAGTGTTTTAAAAGTAGCATATTCCTTTTGATCCTTAGATTCCAGGTCATTAGTTGCTGTATTTAATTCGTGACAATCCAAGTAAGTGAATTTACATCATAATGTGACCCATGTGTGATAAATGTATATGCTTTATGTAAGTGAATTTACATCGTAATGTGATCCACGTGTGAGAAATGTGATATGTGTTATTCTCATCAGTTTTAATTGTTTGTAAATATGTTATGTTCATGTATATGTTTTGTATAAGTGAACCTATATTGTAACATGACCCATATGTGATAAATGTAAGGGAGTTATTCTCATCAGCTTTAATTATATGTAAACATGTTAGGTTCATGTGTATGTTTTATGTAAGTGGGCTCACATAATGGTGTGACTCCCGATGTTATAATTGTATATCATGTATTTATATTTACTATTTGTTCAACCAATTTTTATGATGGCGTGAACACTTTTTTGTTTAATTACTGTTCAGTTATTAATGTGATTATCATGAGATAAATATTTGTGTATTTTTAATTGTACGTTAGTATGTTATCATGTTTGATTCTTTTAGATGTATCGGTATGCATTATATGTTTACTTGTGAACCATATGATCAATTATTATCACGCTATAGACTCTACAAGTTATGAAGTTAATTAAGTCAAGTGGTAATTATGTAAGATATGAATTTAAGCACAAGTCTTTGTTAACAATAAATCAGGTTATTTACGTTTTGTTCTGTTATACGAATCGCGTGTCATCTATTCATGTTTTAGTCACACATGGAGTGTCATCTGTTCACATTTTGGTCACATATTGGGTGTCATCTGTAAGTATTTTTCTTCACTCATGAGGTGCCATCTGTTCACATTTTTCATCACTTATAAGTGCCATCTGTTTTGTCGCCCAATCTGTGTCATTTGTTTCTGTCGCCCATTGTGTCTACAAATTTGTCATGTTACATTTTAGTTCACGTGTGAACAGTTCTTATTAGGTTGTTAACTAGATAATATGTCAAGACAAGATGTCAATAAGTTTGTTATATGATTCTATTTGAGACACATGTTATTTACATTGTATGTTAAGACATGTCATGATCAAATACGTTACGTTATTTCATTTATGATATATGTCAAGTTCAGTTATATTTTGTCATGATTACATTTATGACATGTGGATGCATGTTATTATGTGAGTTTTCTTATTGAGCATTTTAAAATACTAATCCCCCCACAGTTGTTTATAATGCAGATGGTGATGACGAGCAGCATGAGTGAAAAACTGCCATAACTATTTGGATCATACTAATTTATGATTTTCAGTTTTATGATTTGCTTCAATACTTAGGAAAACATTTTCTGTTAAATTTAGTTATTTAATTTAATTTATTTTACATTATATTTTTCTACGATTATGATGAGTGAAAGTTTCATTAATTATGGATTTCAGGTATTGACTTTGTTTTAAGTTTAATTTAGTTTTGTCAAGATTTTTCTATCATGGAAAAATTAAGAATTTCAATTTGGAATTTTCTCAAAATTAGGATTTGTTTCGAATTTGGGATTTTTAAATTATGAAATTACACGTATGTTTAACCTTCAGGGATCGGGGCTTTATAATAAATAGTTGGTGTAAAGGAAATAATCCACCGTCTTTGAGAATAGGTCATGAATTTATTATATCATAATATGAAAATCAAGAGAATAATTTAGAGAGAGAGAATAATGACACCATGATTTATGTGAAAAACCTTTAAAGTGAAGAAAAATCAGGGTGAGATTTTGATAGTATTTCATTATGGAGAAATGTTTTACAAGGCTAATGTGTGTTTAGAGGTTTTCTTCTTCGTTGGAGTTACATCTTGCCTTTATTTATAGGCTTTCAATCAGTTGCATAGAATCTGATATAGCCTATCTAATTCTCTCTGAAAACAGAATCAACAGAATATTCCTTGAAGTCTAGCTTATCAACAATAACAACCAAGTGAATCTTGACCATCTGAACAATCTAATGGTCTTATTAGCTTCTCTTTGGATTTCCATGTCATCAATCCATGCACTTTCATCTGATTGGTCTATTCTTTATAACCGCCTAGTTGATCTTACGATTCCTACTTTATCCTATCTTCGATGGAGCCTTTGATCTAGATTTTATCACGTGTCATGTGAAATTATTCATGTTCATTTACCCCTATTACACTTGATGAAGTCTTTCTTCATTCAGGTGTAATGATTTGATTCTTTGATCTTTTACATTATATTCATTGAGACCTGCAATAATAATGATCCGTAAAAGTTATCAACAATTATAAAGAGTTGCTTTACTGACTGACGTGTGCTTAAGGGTTGCGTGTGCTTTCTTTTATTTCATTCTCATGTTCTCATAATGGGCTGTTCCAACATTTTTAGTTCTCGTTCTTGCTAAGCATATGACTTGGCTCTCTAATTTCCATTTTCGTTAAAAGCCTGATCTGGCACTTCAGTCTTTGCTTTCGATAAATATTTAATCTGGTGCTTGGTTTCCATCTTCGCTAAGAAGTCTGATCTAGCGTCGATTTCCATCTTCCCCAAGAGTTCTGATCTGGAATTTGATTTCCATCTTCCCAAAGAGGTCTGATCTGGCGCCTGATTCTGTTCTCGCTATGGGGTCTGGTCTGGAGCTTTGAAATCTGCTTTCACTACAAGATCTGATCTGGAGCTTGGTTTCCGCTTTCGCTACAAGATCTGATCTCGAGCTTGGTTTCCATCTTCGCTAAAAGGTTCGATCTGGCGCTCGGTTTCATTCTCACTAAGGGGTCTGCTTCAACGCTTCAAATTCTGTTATGACGTTTTGACTCTCCCCAGTCATTTCTTCCATCGCTTCTCATCCTTGTGCTCAAGTTTAATAGCCGTTATTTACCTTTTTGTCAGAACACACAAAACAAATTTTCCAAGCAGCTATTTAACATGCCATTGTTAACCTTCTCATTGAGGATGCAGCTGCCAACCCTTTTGTTGAAGATGTTGCCGCTGATGCAACCATATTCTCTTGTATCTGTTTGTAATTTTTCCTTTCTTCTAGACATAGAAAATTTTCTTTTTCCTTTATTTATAGTTCTTTTTCCGTTGTCACGTTTTCCCGTTCACAGGGACTGGTTTGTTTGAAGATGACTTCTAGTCTTCTTTTGAGAATAACTACTGATTATGGAGTTCCTCCAATTTTCTTTTGCTACAAGCTCATTGATAGAGTTTTCTCATTTTCTTTAATACAGGCTCATTGATAGAGTTTATCTCGTTTCTTCATTTTTCTTTTCCTTCTCTCATACGTTAAGATCTGTGACAAGAATATTGTACAAAAATAATAACATAATAACTTATTGAAATGGGTAAGGAATGAGTGTACCATTTCATAACATAATAACTTATTAAAATGTTGAAGTCGTGGCCTTCCTTGGCTTTTATTTACTGACTTTTTCTTTACTGAGTTTTTTTTTCTCGGCTTTTCTTTACTCAGCTCAGCCTTTCTTTTCTCAGCTTTGAAGTTCTTTCCTCAACTACTTTTCTTTTATGCTCTTAAGTTCTTTCCTCAACTTCTTTTCTTTCCTCAAGTTATTTCCTCAACTTCTTTTCTGAAGTCCTTTCCTCAACTCTTTTCATTTCTGAAGTTCTTTCCTGAACTTCTTTTATTTTCCGAAGCTCTTTCCTCTACTTTCTCTTTTCTTTTTTGAAGTTCTTTCCTCAACTCTTTTCTTTTCTACTCTGAAGTTCTGAAGATTTTTCCGTTCTTAGGACATTTCATTTTATGTGTTCTGAAGACATTTCCTTTTCCCATATCCAGAATTTCTCATTCTGAAGATGTTTCCTTTTTCGTTCTAAAGACATTTCTTTGTCCGTTCTTCAGATATTTCTTTTTCCGTGTTCTAAAACATTTCCTTTTCCCATCTCTAGATTTTCCCATTCTGAAGAATGTTTCCTTTTCCCATCTGTAGACGTTCCTGTTCTGAAGACGTTTCCTTTTCCATCCTGAAGACATTTCCTTTTCCCATCTCCACATTTTCCCGTTCTGAAGATGTTTCATTTTTCATTCTGAAGACATTTCTTTGTCTATTCTTGAAACTTTCACGTTATGAGAATGACGTACGTAGACACTTCTTTTGAGATGAGGACTTAGGTTCAAATAAAGAACCATGATCCCATTTTTACTTCAAACTGAGAACAACATCAGTAGACATTCCAAAGGACTTAGGCTCTTTTTTGTGAAACCGTGGCCCCGTTTTGATTTCCTTCTGAGGACGGCGTACGTAGACGCTCCGAATAGGCTCATTCAGTGGAACCATGACCCCATTTCGATTTTCTTCTAAGAGTAGGACTTATGAACTGGAAATTCCAAAGACTTACACCCTTAGTTCCTTCTAAGAGTAGGACTTATGAATTACCCCTCCCAAGAACTTACGTCCTTAGTTCCTTCTGAGAGTAGGACTTATGAACTACCCCTCTCAATGAATTACGCCATTAGTTCCTTCTGAGAGTAGGACTTATGAAATGCCCCTCTCAAGGACTTACACCCTTAGTTCCTTCTGAGAGTATGACTTATGAACTGCCCATTCCAAGGACTTACGCCCTTAGTTTCTTCTGAGAGTATGACTTATGAAGTGCCCCTCCCAAGAACTTACGTCCTTAGTTCCGTCTGAGAGTAAGACTTATAAACTGTCCCTCCCAAGGACTTGGCCCTTAGTTCCTTTGGAGAACATGACTTACAAATTGCCTTCTCTCAAGGACTCATGCCCTAATTTCCATTGTTATTGAAGAAGGGAGAAAGTTGACGCCAAGTATTTCATCTTGTAAATTGCATGCTCGTATCATGCCATAAGTTTGATTGAGAGCTCCGAATTGAATTCCGTGAAATTCTCCAATAAGTAGACTTATGTATCTTTCCATTGATATAAGATTCGTCATGTAGTTGGCCCCCTAGTCAATAGAATTGAATTTCCGATTTTACTGTTCTGCATAATCTATTTTTCTGAATAACCTTCATGAAAGATATTATAAGTTTTCTTGGGAGCTTTGAATTGAATTCCGTGAAATTATCCAATAAGTAGACTTCTATATCTTTCCATTGATATAAGATTCATCATGCAGTTTGCTCCCAGTCAATATAATTGAATTTCCGAATTTACTGTTCTGCATAATCTATTTTTCTGAACAACCTTCATGAATGATATTATAACTTTTTCTTGGGAGCTTCGAATTGAGTCCTGTAAAATTTTTTAAGAAGTAGACATCTATATGTTTCTAATGATATATTATTTGCTATGTAATAATATAAAAATTAATACAGTCTAAAAACTTTAACTTGGAAAGCATTTATAGGTTTACTTTCATGAACGACACAAACAAAAAATAACATAGCTTTTGATCGGGAGCTTCAAATTGATTTCTGTAAAATTCTTCATTTCTGAACAACTTGTGTGAAAACTCCCATAACTTTTACCTAGAAGTTCCAAATTGAGTTCAGCAAAATTCCTGAAGAAGCTACTTTTCGTATCTTTCAAATGATGTATGATTTACAGTTTAGTTCTCTCTCATTCTCTTCAGTTTAAACACCGAATCTGGTTTAATATGTAATGGTTTTCACGTCAAAGACCACTCGGGTAAGATGATCGAGCGTTAAGTTACCCGAGTTAAAAATGATATTTTTAGTGTCTCAGTTAAATGCATGATCTCAAAAAAAGATATTTCAGTTTAATAATGTTTAATAACTCAAATCAATTTAGACATGGCATAATAAATTATTTTCATGATGCTCGATTATGAGATAGTGCCATGCTAATGTTTATTTGGTTGAACTATCAATATGAGTATACTAGCCGATCCATGCATTATAAATTTGATTTACGCTAACACATGTTAAGCATGATCATATGCACTTAAATTTTCAAGATTATGCATCAAATAATAAATTCACATTTTAATGAATAAAACGGCATATTTAAGAGAAGCAAAGTAAATAAAAAGTGAATACTTAGCTTTGAATTCAATGTGTTGTTGTAAATGTTATTTGTAGGTTCTGAATATCGTTGCCTGCTCCTCGTCCGTCATTTTTTCCACTAACTTTATGCCCCTTCATTCTTGGTTTCGGTTTGCGAGATTTACACTTTTGGAACTTTTGGTCTGGGGCATCTATTTTCCGTTTATGTTGTTTCTTCATCCCTTACTTTCAATTTTCACTTCTAGTTCTGTTGCCATGCCGCTTCCGTTTCGGCTTCCATTACGCTCTCATTTCTAGTATTGTACCCATTGCCATTTTCATTCCCGTTGCCACGACTTTTCAATTTTCGTTGCCACGAAGTTTCAGTTGCCGTTGCCACAATGTTTCCCGTTATGAAGTTGGGGCTTTCTTGACTGAAGTAAACGTGATTTTCTTTGCTCTTCTTTTCTCTGGAATTTCTGCCATCAAATTCTTTTCTTATCCATTTTTTCTTTTCTAATAAATTTCTCTTCTAAAATTCTTTTTCTTTTCTGAAGCGTTGAAGCTTCCCTGTTCTGAATTTTTGACTTTTACTTTTCTGTTCTAAAGCTCTAACTTCAGCTATTTTGTTCTGACTCTATGGCTTCAACTTTTCTGATTTGAGTTTTATGAGCTGATCTGGTATGAGCTTGATGAGTTCTTATGTTGCGTGCTTTTGGAGCTCTTCTGTTCTGAACTTTATGAACTTTTCTGGTATGAGATTTATGAGGTTGTCTGATCTGAGCTCTCTAGCTTTTCTAATTTGAGCTTTATGATCTAAGCTTTCTAAGATCTTCTTATCTGAGCTCTCTTAGCTTTTCTGGTCTGAGCTTTATGAACTTTTCTGATATAAGCTCTCTGAGCTTTTCAGATCTGTGCTTTCTGAGCTATTCTCGTTTGAGCTTTCTACATTTTTCAAATATGAGATTTCTGAGCTCTTCTTATCTGAGCTTTCTGAACTCTTCTGATCTTTTTGAGCTATTCTCGTCTGAGCTTACTGCGCTTTTCTGATATGATATTTTTGAGCTTTTCAGATGTGAGCTTTCTAAGCTCTTCTGGTCTGAGCTTTCTAAGCTCTTCTGGTCTGACCTTTCTAAGCTCTTCTGGTCTGAGCTTTCTAAGCTCTTCTGAGCTATTCCCGTCTGAGTTTTTTGTGCTTTTCTAATTTGAGATTTCTGAACTTTTCTGACCTGAGTTCTCTAAGGTCTTCTGATCCACTTTAATTTTTTAACTCATTCTTCCTTCGAATGGATTTATTTTTTTATCTCCTTCTTCTCTCTATTTTTTTTGCTTCAGTTGTTCTTGGCCTAGCTGTCGTAGGCGGAGCTTCGATCATCCGACAGCTCGTGAGTGGTAGTTCGTGGGTTTCGTCGGCCTCTCGTGGTGGTTCTTAAATTTTCCAAATTCAATTCCATGAATTGTGTTGATAATAATTTTTATAAAATAATAATTATACAAAGTAGATAAATCAATTAATACGAATAAGTGAATTTACCGTTCTTCACTTCCGGTTTTGTAGTCGCTTCCGATTCCGTTTTCGGTTCTGATTCCGTATCCATTATCGAAAGCATTTGATTTGGTTTTGAGTGTTTTGGGAAGGGATTTCTTGAGTTTTTTTTCATCTCACAATGAAAGCACCAAATGTAAAAGAAAAAATCCACCGTCTTTGAGAATCGGTCGTGAATATCTTACATCATAATATGAAAATCAAGAGAATAATTTAGAGAGAGAGAATAATGACACCATAATTTACGTTGAAAACCCTTAAAGGGAAGAAAAACCACGGTGAGATTTTGATAGTATTTCACTATGGAGAAAGACTTTACAATGCTAATGGATGTTTAGAGTTGTTCTTCTTCGTTGGAGTTATATCTTGTCTTTATTTATAGGCCTTCAATCAGTTACATAGAATCTGATATATCCTATCTAATTCTATCTGAAAATAGAATCAACTAAATATTCTCTGAAGTCTAGCTTATCAACAATAATAATCAAGTGAATCTTGACCGTCTGATCAATCCAATGATCATATTAGCTTCACTTTGGATTGACATGTCAGCAATCCATGTACTTTCGTCTAATTAGTCTATTCTTTATAACCGCCTAGTTGATCTTACGATTCTCACTCTATCTTCTTCTCGATGGAGTCTTCGATCTAGATCTCTGCCACTTGTCATGTGAAATTATTCATGTTCAGTTGGATCTGAAGAACTAGAGCTTTCTGAGCTCTTCTGTTCTAAACTTTATGAACTATTCTGGTCTGAGATTTATGAGCTTGTCTGATCTGAGATCTCTAACTTTCTGATTTGAGCTTTATGATATGGGCTTTCTGAGATCTTC
Organism: Datisca glomerata; assembly: GCA_003255025.1. NCBI lineage: Eukaryota > Viridiplantae > Streptophyta > Magnoliopsida > Cucurbitales > Datiscaceae > Datisca > Datisca glomerata. The sequence continues at coordinate 35,462 of QANY01008348.1, forward strand.
TGATATGAGATCCCTAAGCTTTTCTGGTCTTAGCTTTCTGAGCTTTTCTGATTTGAGCTCTCTGAGCTTTTCAGATCAGTGCTTTCTGAGCTATTCCCTTTTGAGCTTTCTGCATTTTTTTTATCTGAGATTTCTAAGCTCTTCTGATTTGAGCTTTCTGAACTCTTTTAAGCTTTCTAAGCTATTCTCTTATGAGCTTTCTACGATTTTCTGATATGAGATTTCCGAGCTCTTCTGGTCTGAGCTTTCTGAGCTATTCCCGTATGAACTTTCTGTGCTTTTTCTAATTTGAGATTTCTGAACTTTTCTTATCTGAGCTCTCTGAACTCTTCTAATCCACTCTAATTTTTTAAAACTCATTCTTCATTCGAATGGATTTCTTTTTTGATCTCCTTCTTCTCTTTGTTTTTTTACTCCAGTTGCTCTTGCCCTAGCTGTAGTAGGCGGAGCTTCGATCGTCCGACAACCCGAGGGTGGTAGTTCGTGGGTTTCGCCGGCCCCTTGTGGTGGTTGTTGAATTTTCCAAATTCAATTCCATGAATTGTGTTAATAATAATTTTTTTAAATAATAATTATACAAAATAGATAAATCAATTAATACGAATAAGTGAATTTACCGTTCTTCGCTTCCAGTTTTGCTGCCGCTTCTGATTTTGTTTTCGCTTTTGATCCTGTAACCATTATCGGAAGCATTTGATTTGGTTTTGAGTGTTTTAGGAAGAGATTTCTTGAGTTTTTTCTCATCTCTCAATGAAAGCACCAAATGTAAAGGAAAAAATCAACCGTCTTTGAGAATCGGTCATGAATTTCTAACATCATAATATGAAAATCAAGAGAATAATTTAGAGAGAGAGAAAATAATGACACCATTATTTACATTGAAAACCCTTAAATGGAAGAAAACCCACGGTGAGATTTTGATAATATTTCATTATGGAGAAAGACTTTACAATGTTAATGGGTGTTTAGAGTTGTTCTTCTTCGTTGGAGTTACATCTTGCCTTTATTTACAGGCCTTTAATCAGTTACATAGAATCTGATATAGCTTATCTAAATCTATCTGAAAATAGAATCAACGGAATATTCTCTGAAGTCTAGCTTATCAACAATAACAATCAAGTGAATCTTGACCGTCTGATCAATCCAATGGTCTTATTAGCTTCTCTTTGGATTGACATGTCAGCAATCCATGTACTTTCATCTGATTGGTCTATTCTTTATAACCGTCTAGTTGATCTTACGATTCTCACTCTATCTTCACTTTGATGGAGTCTTCGATCTAGATCTTCACGTGTCATGTGAAAGTATTCATGTTCAGTTGGATCTGAAGAACTAGAGCATCCTTCTCCGCACACAAAGCACTTAACCAATTCATTGTTGCTTAGATCTAATTGATTATCGCAAATTCATATGAGCGCGTGCTGATGAGTGAAATCTTGAATGTGCTCGTGTCATTGAGGTGGATCTATATTTTCCATTAGTGCACATTTGACATCAAGGTAGAACCAGCATTTTTTGCATTGGAAGCTGGGAGTGTCTTCAAAAAAGCCATGACAGGAGTCACAATGAAAATGATGATTGATCTCTTGCAGCAACTCTGCACATCTTTTATGAAGGTAACGCTCACATTTCACGCAACCATAATGCTTCCCTTTCTTCCAATTGACGACCGTTCAAGAAAGAGAGCAATAGATACGTCCAATGACATCCTTGTCGCTCAGTAACACCATCGGATGATGCTTATGTGAGGGATGAAACATATCCATCTCTCCAACCTCCTATTTCAATATATGTGGCTATTTTATATTAATTGATATGATACGTTATATTGGATATAACAAAAAACTAGTTACATGTCAAATAAAGAATGTTCAGAAGCAGATCATGTACAACACAAACAGAAACTGTCTGAGCCAAGTGAATTCTCTCTAAAATATCCATCAACCAATTCTTTCTTAATGAACAGACAAACAAATAATACAAGAAAAATGAAACCAAACCTCAAGCCCTAAGATGACAATACGCGAGGCTAATTGCAGATGTAAGGGTGTCACGTGGGTGAGGTGCAGAAGTGTTCTAGTCCTAGCTCGTGACTGGAATAATGCCTGAGAATGTCGGGGAGGACGCCGGGAGATGAAGGGGAAGCACTCTAGACACTCAAAGGTGGTGACAAATGCTTGCTCTCTCTCTAGAAGTGGGAGTTTCTCACTCTAGAAATGAGAGTTTCTCTCTCTAAAGTGGGAGTTTCTCTCTCTAAATTTCCAATCCCCTCAAATAAAATGAGGAGTCCCCACTCCATTCTCCCTCTTTTGAAAAGAAAATAAAATCGAGTTGAGTGGCGACTTGAAGTAAGAAGGTCGAGCGCGATCGACTACCGGCATGGTCCGCGGGATGGGCCTTGGCCAGCACGCCGCCACTGAGGCTCAGCGGCGGCATCCAAGCATGCTTGGCCAATGCCGCCACTAAGGTTCAATCCAAGCATGCTTGGTTCAGTGGCGGCATCCAAGCATGCTTGGTTAAGTCGCGGCATCCAAGCATGCTTGGTTCAGTGGCGGCATCCAAGGATGCTTGGTTAAGTCGCGACATCCAAGCATGCTTGGTTCAGTGGCGGCATCCAAGCATGCTTAGCCAATGCCGCCACTGAGGTTTAGTGGCGGACATCAGTTTTGTAAATTTTTTTTGGAGTCCCTACTCCTGTCTCCCTCTATAAAAAGGACTACTAGCTCTAAGCAATGTGTTCTTCCTCCTTTTTTCGCCTGCGAAGCTCCCACTTTAGAGAGAGAAACTCTCATTTCTACAGTGAGAAACTCTCACTTCTAGAGAGAGCAAGCATTTGTCACCACCCTTGAGTTTCTAGAGTGCTCCCCCTTCACCTCCCTGCGTCCTCCCCGACTTTCTCAGGCGTTGTTCCGGTCTTGAGCTAGGACTAGACCACTCCTGCACCTCACCCACGTGACACCCTTGCATCTACATTTGGAAACTCCACTGGGGAGTAGTTTTTCACTCTAGCGAAGGACCACTATGGTCAGACGTGCAAAGGGAAGAGCAGCTATGTCACTCACCGAGGGAGATAGACCTATTCTCAACGGCGAGCGTGGATAGGAAAAGGAGAACACTTCACGCGAGATGCAACCAAGAGCAGTTGCGTAGGTGCAAGAGTAAGCCGAAGCTATCTGGGAGCTCCAAGTTTCCAACGTTAAGATGAGGATAGTCATTGATACATTAAAATCATACATAAGTGCCACCACATCACAACACCTATAGAACATCATCCTCCCCATCATTGGACCCAAGCAATGTCGTCACCCAAGTCAAGCTTGCCCAATCCGCCACCTAAGAGAAACCTTCCATCACACTTGCACGGACACGCTCCCATTCGACTTATCAAGCTTGCCCAATCCACCATCTAAGAGTATCCCTCCGCCACACTTGCGCGGACACGCTTCTGCTGGACCAAGTCAAGCTCGCCCAACCTGCCCCCCTTCACACATATGTGTCGCGCAACCAAACATCGCACCTACACCAAGTGCTGCCATCATGCCCAAGTATGCCACACACCTCCAATGCCGCCACCAAGCAGGCTCATTCCCATACTCACTCCCACGTGTAAAGGCCCTATCCTGCATCTCTCCTGCCGCCACCAAGCAAGATCATGACACCGCCAAGTACGCATCTCCCATGCGGCTACTAACCCAGACTATGCTGCCACTAACCAGGCTCACGCCCGCGCTCACTCCCGTGAACAAATGCCCCCCATCTTGTGGATGCCAACCCGCCACCATGGCTTTATGCTCCACGTAAGCAACAACCCATGCCCACACCATAGGCACGCAACTAAGTTCCATATGATCAGCATGTAACCTCCATCATGGGAGCACAACCAACCCCCACCATAGGCACGCGAATGACCTCGCTCATGACATCCAACCATCCTCCGTTGTAGGCTTTCAACCACAAGCATTCGCCCACAACCATGTTCAACTGAATGTTCGTACCAACATTCAGACCCTCACACAAACTAATGATACACCAACACCTCCATCTTTTACTACAATGGATCAAGCTAACTCCACCCCAAGCGCAAACATCCTTGCTGGAAGTATTCATTTCATTACCCATGAAGCCCTCCAAAAGGTACTCCAAGAGGAGAGGATAAGAGCATCATTGAATGAGTCCGTTGTCGACTTCAAGCCACCATATTCGGCTGACATAGCCTTGAGACCATACCCAGCGGATTATGTTCCTCCAAAGTTTCGAAACTATAACGGTTGAAATGGGTGTGCCAAAGAACATGTGATACGTTTTATTGATGATATGGGACCCTATGGTTATGATGAGTTCGTACGTTTAAGAGGATTTTCCACATCCTTGACAGAGCGAGCTTTGAAGCCTTTAATTGACAACACCCGTGATAAAGGTCACGCTTGGTCAAATGCATAGGCTCTAACGCCTTCACTTGAGAAAACCCATGATAGACGTCATGCTTGGTGAGATGTATAGGCTTTCACGAAATGGGCTTGCCAAGAAACACGGGATACGTTTCATTAATGACATAAGACCCTATGGTTACAATGAGTTCATATGTTTGAGGGGATTTTCCACATCATTGACGGAGCGAGCTTTGATGCCTTTAATTGACAACACCCATGATAAAGTCACGCTTGGTCAAACGCATAGGCTCCAACACCTTCACTTGAGAACATTCATGACAGACATCATGCTTAGTGAGATCCATTGGCTTTCACGCCTCTACTTGAGAACACCCATGATAGACGTCATGCTTAGTGAGACACATAGGCTTTCACGCCTCTACTTGAGGACACCCATGATAGACGTCATGCTTGGTGAGATGCATAGGCTTTCACGCCTCTACTTGAGAACACCCATGATAGATGTCATGCTTGGTGAGACGCATAGGCTTTCACGCTTCTACTTGAGTACACCCATGATAGACGGCATGCTAGGTGAGATGTATAGGTTTTCACGCCTCTACTTGAGAACATCAATAATAAATGACATTCTTGGTGAGATGCATACATGCACTCCTCGGTGAGATGCATATACGTACTCCTCGGTGAGATGCATACACGCACTTCTCGATGGAGGCTTTCACTCGCTGCTCGGCAGAGGCATACACCCACTCCTTGACGTAGGCTTTCACACACTCCTTGGCGAAGGATTCCACATACTCCTTTGTGGATGCTCCCGCGTATTCTCTGACGAAGGATCCCACACACTCCTTGGTGAATGCTCCCGTGCACTCCTTGACGGATGCTCTCGTGAACTCCCTGGCGGATGCTCCCACGCACTCACTGGTGGATGCTCTCGGGCACTATTTTGTGGATGCTCTCGCGCACTCCGATACGGATACTCTGGCACACTCCCTGGCGGATGCTCCCGCACACTCCGTTGCAAATGCTCCCGCACACTCCTTGGAAGTGAAATTTTTCATGTATTTTGCTAAGGGGGGAAGCATGTTACCAGTACCTTATAGCGGAGGCATGTTCAGCGGAGGGATGTCTGATGGTCGAAAAATTCACAAACAAATTTCTAAGTACAAGAGTGAGTAACTCACTCACCTGAATAGAGAAGTTCAAATTAGAGAGAGCTTGACTCTTACATTTACACAACCATCGTCCGTGTAGATGCAAGTGTGTCACGTGGGTGAGGTGTAGAAGTGGTCTAGTCCTAGCTCGTGACCAGAACAACACCTGCGAACGTTGGGGAGGACGCTGGGAGGTGAAGGGGGAGCACTCGAGACACTCAAAGATGGTGACAAGTTCTTGCTCTCTCTCTAGAAGTGAGAGTTTCTCACTCTAGAAATGAGAGCTTCTCTCTCTAAATTTCCCATCCTCTCAAATGAAGGAGGGGTCCTCATTCAAGGTGGGAGGGTAGCACACCCTCAATGCCTAGAGTGGTCGTACCGAGAAGGTATGTCCCCCGCCTAGTACAACGTAACCTCAGCCCTAATCTTGCCAGTTCATAGCCCCCCGAACGTTCCCAGGCAACCATATGTCCACCCAAGTCTTTGTCACTTGACTTGGTGGTTTGTGATGTGATGACTTGTTGTGATAGTGTAGTGGTATGTTTACAAGTTACATTATAGAGATTGATCAATGCACCTCCATGGTACACCCATGAGGGTGACATCAATAGTACTACCATAGGGGTGACATTCCATGGTGCTGCCATGGGGACGACCCCCATGGGTACCTTAGTGGCGGCACCTCAATGGGTGCATCTTAATGGCGGCACCTCAAGGGGTGCATCTTAGTGGCGGCACCTCATGGGGTGCACCTCGGTGGTGGCACCTCAAGGGGTGCATCTTAGTGGCGGCACCTCAGGGGTGCACCTCGGTGGCGGCACCCCAATGGGTGCCCCTCAGCGGTGACACTCTATGGTATGTCCTTGGTAGAGACACTCAATACGCCGTAAGAATTTCACTTTGCGGGTAGTCAACATTGCGGTCGTCAACCCTCATGTACAACAACTAAGCTAATTTAACAAGCAAAACTAAGCAACTAAGCTAATCGAAGCTTGGAAACATCTTCACACCAACCAATAAGGGATGAAAGATTTAGCAAAGGGACTATAATGGAGTTGGAAAAATGGTATTATGATGAATGAAAAACTGGTGCTCAAAGTATGTCCGTGAAGTTGAAGAATGTTGTGCCACTAAAGAGCTGTTACGAATTCCATTTACGAAATTAATTGGTCAGTTATAAAATTAATTATAATTTAATTTTCAAAGACTAACAGATTTAATTTGTAATTGCCGGGATAAATATTCAAAAATTGTCAGATTTAATCCCAGTTGTTCCTTAGCTGGCTATAAATTGGCATTCTCCGTCTCTTTTCCAAACAACTCAGAAAACTCAAAATCCTCTTTTGGTTTGGAAAACTCAAAATCCTCTATGAAATTTTGGTTCGGTGTACCATGGAATAGCATCCACTAAAATATTTATTATTATGATATTGAGCTTTACTGATCGTGTATTGTGAAATAACATTCGAACTTGTTTTACCAAATTAAATCAACAATCTTCAGAGATGCTTGCAAGATTGTGCCTTTGTTCTATCATCTTGGAGTAGAGCAAAATATGGCAGCCTCTCCAAAAAGATTTCGGAATGCCAATCCAAGCTTGATGCAGTTTATCGACATCATTTTGATCGGAAAGAGCGAAACAAAATAAAACACTACCATGAAGAGCTTGATATGCTGCTGTTACAAGAGGAAACTTACTGGTCCCAACGGGCCAAGATGAGTTGGCTCCTTCACGGTGATGAAAACACCAAATTCTTCCATGCTAAGGCCTCTATGTGAAGAAGGAATAACCAAATAATGAAGTTGATGGGTAATGATGGATCTTAGGTTGATAATCATCGGGATCTCTATGCTCTTTCAGTTGCTTACTTTGAAGACTTATTTTCCTCAATCAACCCCACTTCTGAGGACCTGGCAGCCATTGCAGTGAATATTGACCACAAAGTAAATGATGAGATGAATATGGAATTAATAAAGCCTTATAGCGTTGAGGAAGTAGAACAAACCCCCAAAAAATTCCTGGTTCGGATGGCTTTACAGTCGCATTCTTCCATAAATGCTAGGATCTGATCGGTAATGGGGTAACTAATTTTGTTTACATGCTCTAAATCAAAAAATTGCACTCTCATTGATATCAATAGCACTTTAATTACATTGATCCCTAAAAATTTTTATCCCTCATGTGTTGCCGATTATCGGCCCATTAGTTTATGTAATGTTTTATATAAAATAGTCTCTAAAGTTATTACTGACAGACTTAAAAATATACTTCTGGACATAATCTGTGAAAACCAGAGTGCATTTGTTGAAAATAGACTCATAACTGATAATGTTTTGACTGGTTTTGAAATCCTACATTCCCTCTCCCTTCGTAAGAAAGGTAGAAATTGTTTTGTGGCTTCTAAACTCGATATGAGTAAGGCTTTTGATCCGTATTGAATGAAGTTACTTACATACTATCATGGTTGCTCTGGATTTTCATGAATCTTTCATTTTGACTGTATTGAATTGTGTTACTTCTTCATCGATGGCTGTTTTAATTAACTTTATTCCCCATCGGGGACTCCAACATAGAGACCCACTATCCCCCTACCTTTATACTATATGCTCGAAAGGTCTATCATCATTGATTAGTAAGGCTGCCAATTCGGGTTTTATTATCTGTCGTCATATAGGTAGAGGTGGTCCATCGATATCTCATCTTCTACTTGCATATGACTGTCATGTATTCTTTAAAGCTTCAAAAGAAGTGTGTCGAGCTCTTAAATAGACTTTGGATATTTTCTCCCGAGCATCTGGCCAATGCATTGATTTTGGTAAATCTACGGTCACATTTTCACCTAACACGGAGTCGAGTACTAAGGCCATAGTCACTTCCATCCTCAACATCCCCATAACCCATAATATTGAAACTTATCTCGGTCTTCCAAGTTTTATAGGCCGCTTAAAAAAGGTCATCTTTAATCATATCAAAGATAAAATGTCCAAGCTTCTCCAAAAATGGAGGGAGAAACAATTTTTCATAGGGGGTATAGAGATTCTTCTTAAAGCTTGTGGCTAAGCTCTTCCCGTCTATGCCATGAATTGTTTCAAAGTTCCTATAAGTATTTGCGAAGACTTAGAAAGAATGATGGCCAACTTTTGGTGGGGATATAGTGACAAATGACCTAAAATGCATTGGCTTTCATGGAGAGATCTCTGTAAACCCAAAAAAGAAGGAGGCATGGGCTTTAGAGACTTTTCCTGCTTCAACCAAGCTTTGTTAGCCAAGCAAGGTTGGAGAATCATTAAGTGTCCCAATACTTTGATGCGCAGGGTCTTTAAAAGCAAATACTTTCTGAATTCATCTTTTTTGGAGGCTAAATGCCGAAGCTCCTCTTCTGCAGCCTGGTGAAGCATAATTTGGGGTAGGAAAGTCCTTTCAAAAGGACTTAGATGGAGTGTCGAAAATGGAGGTGATATTAATGTCAGTCTAGACGCCTGAATACCTAAGCCTCACTCTTTTAAACCACTTTGTATCTTTCAAAATCCCCCAAACTTGAAGGTGGCGGATCTTATTATAGGAAATCGATGGGATAAGCTCCAATTAAACACCCTCTTTAGTAGAGAGGATGCACTTATGATCTCCTCTATCCCTTTAGTTGGGCAACATGTTAAAGATCAATTAATTTGGCACTTTAACTCAGACGGGACATATTCAATAATGAGCGGGTACTGGGTTGCTTTAAACAAGATTAGTTCTCCTAGTTACTAATCAATTCAGCCTCTTTCTTGGTGGAAAAAGATATGGCATCTTCATCTCCCTTTTAAATTCAAAGTTTTTATGTGAAAATCATCTCGGAACATTCTTCCCACATTTTTAAATTTGGCAGCTAGAAGGATTGGAGCATCTGCGGAATGTATATTTTATGGCAAACCTAAAACTATCTCCCAAGCCCTTTTTCTCTGCCCACAGATCAGGAAAATTTGGAATCCAGCTCCTCCTTGGATTACTGGAAATATAAAATTTAATTTTATAGATTCTAAAGGTCCAATGGATGCTTTCAAAGATAATTTTCAAGACATACCCAGTCAATCCTAAGCTCTCATATCTTGTCTGTGTTGGTTTGTTTGGTATTCCAGGAATTCTTGGCTTCATAATAGGTGTGGACTTGATCCAGATGCAATTATCGATTGGGCTACAAGTTCCCTCATCCAATGGCTAGCTGTGCACCCCCTCCCAACTCCAAAACCGAAACTTTCTCATAGTAACAGGTTGAAATGGAAAAAACCAAGTCCGGGTACTTTCAAATTAAATGTTGATGTATCTTCTTCCCCATGAGGTACTGGTTTGGAAGCTGTGATTCAGGACAACGATGGATTTGTTTTAGCAGCTTGTTCTGTATTTTGTTATTGTGTTATGGATGCTTTTTTAAGCAGAATGCATGGCAATTTTAGAAGGACACAAATTTGCCTGAAATAATAATATAATTTTTTTCCTTATTGAAACCGACTCTTTCAAAGGCTCATCTGCTATACATTCAGCCAAAATTCCTCTAACAGAAATAGGGAATATTATCAAGGTTATAACATATATGCTCTACTGCTCTTTAAATTATAATTTGTATCACGTTTGTTGTACTTGTAATAGTGTAGCTGATGGGCTAGCTCAATATGCCTTGTCCAGTTCGATGTCCTTTTACTGGTTAAACTCTATTCCTACTATTATTGAGGATCTTTGTATCTCTAATTGTCTTTGAGTTAATATAATTTTTCAGTTTCAAAAAAAAATTAAATCAACAATCAATAACAACCAGCACATAAATTCCAACATCATACTAACTCTTTGGAGCACTATGTGGTCTTCAGGATGAGAAGTAGAGGTGTAATCGGTTCGTTTCGATCAGTTATTTGGATAAAAATCTAAACGAACCAAAATTTATGATTCAATATTATGTCAAACCGAACCGAGAGTCTCATATGAACCGAACCATACTTACAGTTAGGTTCAGTTTGACAGATCGCGACAGTACCTGTAAAGTTTTAATAAGAGAGTAGTTAGCAACCAATGCAGCAAATCGAGTAGTCTTCAAGACAATCACAACTCAGAAAATCAATAACAAAGACTGTAAACCAAATAATAGTACCTAATCCCAACTCAATAATCGAGCTCTAAAATCAATAATCGAGCCCTAAAAATCAGCAACGTAAAAATGAGTATCTAATCTCAAATTTGTACCAATACATGAGCCATATTCCATATCACAAATCGGTAAACCAAATAAGAGAAAATGAACATAAGGATTATGATGAGAGAAGGAAAATGAATCAGTGAGCCAAACAGTAAAGAAAACGAAGAGAGAAGGAATAGAAAATGCAGATGAACCCTAATCCCAAATCAACAAATGAATCAGTAAAGAAAATGAAGAAACATAAATTACCTTCAAATAACCGCACATGCAAATCTTAAACGCAGAAGACGAGAAAAATGAGCCCTAATCAGTAATCCCAAATCCTAAACACAGTCGCATAAGGGAGGAAGAAGAAAGTGTTAGAGCTAATAGCTTGAAACTTTATTAAGTAAGCTTAGCTAAGTGTTGTAGTGTGTGAATGAAAATTAAAATTAAATGATAATGTGAGTAGCAATCAAGTCTGCCACATGTCAAGATATAGCTCTAATTATTTGACACATGTTTGATAATTTAGCTTAGTAATTGAGGGTGTATAATTGCATAGACCAAGTCAATTCCACATGTCCATTGAATAGAGGGAAGTTTCTAAAGAAACTGCCCATTGATTACACTATCTCCACGAAGGAGCAGTTTCACATGAAACTATCCCTTCGTGCAGTTTAGTGGAGGTGAGGGTTAAGTGGAGTTAAGAGCAGTTAAGTAAAGGAAATAACGGTCTCTCTCTCATTAAAAGGTGCTTGCCTTTTAATCAAAAGGAGGTGGGCATTTTAAGAAAATAAGGTTTTTGGCGTCCAAAAAAGGGGACGTTATATGCCATAATGGAAAACTTGGGGGGGAAGACCAATTTTTTGGCGTTAATGGCAGGAGAGAAAAGCAACAATTTCTTGGTCCATTTTTCTTAAGCATTTTCGTGAGTTAGTACAAAGGAGAAAGAAAATATTGTTCGGTTCTATGAGGATCGAAGCAATCGTTTGCTACGTCTTTGATCACGGTGGTTGTATCCTACACAGACGTTCACCGTAGTCTCCAAGCAAATTGTTGAGGGTGAAAATTCATCTTTAGGACATTGCTACAGCAAGCCTCTACCAATTTAATTTTTCATTTTCCCGTCTATAATTATTCATTTAATTTTTCTATAATTGTTCAATTGTTATTATCTAGTTATAATCATTCTGTTGCAATTTAATTCAAGTATTTTATTTTATTACTGCTCTATGGGTTCCAACAATCTAAAGACGAATTTATCAAACTGATGGAGCAAGACACTGAAGCAATGGCGACTATTCCCCATGTTGAGAAAATAATCATTGTTCCTCACACTAGAAACCACACGAGAAACCAGAGAAGTTTAAGGGGCAATTTTAAGAGATGGCATCAGAAGATGGTGTTTTATCTGACGACACTGAACCTGGCTCATATTCTGAAAGAAGAATGTCTTGTCACACCGATTGGGAAACAGACTAAGGAAACGATATCTGCTCAGGAAGCATGGAAGCATTCTGATTTTCTCGGCCAAAACTACATCTTGAATGGTCTTGTAGATAGTCTCTATAATGTCTACTCATTGTTCAAGACATCGAAGGATTTATGGAAATCATTGGAGAAAAAGTATATGACTGAGGATGCCGGGATAAAGAAATTCATCGCCGAGCGATTCATGGAATATTTGATGGATGACAAGAATACGATGGTTAGTCAAGTTGAAGAACTCCATATCCTATTCAATGAACTTATCAATGAGGGGATGACAATCAGTGAATAATTCTAAGTGGCTGCAACAATCTAGAAACATAAGCGAAAGGATATGCCAATGGAGGATCTCGTGGTTCATCTGCAAATCGAAGAAGACAACCGAAAGAATAGAAACAAGTTGCTGCCTTCATATTCCATGGAGATGAAAGCGAACGTTGTCGAGACCGGGAAGCCAAAACTGAAAAGCTTCAAAAGGAAGGCTACGAGCAGTAGCGATGAAAATGTCAACAAAGGTATGAGTAATAAACGGATCAAGGGTATTTGCTGGGAGTGCGGTAAAGCCATTCACAGAGCAAAAGACTACTGATTCAAAATGGACCATACAGTGGCAAATCCTAACAACGGTCACAAGAACATGGTTAATGTGACCGAGATGGATGATGTATGTGTGACAATTTATGAATTGTGCATTGTCACTAATACCACAAGTTGGTGGGTTGATACTGGTGCTACTAAGCACATCTGTTGTGATAAAATTCTGATTTCAACTTATGAAGAAGTTGAAGGTGAAAAACTATACATGGGCAATGCCGCTGAGGCTATTGTAAAAGGGAAAGGAAAAGTGCCATTGAAGTTTACCTCGAGTAAACAACTCACTCCCATCGACGTCCTCCACGTACCAGACATTTGTAGAAATTTGGTTTCAGGATCCATCTTATGTAAGAGTGAATTTAAACTTGTATTTGAATCTGACAAGTTTGTTTTAACTAAGGGAAGGATGTTTGTGGGTAAGGGATATGTGGTTGATGGTCTGTTTAAGCTTAATGTTTCTGCTGTAATTTCTTCTTCAATTAATGAAAAATATGTATCATCCGTATATATTGTTGAGTTATGTGATATTTGGCATGCTAGATTAGGTCACGTAAATATGAAATTTATGCAAAGAATGATGAACTTAGATTTATTACCTAAATTTGATATAGAAAAAGGACATAAATGTGAAATATGCTTTGAATCCAAATTCACTAGAAAATCATTTAAATCAGTTGAAAGATATGGTAAATTATTAGGATTAATTCATAGTGATTTATGCGACATGAAATTTTCACCTAGTAATGTGGCAGATTATGCTATGTATATTTGTTGCATGTAACATTCATTGATGATTGTCGTAAATTATGCTATGTATATTTGTTGCATTCTAAATATGAGACTTTAGATATGTTTAAGACATACAAGTCTAAAGTTGAAAATCAACATGGAAATAAAATAAAGGTGCTTAGATCTTACGGAGGTGGAGAATATGACTCTACGACGCTATATAAATTATGTGCTCATCAAGGCATAGTGCATCAGACTATAACACCTTATACGTCTCAACAAAATGGGGTGCCTGAAAGGAAAAATAGAACTCTGAAAGATATAGTGAATTGTATGTTGAACAGTTCTCGATTATCCCATAATTTGTGGGGGGAGACCTTGCTTACGGCAAACACCATACTGAATAGGATTCCACATAAGAAGACTAAAAAGTCTCCTTATGAAGAGTGGAAAGGGAAGTTGCCTTCCTATAAAATCCTAAAAGTGTAAGGGTGTCTCGCAAAGGTACAAGTACCGTTTCCAAAGAGAGTCAAGTTTGGACCCAAGACTATTGACTGTGTTTTCATTAAATATGCATGTAACAGTGTTGCATATAGATTTATGGTAATTAAGTCAGAAATTTTTGACATAATACCAACACTATTATGGAGTCTGTTAATGCTGAATTCTTTGAGAATTTTTTTTCATTTTAAGGAAGGAAGACACAGTCAAACCATCAACCGAGGTGTAGATGAATGTACATCTAGAGCTCAAATTGATTAAGAATATGAACCTGAGCCTAGAAAAAGCAAACGACCTAGAACTGCTAATGACTTGAAGCTTTATTAAGTAAAGCTTAGCTAAGTGTTGTAGTGTGTTAAGTGGAGGTGAGGGTTAAATGGAGTTAAGAGCAGTTAAGTAAAGGAAATAACAGTCTCTCTCTCATTAAAATGTGGCTGCCTTTTAATCAATGGGAGGTGGGCATTTTAAGAAAATAAGGTTTTTGGCATCCAAGAAGGGGGATGTTATTTTCCGTAGTGGAAAACTTTTGGGGGAAGACCAATTTTTTGGCGTTAATGGCAGTAGAGAAAAGCAGCAATTTCTTGGTCCATTTTTCTTAAGCATTTACGTGAGTTAGTACAAAGGAGAAAGAAAATATTGTTCGGTTCTGTGAGGATCAAAGCATTCGTTTGCTACGTCTTCGATCACGGTGGTTGTATCCTACATAGACGTTCACCGTAATCTCCAAGCAAACTGTGAATGGTGAAAAATTATCTTTAGGATATTGCTACAGCAAGTCTCTAACGATTTAATTTTCTGTTTTCCCGTCTATAATTACTCATTTAATTTTTCTGTAATCGTTCAATTGTTATTATTCAGTTGTAATCATTCTGTTCTAATTTAATTCAAGTACTTTATTTTATTATTGCTCTACAGGTTCCAACAGAAAGGAGAAGCAATCACACAAGGGAGGAAGAAGAAATGAGAAGCATTTGCAGAGGGGGGCAGGGTAGACTCGCGGTCAACTTCATCCACCACTCACTCACAGGGTCGTGTTCTAAATGCCTCATAGATGGGAGGCAGACTCGCGGAAGGGAGAAAGAAGAAAGGAGACGTAAGAAGAGAAGAAATGGAGGAGGAAGGTTGAGGCTTGGTGGCGATTTTGGAGGACTTGAGGAGCATTGTCGTTGCCATTGTTGGACTTTGGAGAAGGGTATTCTCTTGTATTTTGGAGAGATTAGAGGGAAACTGCACAAGGGTACTAAACAACGTCGTTCGCTACATGAGTTTCACTTCGATTCAAAAACTCATAAATTTTCAAACTGGACTGAAATGATAAAATGTATATAACCGATCCAACTGATCAATTTTAATTCGGAAACATTTTTCCACCTCTAATGAGTAATGACACGTGACTTACTCATACCACCCGAGGTGAAAACAGAAGTTATGGTAAGTAATTGGATGTATTTACCAAGATAGACTTATCTAGATAGAAAGTTTCACTTTAGCTTACTAAGTTATGTTTGTATCTTCAAAAATATGAAAAATAAAATAACAGAAAAAAAAGTAAGTGGAAGTGGAATTGGAGAAGGGAAGGCTGGGGATGTTAAAAACTGAACTGAACCGAAAATGGTCGGTTATTTATGTATATTCGGTTCAGGAAAATAGTCGAACCAAAATTTTGGTTCGGTTCATAATTTTGGTGGTTTTCAAACGAACCGAAACGTTAAATTTATATTATTTTTTTTATTTTTTATATATAATTTCTTATAAAATCAAATTGAACCGAACAGAAATTTTAATTTTATATTTGTTTTTCAATAATATTATTTAAAATTATTTAAAAATTTATTTATAATTAATAATATCGAATTGAAGAACCGAACAGACCCCACTGTTCGATTCGGTTCTTTTAGTATTCACGGTTCGGTTTTGTCGCCGAACCATGAAGACCACTAGGGAAAGCAATTATTAATATAGTAAAATTCATTTGTATTGCTACTTTTCTCTGCATATTTCAGATACACATCAAATAATTGAAATGCAATCCTCTACTAGTTTTTATCCAAACATAGCCTTAAAAATGGTTAAGTTTGCTTATTTTTTTTCTTTTTTTATTTACTTTTTGATCCTAATGTTCCATCAATGTCGCCCAAAACCTTTCTGATGATTTACAGTTTGTTATATTTCTTTCAACGTTTTAGATTTATTTTACCTCGAAAAACTATAACCCAATCTATCAACCTAGTTACAAAACAAGCAAAATTAACCTAAAACTTAGTATTACAAGACAAAAGGAGAAAAAACAAACTTTTTAATTACTCGCATCAATGTATAGAGTTAGGAAAACACAGTAATTTACTAACTCTTTTTACCCTACAATATATTTTTAATATCTATCTCTACTACATTAAAATAAATTTAAAAGGGAGAAACATTTGATTTACTCTTTTAACCTTTAAATCCCACTACATATAATTTAAGATTAAATTTTTTCTAATTTAATTCATTTATTCACTAATTATTCTTTTATTTATATTTTATAAAATTTAACATTTTATATTATTATGTTATTAGGAACGTGAAGGATCGTGTATATGATTTTAGAGATTTTTATATCATAAACATTATTTTAGTCAATAGTAATAAGTTATTACTTATATGTAATTATTTTTTTGTTATTTTTTTCTAGTTTTATAATAAATATAATAATTTTCAATGTTAATATCTATAGTAAATAGATTTTTATATTTAAGTTTTTCTTCTCAAATAATTTTTTTAGTTTATAAGTTTGTTAGGATCATTCATTCTTTATTTCAAAAATTCTTGTAGATAATTTATCAGCTCGAGATGATGCACAGTTAATCCAAATTTTCTTCTATTTGTAATAGGTTTATTATAAATATATCATATCCATGCGATGCGTGACACATTCAAAATCTGTTTCATTTGTAATAGTTTAACTGTAAATATAAGAAAATTACCGTTGTTAGTTTCTTTTGTTTTAGATTTAAAATATCTTGAAAGCTAATGTATTTATTTCAATGTTAAATATAATTTTAAAGCTTATTGTATAATCTTAAATTCTTCAACATGTGCGAAACACATGTTTTTCGACTAGTAGTATATCTAAATGAGGCTAAGAGGGGAGAAACATTTATGGACAAAAATTACGGCCCTCACTATTTAGTAGAATTCTTGAAGCATCCTTCATTAATATTACGTTTAAATATTAATAATTTTAGATTAAATGATTAATAACAATTGAAATTATAAGTTAATTACTTAATAGTATAATAATTTATACGATAACAAATCACTTATCATTTTCATTAATTATTTTTAAATTGTGTAACACAAACAACAATTAACTTATTGATTTCTCTGTAATATATAAATTTAAAATTATGTTGTAAATTTGTTACAGCAATTTTCTTTTTGTTTATATTGGTTATAAAATTAAAAAAAATAGTGGATCTAATTGAAAAATAGTAGCAAAAAATGTGTAAGACTATTCACATTTTTACTCTTCAATTAATTTAATTCACTAGAATATTAAATTTACACTGCTTTTAAACAATGCATAGAAGTCATAAAGTCATTTATAACTTATCAATGTAATTGTCACAAAATTAAAGGACACAATATGCGTTAATGATAAAATACGTAAAAATTAGCAAAGTTGTGATAATCTCGTTTTTGGCAAATCCAGATTTGCCGAGGAGGTTTCAGTTGAATGCTCCTCTGAACAAGTACAATAGGAACACTTTCTACACATCTGATCTTGTCATTGAGTACACTGACTATCCATTTCTTGAAGAAACTGTTTAGGTTCGATAATTTAGTGAATAATGTTGTTTCTAGATCTGATTTGTGTGCCGAATTTCCATTGTTTTTATTTAGCCTGCATAATAATGCAAATGAGATTTCACATTTCATAACTCTTCCTAATTAATGAGATTATCTTTACACTGCAAACTTATGTTGGAAACATAAGTTTGTCATCAACTGTCTCTCATTTAGAAATCAATCAATTTTTTTTTTCAAAATGGCAATTCAACTGGGAAAATTAATAACCCGAACACACGATCTTAATGTATAAATATAGGTTATGTCGAATAGACTCATCTTATCACGACCTTAATATATGAATGTGGATTATATCGACTAGACATATACTTAGTGAGGTTTAAAGATATAATGAAGAGTTGAATTCCTAGTCATGTGTGACTTACCAATCATTTGATAGTTTATACTATAAATACTTTTGAATTCTTACATCCTTATCAACTCGATGCTGAAGCGCAGGTGTCTGGACATCCAATTGCGTTAGAATGTTCTTGGGATGGATTTGAAGAATCATTTATATTTTGACAAAGAGCAACAAACTGTATGATACCAGTTTTTTCATATTTCAGTTATCATTGTCTTAATTTAAATCTTTCACAATGCTTTAATTGTAGTGCTCATCTGTTGTGTTATAATTTTTTTGGGAAATATTTATTCTATTATAATTATAAATTATCGCCATGCTACGTACATTGCACGTTTTAAGTCTCTTAATTTGATCAAATTAATGGAAGAAAATAACTTAGCAAAGTTGTGAAGCTGGTGTACTTAAATATAAATGTTAAAAGATTATATAGATCACAGACATGGTATAAAAAATGTAATTTAAAAGATGAAGACTTCTAAATAAATATGGCTTTGCAACTTTTTTCAAAGTTATTACAAAGTAGTAGAAGCATGAGTATTTCTATCTCATTTGTTTTACTCCATTTCTTCTTTTCAATTTACATCTTGTAATACCAAAATCATTCTAAACATCGATTCGTACGAAATATCATTTAGATTTAGAGATATTGAAAATCTAAAGAGTTTAACAATTTGAAAATGAATGACAAATTGGAGTCATTTATTTGTTAGACTTATACTTTAGAAAGTTTTTGTTCGAGCTCTTAATTTAAATGAGATTTAATGTTACCATTCTAATTTTTATAATAAAGCATGATTGTTTACCTTTGTTGTCAATAATTACTATTTTGAATATTAAAAATATTTATGCGCACGCTATATCTAACTTAGGCTTATAAAAAGATTAATTAGGACTTGTCGCAACTTGCATGTGACACGGAACGGCGATTGAAAAATCATTTTTTGAAAAAAAAAATTCAGAGTCGCCATCAATCATTTTAAGGCGTGATTGGTCACCCAAATTTAAAATCAAATATGTTGGTCTGCGAAAATTTAAAGTTGGTTCGGGAGTCATTTGCGTGTGGGGAATGTATTAGCACCCAACACCGCCCATTATGAAAAATGGTTACCAAATTTAATCAAATACTATCCAAATTATTATTTTTAAATAATGTTATAAAACTTCAATTTTGAATGTCCCATTTGGTACAATTTGCATCATAAAAATGAGCAAATAAATTACCTTCAACGGGTGGTATAAAAATCATTGAAAAATTATTTTTTTAATCAAAACGTTATTGGAGTTACTCTCGGTATCCTAAAAATAACTCCTTACCTCGGTAGTTCGAGAAATTTGGTATCCCAAAATTCTAAAGTCCGTCATTGGAATTCTTTTTTAGTGAAAACTAAATAAAGAAATTTACAAAATTTAAAGCGAATTGTTATGGTTTTAATTTACGAACGTCAATTTTGATGATAAAACAATAAAATAACAATCATGTACAACCGAGACATATGACAATAATATATAAATATATAAGAAGAGATAACAACTATAAAAAAATAACGGAAATGAATGTTAGAGATGATAAATATGTATGATAAATTTTAAAAAAGAATATGTAGGGGTGAAAATAATGAAACAATACGTGAAATAATTAAAAATATATATAAAAATAAATTAAAACAAGCCAATAATATATACTGAAAAAATAGAAAAATAAACAAACATAAAAAATTAAAAATAATAAAAATAAAATGTAAAAAACAAAAAAGGAAAAAGGAAAAAAAGCATGCTCACCCTCTGTTTTTTTTTTAAATTTTCATTATATATATATATAATTGTTTAGTAAATAAATTAATAAAAAATAAATTTTTATATGTAAAATAAATTAATCTATGAAAAAAATATTTAATTTCATACAAAATTAACGTGAGCATGCTTTTTTTACTACATAGTCTATGAAATACCATTTTTTTATTTTTTTCACCCAATGTTAATCAAATAACAAAAAAATGATCATGAATGTTAACTAATTTAAATAAGTGTCACTAAAAATAAATAAATAATTTTGTTTGGGATATAAATATAAAATTTTTTTATTTTAGACTACTTAGTTCACTAATTACCATTTTTCTTTTCTTCCTTCATTGCTAGAAATGATCGTGGATGGAAACTAGTTTAAACAAGTGTCACTAAAGAAAATCCATAAAACTTTCAAAATAAAATAATTTTTGTTTGGGATATAAATATACCATTTTTTTTATTTTGGACCACTTAGTTCACTAATTACCATTTTTCCTTTCTTTCTTTCTTCCTTCATTGCTAGGAATGATCATGGATGGTAACTAGTTCAAACATCTGTCACAAAAAATGATGGTCAAAAATTAAAAAGAAGAGAAGAGAAGACTTGTAAGAACATAAAAAAAATCAAAGTTTAAATATTTGCATAATCTTGTATAAAGGTTTTACTCTCTATTTTATACATTTTTATGTAAGAGAAATTATCATAGGAGATCTTTTCATCCAATGTACACTTTTAACCCATTAAAGGGTTGATTCACATTGAGTTAATTTTACACCCCTCAAAATTTTATCCTCATTCTCATTGATTGAGTTGATAATAAAAAAAATCTCATCATCAAACTTGTAGAGAGATAAACAAGATATGAAAATAAAACTTAAGATTAAAAGAAAGAGAAATGATAAAGAATGAGCAAACAAACATATACATGGAAAATGAAACAAAGAAATATCAAACACATGAGTATGAAAAAGAGAGATGATTAGTTAGAATGAACAAAGTATATTGTAAGCTAAAATGTAAGAGATTTGAACTATCTTAATAAAAGGAAAATGAGAAGATGGAAGATGAATAGAAATGAAAACTCTCATTCTTTCTTTTTTTCACTATTTTCTCAAAACCTCTCTCTCTCTCTCTCTAAAATCCTCTCTCTTCCTCACTCTCTCCAAATCTCCCCTTTCAAGTGAAGATCTCCCCTTTATTTATAGGCAAACTTAAGGTTTCACTTTTTTTACTTTAGTTTCTTTGTTCCCTTTTTTTTATTTTTAGTCCTTGGACAAATTTTCTTATTTTTTAGGCATTGGACTATTTTTCAAATCATACACATAGTCTTAGAATAGTATATGAGCAAAAAAACAAAATTTGTATTTTTAAAGTATTGGACTGAACAAAATACGGTATCTACAGTTTCTCCTTTTTGTTCACGCTTCTAAACTTAGAAGGTGTACAAGGTGTAGATAAGTATTTTGATCGAGAAAAAACTATATAGATAAAGGAAATAGAAACCTCGACTTATTCAGGTTCTATGAAATGACGAAACTTATGAAATGGACCTGGATAGACACAGGCTTCGACCTCGACTCAATTCGGGTTCGATTTAACCCTATAAATTGAAACGAACCAGGCGCTGACACTGGGCTTCGACCGAGACAAAATCGAGTTCGATTTAACCTAAGATAAAGAAAGGACGCGAACCTGGATAGACGCAGGCTTCGACATCGATTCGATGCGGGTTCAATTTAACCATATTAATTGAAATGGACCAGGCGCTGACACTGGGCTTCGACCACGACAAAGTCGGGTTCAATTTAACCGAGATATTTGAAAGGAAACGGACCTGGTTGGACGCAGGCTTTGACCTCAACTCGATTCAGGTTCGATTTAACTAAAGATGTTGAAATGATATTTAATCTAACATTTACAAGTTTCATATGGTGCAAGAGCTAGACTAATACATGCTCTAAATGTTGGAAAATCATGTATGGATTTCGAAAAAATATCTTTAAATGATTCATGCACTTGAATTGTATCAAAATATATCAATATGATGCATGTCTATGCGTTGTAATTATTGAATATAAATGCAAAGTAGTGATTTTGAGTGCATGCATGTTATGCATGATTGAAAACATTTGTAAGAAAATTATTTGATGATTTTTTTGAAAGTTGACTAATGTCGCAATATCATTCACCCTTCAAATCAATCACTTGGCCTAAGGTCATGGACTCGCAGTGAGGTATCGAGCATAATTTCAAGAAAATGATGCATCCTTATTCATTGGTTTGTGCACCAGTATTTGGCTTCACGTCGATGATAAAGAAAAAGTGGATAATTTCTCCACATTTTGCTTCTTTTTTGTACTTTAATTGCAATCCTCCAATCTTGCTTTAGCCTTCATTATGTGCATACCAACTTTCTCGTGATGACTTTTCAGATTTCCCCTCGTACTCGGACCGCCTTTCTTAGTTCCTATTCTTTTCTTTTTTTCCTTTTTAATTAGTTTTCACCAAACCAAGTTTATGCTTCTGAGTCATTTCAAGAGTAATTGATGATATCTTAGAATTGAGAGGAATAATAAATAATGGAAATAAGGAGAAGATGAAGTATATG
Organism: Datisca glomerata; assembly: GCA_003255025.1. Lineage (NCBI taxonomy): Eukaryota > Viridiplantae > Streptophyta > Magnoliopsida > Cucurbitales > Datiscaceae > Datisca > Datisca glomerata. Next base: position 58,064 of record QANY01008348.1, read on the forward strand.
TATTTGTCAACTGAGAAAGAAAAAAGGCTCTTCATCGATGATGAATAATGTTTACAAACGATGATTTGAAAAAAAAAATGGAGGAAGAATTTCTCCAGTATTCGAGACAGCTCTTTTAAAAAAAAAAAATTTGCCTAACTTCATTTTTCCTATACTTAGAGCGATCAAACGAAATACTTCTTGACTGTATCAGAATTAATTGTGTGCGGTAAATCATCTCCATCCATGTTTGTTAGCATAAGAGCTCCTTCCGAGAAATCCTTCTTGACAATGAAAGGTCCTTCGTAATTTGGGATCCACTTTCGCCGGTGATCCTTTTGATATGGGAGTATCTTTTTCAACACCAAGTCTCCTTCTCGGAAAGAGCGGGGACGCAAATTTTTGTTATATGCGTGCATCATTTTTCTTTGATATAATTGCCCTCTACATAATGCAGTCGATCTCTTTTCCTCGATAAAATTCAATTGCTCATATCGTGTTTGTACCCATAAACCAAAGAGAATGATGTTGCCCCAGTTGATGTTCGGATTGATGTGCGGTACCCATGCAGTGCAAACGGGAGCATCTCATGACAATTCTTATAAACTTCTGTCATCTTCTCTTTGATCCTTTTTATGTTCTTATTGGTTGCTTCCACTGCTCCGTTCATTTTCGGACGATAAAGAGATGAATTATGATGCTTAATTTTGAATTGCTCACATAATTCTTTCATCATCTTATTATTTAAATTTGTCTCATTATCTGCGATGATCCTTCCAGGTAGACCATATCGACAAATTATCTCATTTTTCATAAACTTAACAACCGCACTTCTGGTTACACTCGAATAAGAACTTGTCTCCACCCATTTCGTAAAATAATCTATAGAGACCAAAATGAAACGATGCCCGTTAGAGGCTTTGGGTGTGATGGGACCAATGACGTCTATGCCCCACATAGAGAACGCTCAAGGCGCGGCCATGACATGTAAATGGAATGTGGGTATGTGAATTTTATCCGCATAAATTTGACATTTATGAAATTTCTTGGTGTACTTGATGCAGTCAGATTCTAGAGTTAACCAATAATATCTCGCTCTCAAGATTTTTTTGGCCATCATATGTCCATTAGCATGAACTCCACAAATTCCTTCATGAACTTCCTCTATGATTTGATTCATTTCCCTTGCATTAACACATCTTAATAGCACCATATCATGGTTTTTTTTGTATAGTATTTCACCATTCAAGAAGAAACCCATGGACAATCTTTTAATAGTGCGTTTATCATTCTCAGAAGCTTTGGATGGATATTCTCCATTCTTTATATACTGCTTGATGTCGTAATACCATGGTCTTGTGTCTGGCTCTTCTTCAATACTCATACAGTGAGCAGAAAAATCTCGCTTCTCAATTTTTATGGGTTGCACTTCTTCCTTAAAGTCTACGGTGAACATGGATGCTAGAGTTGCCAGTGCATCTACAATTTGATTATTCTCTCTGGGTATATGGTCAAATGAGATCACTTCAAAATTTCGGCTTAGCTTAGTTACATGTTGTTGTAAGGTACCATCTTGGAGTCTCTAGCTTCCCATTCCCTGTTTAGTTGTCGTATCACCAATAACAAATCTTCATACACTCAAAGCTTTCTTATCTTCATATCATAAGCCGCTTGAATTCCCATGGGAACAACTTTCCCTCGGGAGATATAAGGATTGCCCCAATTCCATGTCCTACATCATTACACGCGCCATCAAATAACATTGCCACAATTCTGGATCCATAGATTCTCCTTCATTTTTTAATATGACTGATATGTTTTCATCAGGAAAATCAAACTTCATAGGCTCATAATATTGCACTGGTTGATTTGCAAGATAATCAGCAAGTACACTTTCTTTTATTGATTTTCTCATGACATAAACAATATCATTCTCTGTGAACAACATTTGCCATTTAGCGATTCGCCTAGAAGTGATGGATTTTCAAAGATATATTTGATTGTATTCATCTTTGAAATTAACCAAATGGTGTGGTATAACATGTATTGTCTAAGCCGATGAGCAATGCACAACACGTTTTCTCCAACATCGAATAATTAGCCTCATAATTTGTGAACATTTTGCTTAAATAATATATTGCTTGTTTTTTCCTTCCAAAGGCGTCATGTTGACCAAGTATGCAACCCATAAATTTTCCTGTCACTATAAGATACAAAATGAATGGACGCCCTAGAGTTGGAGGAACAAGTATATGCGGATATTGCAAGTATTACTTGATCTTCTCAAAAGTAATTTGACAATCATCATTACATCCTTCTGTATCACTTTTGCGGAGAAGTTTAAAGATAGGTTCACAAGTTGCAGTTAGCTGTGAGATGAACCGGGCTATATAATTTAATCTTCCCAAGAAACCTTTAACTTCCTTTTGAGTTTGAGGTGGCGGCATATCAATGATGGCTCGAACCTTGTTCGGGTCAACTTTTATTCCCTCCTTGCTCACGACAAAATCAAGTAGTTTCCCTAAAGATGCTGCGAATGTACACTTTGTCGGGTTAAGCTTTAACTCGACTTTCTCAACCGTCCAAATAGTTTTCGCAGAGTGACCTTATGATCTTCCCCTTGACGAGATTTGGCAATCACATCATCAACGTACACTTCGATTTCTTTATGCATCATATCATGAAACAGTGTTACCATTGCCAGCTGGTAAGTCGCCCCTGCATTTTTCAGACCAAATGACATAACCTTATAACAAAATGTACCCAACAAAGTTATAAAATTCGTATTTTCACGGTCTTTTTTTAGGGGACATTTTGATTTGGTTATACCCTGAAAAATCATCCATGAAAGAGAAGGTTGAATGCCCTGTAGTGTTATTTACTAAGACATCGACATGGGGTAATGGAAAATTATCCTTGGGGCTTGCCCGATTTAAGTCTCTATAATCAACTCACACCCTTACTTTCCCATTTTTCTTCAATACTGGGACTATGTTAGCAACCCATTCAGGGTATTTTACTACTTCTAGAAAACCCGCATCTACTTGCTTTTTAATTTCTTCTTTGATCTATACCAGCATATCTAGTTTCATTTTCCGTAACTTTTGTCGCACTAGTTTACTTTCGGGCATAAGTGGTAAATGATGAACCACGATATCAGTGTCTAGACCTGGCATATCTGGGTAAGTCAATTAATTCTTAGTGGCTTTGGCTTGTCATAGAAGTGCCGATTTGAACCTCTTTCGTCTCTCCCTCCGATCCCAAATTTATCACCTTCATTAACTCTTGATATGGTTGAGTTATTTTTTCATCATCTTCTATCATTCTTAACGGAGATGGTTTGAAATTATCCTCATCACTTTCATCTGACTCTACGCTAAGAATGGGATTGTCAAAGTTATTGCTTATGCTCTTATTTTCAAAATCACCGTTCTCGAACCTGAATCAGATTATTGGATGAAAAGAAGGCGAGATAGGCTTGATATTGGATTGAGTTTTCCACTAACAACATATATGGTGTTCGCAATCTCAAATGATCGAAATGAGCACTCCAATGCTTCTTCTGCCGCCTCAACATACGGCATGGTAGCCAGCTTGGATACCAATAAATCTTCTTACCCATATATACAAATGAGTTTATGATCCATTATAAATTTCAGCTTCTGATGTAATGAAGACTATACTGCCCCGGCAGAGTAAATCCATGGTCGATCTAAAAGAAAATTATATGATGGATTTATGTCCATCACTTGGAAAATAATATTGAATAGGCATGGCTCGATTCGAATTTGTATCTCTATTTCTCCGACTACTTCTCTTCAGATATCGTCGAATGCTCTTACTATCATCATGCTCGGTCGCATATGTGTCGCGTCCACAGGGAGCTTTGCTAGTGTGGATCTTGGCATTACATTTAGAGACGAGCCATTATCAATCAATAATTTTGCTACAATATAATCCCCACATTTCACGGATATATGTAGAGCTCTGATGTGTCCAGTACCATCGGCAGGGATTTCATCATCTGTGATAGTGATAACATTTGGTGCGGTAATATTTCCCACAATTCCACTCAACTTCTCCACCCTAATATCATGACAGACATATGCTTGAGTCAAAACCTTCAATAATGCTTGGCGATGTGGTTCAGAATTCAGAAAGAGTGACAGTAAAGATATACGAGCAGGTAAGCGATTAAGTTGGTCTATCACCTTATACTCGCTTTGCTTGATGAGCTTAAAAAATTCACATACTTCTTCTTCAGACACTGCTCTTTCTTTCTTTGTACCTCTTATTATATCTGGGTCTATCACTTGGCCGCCATGCATTTCTCCTTGGAATTCATGACCATTGTCACCTTCTTTGGCTTTCCCTTTCCTTTGCCTTTCAAACTCATCGCTTTTATCCATTTTCAAAACCTCTGGCATATAGCATCTGCCACTCCTCGTCATCCCACCTACTCCTGAAATATTAGTTATGGGGAGATCGAGGTCAGACAGATTTAGCTCTTTATTTTTGTCGTTACCGCTTGTAATGACCTCATATTCGTACGTCCATGGTACTGCACTTGAATCTTTGTAAGAAAATACAGTCGATATTTGGATGGTGATAGGCATCGGAGCATAAGACGTAGTGGTGTGAGTTGACTTTTTCTCGTAATGTATTGTGAGAGGTTTTGGGATATAGGACGACATTTCAACAATAACTTCAAATGATTCTTTAGTTATCATAAGGACCAAAAAGTCATCTTCCTGGTATTCCCTTTCTCCTTTATGACTTATTGCAAGTATCTTTGCATCCAAGAACTTTTACACTTCCATTTTAAAATCAGCACATTCCTCAATTGTATGCTTTGTCACATTCTTATGAAACAAACAATCGAAGTCATGCATATGCTTCCTAGAAACACCCTCATCCTCTGAGCGTGTTGGGTAGGTGTACCCTGCTCTAGAAAGAAGATGGAAAAGTGTTTCCATTGATGTGCTCACATCTTCCATGTCTCTCTTTCCATATGAAAAATATTCCTCAATTGCATTTACGATAAGATTCCCATGATTTGGTAAAGGGTTAGAATTGATATATGGATTCCCATTAGCCTTTTTGAAATTCAACCATCCAACCTTGATCAGTGCCCATACTCTACCTTTTAATGTCGTGCAATTCTCAGTCGAATGTCCCACTACCCCAGCATGATAATCACAGCGAGCAGGCGGATCATACCACCTTGGGTATGGTGGTTGTAAAGGTTCATAAGGAATTGGCACCAATTGATTATTCTGTATCAATTGAGGTAAGAGTTATGTATATGACATGGGGATTGGATCATATTGGACAAAACGTTGATTATTTCTATTTTCCCTCAGAGGCTGATCAGCCTGACCAACATTTTGCTGGTGAGTCGGTGGTCTGAAACCGGGTCTCGAGTTATTTTGAAATGCTGATTGTTGAGAGTGATAATTATATGGAATTTATGAGGTACTTGCCACATATAATGTCACAAATTTGGGCCCCTGTACTTTGGAAATCCCGGCCTTGAGCTTGCAGCTTATGGTGGGTACCCAAAATCGATCGTCTGTACATCCCTTTCTTTTCACTTCAACGGCGTCCCCTTTTTTACGGATGATGTATCATATACGACTTCCAAAATTCTTCCATTTTTTACCCCATATTTAATCCTTTCACCGATCACTATAATGTCAGAGAAGTTGCTTGAAGCATTTCCAATCATCCTATCGTAGAATGGAGATCTCAAGATGTTGATAAACATTGTAACCATCTCCTTTTTCTGATAAAAGGGGGTGTACTTAAGCAGCTAATTCACTCCACCTTTGCGCATATTCTTTAAAGCCTTTAGTAGGTTGTTTCTCCATCTTTTGTAGATCCAGACGATCAGGAGCCATGTCTATGTTGTACTTGTATTGTCTTAAAAATGCATCGGCTAAATATTTTCACCTCCGAATATGTTGGTTATTCAATTGGATATACTAGTGAGATACAGCCTCGGTCAAGTTATCTTGAAAGAAATGAATCAGTAACTTATCATTATTTGCACAAACAACCATCTTTCTACAGTACATAATAAGGTGGCTTCTCGGACATGTACTACCATCATATTTTTCAAACTCAGGTAGTTTGAATTTGTGTGGGATGATAACATTTGGGACAAAACATAATTGGGTGGCATCAATGGTACCATATACATATGACCCTTCAATGGCACACAAATTATTCCTCTAAAGGGTCCCGCTTATCTTTCGACAGCGGGTCTTCGCTTATTTAGTAACAGGCCTCTGCCCCTTTGGGTCATCAACATTGGGTATGATGATTGGCTCATTAGTGAGTTCTCCTTGTAAGGTGAAAGCTTGGTTGTAGCCAGGTGCCATTATGGATGGGTTGTACCCACTTTTCCCTGTCTGCATCATTTCCTGGACACTTGGAAATGGATAGTGCTGGATATTTACTGGTGGTAAAGCATGCTGAAAGTGGTCGGTCTGATAACGTTGATAGGTTAGAGTGAACCTAGGAGGGTAAGGAATGGAAGAATTTTACCATTTGGCAGTTGATTTTGTGATGATTGAGCCCCTTACGGGTTTTCAAGACAAGCTTTTCCCTTACTCGCGGCGAGGAGTTCCAGGACTCTTGCCATTTGCTCTTTCAGCTCCCTAATTTCTTCTTTCATTTCCTCTCGCGATTGCTCTCTTTCTTGATCTTCCATGACCCTTACTTGAGCTCGCGTTCGATAAGGATGTCAGAATTGACGGGCTATCTTTGAAAATTTTTCTTGATAAAAAAATAAGACAATGAGATGGTTTTGCTAATGAAGAAGAATAAATAATAACAATAATAATAATGAAAGTGAATTTAAGCATGGGAAATGATATTGCGCAAAGTGAAAGTCCAAAAGTACTCAATTTCATTCAATTAGTAGAGCCATCCACTACATTTGAGTATGTAGAAGTCAAACTACACTACTCCGCAATATGAGTTTATACAAAATGACAAAAATGACTGAAATCTCTGTTGATTTCTTCCAAGAACTTAAACAAGTTCTCCCCATTACGATGGATGGGCAAAACATTTTTTTCAAAAATGATGCTTGTTCCACCAAATTGCTCGCTCTCACAGCCACGCCTTTAAGCCATTCTATAGCCTGCCCTGATCGTTGTCGAATCAAATCGCTCTTGTTGTAGTAATTGGTAATCATATCTCAGTGCGTCGACATTAGCATCAGTATTTCTTGCCAATTTCTCTGCCACATTCTGATACGCTCTAACTTGGTGCTCAAGGCTTGCAATGACTTTCAATAGTTCTTCATTATCATTTGGCGACTCAGTCTTCCTAACCTTTTTATTCTCTAAATCCACTTGTAAATTATCAACGATTCGTCGTAACGAGTCATATTGTTTTTCTAACTCAATAATGTACGTACACATTCTTCTTATCGACAACCCCTTTAACCTCTTTTACAAGCTTATTTTTCCTTTCTAGCTTCATGATTCGATCCTCTTGTTCATAGATTACCACTCACAAAGTCTCATTGTCATCTGCCATCTTTCTAGGTTGTTTTTCCACTTCGATCATGTGCTGGCCAGACAAATTCGTCTCGACTGTTAGACGTCTGTTTTCTTCCAAGAGAGCTAAAATCTTTTGACGGTCCTCATATAACTCATCCCGCTCCTCGTTTTTAACAATCTCCTGATAAACTTATGGTAACTTGTGTGATTGTAAATCCTCAACTGGTAAGGCAATAGCTACTTTGCCTCTACTCTCAAGCCATGTTTCATACTCTTTTGTGCAATTCATGTGATTCTTCTCATTTTGCACTCTTCTCGTTATTTTCCAAGCTCCAATTAGCTACTGTAATTTTTGTTTAATATCTTAAAACTGATCTCAATGTCCTTTAATGCGTGCGTGGCAGGGACAAATTGTCTCATGTATAGTTGACGAAGCACCATTAGCGGAGCATAACTAGTACAACCCCATGGTCCTGGGAGCGGGACCCATTGATAGTCACCATATTTGTAGATCATCGATGTCGACGGGATCCATTGGGCTTTCCAGATAACATCCTCATCTTTCAACTTTGATAGGTGTGAGAGCCACACCCCTTTTGTAGGAAACTGCGGATTCCATTTGACCATTCCAAATTCTGCAATGGGGATTCTCGTCTTCATCCATGGACTTGAAAACTTAACTTGAGGGCATTTAAAATCCGATGGACATCTTAGATGGCTAAGAATCCAAATACACAAAAGAGATGGAGAGCCGATGAACTTCCCTTTTCCAAGCGCTCGTATGTGATTTAAGGAACGAAAAGTCTCAGCTAGAATTGAGATAACAGGGTTAACACCATGTTCAACTTGCAGGAACAATTTTATCACTTTATCATCCACATAACCTTGAATTTTTAAAAACAACACGGTGTCATATATACACAGAGCATAAAGAGCCATACCCTTATCTTCATTTAACTTCCTTTAAAACATTTTGGACGAGATCTAAGAGGTAATCCAGCAGCACACACGCATTCCCCCTTTAACTTTCAACATTTTCTCAATCTCATATGCATGGACAGTACCCAAGAGCTTGGATAAAGCTCTCTTCAATGTGCCTTTTTGTCGTAATTATAAACTTTATCCGTATTTTGCAGCAGGACGTTCAGTAGGACTTGATATTCTTCAATTGTAGGAGTAAGATCAATTGTTCCAAAGGTGAAACATCTGTACAGAGGGTCCCAAAAATGTATTAAAGCCTTGAGAACGGGAGCATTGACTGTAATATATAGAAGATAAACGATGTGACCATATTTGCCGACAAACAAATTTTTCTACTCCGGTGAAAAATCCTCCTATATCTTCTTCAACCTCTCCAAGTTAGTGTGTGAGAACTCTATCTTAGTGATTGGTGGTAGAAGAACGACATCCTCTTTTTCCAGACAATCTCCTTTTCGTTTCTGCGTTTCCTCTGACCATTGGACTACTGTAACTTGATTTTCTATCACACTCGGAGTAGAAGTCATGGTCTCTAAAATATGAATGAATTGAATACTTCTCTACAATCCCTATTACGAAACATGATGCATGTATGCAAAAAGGAAAGACGAAGTCAAAAGTGAAACAAAGGGAAAGAAAAGAAATGTTTAAATAGCGTAGGACATATATACATGAACAAAATTAATCAGCTATCATAGTTAAGTAGAATCTCTATTTCTATCAAACATTGGTCATGAGATAGGCTTTAAAAACAAAATGCATGTGTGGTTATGCTCTCAAATCTCGTAATAGGCTCTCAGGTTGTCCTCACTATTATCCAAACAGAGTAACAGGGGCCCCCAAACGGTATCCCGAAAGGGTCGATCTGAGTGAGAAATTTCGTGAGCCTGCACGGGAACCGTAGTTCCACAAAGGCATTCCACTACTCATTCTCGCTAATCCTAAAAGGAAAGTCCGGGTATAGGGCTAGTGTATATGTGTGAAATTAGAAATTATGTAAATAAATATACTTCGTAAAAAAAGACTTATGTACAACTACAGGCATGAATTAGAAAAAAAAAATAATGAATCAAATAAACAAATAAAGAACCATACAAAAGGATAGCATATGATGAAATTTTGGCTTGACTCTATTGATCTAAAGATGGTTAGACCAATTGTTTTTCCCCAGCGAAATCGCCAAGCTGTCGCAACGTGCATGCGACGCGAAGCGCCGATTGAAAAATCATTTTTTGAAAAAAAAAGAAATTCGGAGTTGCCACCAATCATTTTAAGGCGTGATTAGTCACCCAAATTTAAAATAAAATATGTTGGTCTGCGAAAATTTAAAGTTGGTTCGAGAGTCATTTACGTGTGGGGAAGGTATTAGCACCCCACACCATCCATTATGAAAAATGGTTACCAAATTTAATCAAATACTATCCAAATTATTTTTTAAAAATAATGTCATAAAAATTCAATTTTGAATATCCCATTTGGTACATTTTGCATCAAAAAAATGAGTAAATAAATTACCTTCAACGGGTGGTATTAAGATCATTGAAAAATTATTATTTTTAATCAAAACGTTATTGGAGTTACTCTCAGTATCCTAAAAATAACTCCTCACCTCAGTAGTTTGAGAAATTTGGTATCCCAAAATTCTTATGTCCGTCATCGGATTTTTTTATTAGTGAAAACTAAATATAAAAATTTACAAAATTTAGATCAAATTGTTAGGGTTTTAATTTACAACCGGGACATATGACAATAATATATAAATAAATAAGAAGTGATAACAACTATAAAAAAATAATGGAAATGAATGTTAGAGATGATGAATATGTATGATAAATTTCAAAAAAGAATATGTAGGAGTGAAAATAACGAAACAAGACGTGAAATAATTAAAAATATATATAAAAATAAATTAAAACAAACCAATAATATATACTGAAAAAATAGAAAAATAAACAAACATAAAAATACAAAAAACAACAAAAATGAAATGTAAACAACAAAAAAATGAAAAAAAATAAAAATAAAAACAAAAATACAAATAATAGAAAAAAAAAATTAGAGAGGGTGACATCACCCTCTGTTAAGTGACAAAGGGTGNTTTTTTTACTACATGGTCTATTAATTATCATTTTTTTTTTCACCCAATGTTAATCAAATAGCAAAAGAATGATCATGAATGGTAACTAATTTAAATAAGTGTCATTAAAAATAAATAAATAATTTTATTTTGGATACAAATATACTATTTTTTTTTTATTTTGGACTATTTAGTTCACTAATTACCATTTTTCTTTCTTCTTTCATTGCTAGGAATGATCATGGATGATAACTAGTTTAAACAAGTCTCACTAAAGAAAATCCATAAAACTTTCAAAATAAAATAATTTTTGTTTGAAATATAAATATACCATTTTTTATTTTGGACCACTTAGTTCACTAATTACTATTTTTTCTTTTTTTTTCATTGCTAGAAATGATCATAGATGGTAGCTAGTTCAAACATGTGTCACAAAAAATGATGGTCAAAAATTAAAAAGAAAAGAAGAGAAGACTTGTAAGAACATAAAAAAAATCAAAGTTTAAATATTTGCATAATCTTGTATAGAGGTTTTACTCTCTTTTTTATGCATTTTTATGTATGAGAAATTATCATAGGAGATCTTTTCATCCAATGTATACTTTCAACCCATTAAAGAGTTTATTCACATTAAGTTAATTTTACACCCCTCAAAATTTTATCCTCATTCTCATTGATTGAGTTGATGACAAAAAAAATCTCATCATCAAACTTGTAGAGAGATAAACAATATATGAAAATAAAACTTAAGATTAAAAGGAGGTAAAATGATAAGATGCATATGGTTTATTCAAGTTTCCTTCTATTCGTAATTATTTTTCATAAATATATCTTCTTCAGGTAATACACGAACTATTCAAATATCATTTTATTTGCCACAATTTAATCATAAATATGAGAAAAAATAACATTATTAATTTCATTTATTTTAGATTTAAAACATTTTGAAAGCTAATGTATAACATTAATAATAATTTTAAAAAAATTCAATTCGTGCGAAGCACGTGCTTCTCGACTAGTATATTAAAAGAGGCTTGAAGGGAGAAACTTTTGATTTTTTTTTCTTTTACCCTTTATAGTCTCCTCAAATATAGTACAATGAGTATTTGACTTTATTCCTCATTTAATTCATATAATGAAATTATACTCTCTATTTATTAGTAAAACTATATATTTTTATAATATTATGAAGTTAGATATGAATCTCTGTCAAGATAAAATTTAAAATCTTTTGTACTACGAATTTTTCTTTTTAAATCATAATAAATTTTTTATTAGAAATTTATAAATTAAACATGTTATAATAATTATGATATTGGGAACATGAAAAATTCATATAAATCAATTTAGAGAAAGATATTATGAATTAATTATCTCTTAATGTGATAGTTATGTTTTAAGAATATGACAAATTTTTAGAATAAAATTATTTTTTTATACTTTTCCAAGAACCATGTTATCAATTGTAATATAAAGATTATAAACAAGTTAATGTATTTAAAGATTACAACAAGTTTTTAATATAGCTAATATTAATGTTAAATCATACATTTATTTTAAATTAGTTCAACACGTGCAAAACACGTATTTATCTACTAATAAAAACTGATGCTAAATCGATAATTACGAATACCAATATGTAAAGTTTTAGAAAATACCTATACACCAAAATATTCAATAAAATTGATTTAACTACCTACTCTTTTAATCTATATGATAGTTTCGGGAAAAATAGGTAGTAAAAACTAAAATTATTGAGTTCTACTGGCCAAAAACCCGTGGGAGATTTAATATATATATATATATATATATATATATATATATTGTACTATGAGTTTAGAGGGAAAAAAGTGTCAAAGAATTTTTTAGGCTAAATTTACTTTAGTTAATTGATTAGAGAGTTTATTAGGGTGAAACAAATCTAAACCGAAAAAATAGCAATGCCTATGTATCTATGAATGCATTTATGAAATTGTGTGTAAATGTATTGAATACGAGCCAAATCTGTTTTTGAAGTAATAAATTTCAAAAACATGAGTTGTCTGTGATAAATTAAATACTAAAAATTCAATTAAAATTTGTAAGAAAAAATGATATACCATAACGAGTATTTATAGAATTTCATAAAACAATCATACAAAATTTCATTTGAATATATTATTGTAATTTCTAAAGAAAATGAGTTAAGCATATATAAAGAACCATACGTGTATTTAATTGCACTTTAGGCTAGAATAATGCACATAAACTGCAATGCAGGTTCGGACCGGATGGGAATAGGATAACTGAAAATTCAAACAGTCAACCGCAACTCTATACACTACTGGTTAAAAATACTTGTGCTAGGCACGGGCTTGAAAAATGTTAATATAAAAATATAATTAAACTAAATTGATTTTAATATTAAAGTTTCTCATTATAAAAACTTGATGATAATTTTGTATAGTGAAATGATGGAATAATAAAAAGAGTTCTTCTTAATTTAATTTCTTATCAAGCTTACAAAGAGTTTGGATAGTTAAAAAACAGTATAATAAATATGATAACAAAATATTTAAGAAATTGCTTTAAAAAAAGTTTAGAAGATAAGAACACTGTCATATGGAATATAATATCATTTCTAATTCCTTTTCATACTCTCATTCAAATTCCCATTTGGAAATGCATGCATCAATTTATTGGTAAATTATTTTAACGTAAGTAATTATATGTTTAATGAGAAAATTATTAACTATATTATGATGGTTGTAATAGCAGTTAACAAAAATTATACAATGGAATGAAATATTGACAATGTTAAACCATATTGTATTGTAAAATAACAAAATATCAATTGGGGAGAGACTAATGGAGTTACAAAATATTAATTGGGGAGTGGGTTGACATGAAGCAAAAGAAAATTAAATAGATTATTGAGACTAAGTAAAATGAAATATAATAATAATTCAAATAAAATACATTATCAAACTTTGGACGAAATCAAAAGTGTATGATTAAACAACATAACCTAAAGTTCATTTTTTTCTTTATAATATTAAATTTTAAGTAATAATATAATATCTCCGGTAAGTATTTTAATATATAAATGTAAAAGTAATCACACATAATCAACTAAAATAAAACAATAAATTGCATATACATTTATTATCATAAAAAAATATTTTAGTATATTTAATTGACATTTTATAGTCAGTTTTCTATTAATTTTCGTTACTTATTTATCTATAACTCTTTAATTAATGAGGTCTATTAACTCACTAATTAGGAATTAACTATACATAAGTGATCTTTATTTATATTTAATATATAAATATTTTAATATCAATTCATTAAAGTGCTATATGACAAATGGCACAATTATAGGTAATAAAAATGGACATGTGGCCATATTAGAAACTACATAACCAACTTTATATATACTAGTCAAAAAGTACATGTTTCACATGTATTAAGTAATTTAAAATACATATAGATTCTAAAATTAATATTAACGTTGAAATAAACATGTTATCTTTGAAATAATTATAAATCTATATTAAAAGTATAAAAATAGTAATACGAATAAATACGTTAACTTGTATATATTATTATATA